>JANAVB010008800.1:10107155-10189655 GCA_029216955.1 Iris pallida | reverse complement strand
AGATAAAGAAATATATATGGAGCAACCTGAAGGTTTTATTGCTAAAGGCCAAGAAAACAATGTTTGTAGATAAGTAAAATCTCTTTATGGCCTAAAGCAAGCTCCCAAGCAATGGCACAACAAATTTGATAAAGTCATTATAGAATTTGGTTTTGTGCCAAACGAATATGACAAATGTTTGTATTCTAAAAATACAAATGGAAATTATGTTATCTTATGCTTGTATGTTGATGATATCCTTATTCTAGGATCTTCACTGGAACCGATAAATAACACTAAGAATTATTTATCTAACCAGTTTGATATGAAAGACCTAGGTGAAGCAAATCTGATCCTGGGAATATAAGTGTCCAAAAGGAAAGAGGGCTATAATTTATCCTTAGCACATTCAATTGAGAAAATGCTAAGGAAGTTTGAGTATTTTGACAAGAAACCTGCCCTTACCCCTTATGACAGTAATGTTGTTCTCAATAAAAATGAAGGATCACCTATAGAACAACATAGATATTCACAAATGATTGGGTCCCTTATGTACATAACAAATAGGACCAGACCTGATATTGCATTTGCTATTGGGAGACTAAGCAGATACACTAGTAACCCAAACCAATCTCATTGGACTGCATTAGACAGAGTATTTAGATATCTTAAGGGTACTCTAGATTATAAACTTCACTATACTAGATACCCTGATATCATAGAAGGTTATTCCGATGTAAATTGGATAACTGATTCACATGATGTAAAATCCACTACTGGATATATTTTTACCCTAGCAGGAGCTGTAATCTCCTGGGGATCATGTAAACAAACTATCATAGCCAAAAGTACAATGAACTCTGAAATGATAGCTTTGGATACTACATGTACAGAGACCGAATGACTCAGAAATCTTATTATGCATATACTTGTTTCTGTTCATCCTGTTCTTGTAATTTCCATAAACTGTGATAATAAGTCTGTTATTGAACTACTAAAGCATGATTCTATAAATGCTAAGATGAACAGGCACCTGCAGCTGCGCTTCAAGTCAATAAAGAGCCTATTGGGCAAATATGTGGTTCTTGACTATATAAAGTCAGAAAAGAACCTTGCAGACCACTTGACGAAGGGTCTGTCTAGGACATTGATCCTAGAATCATCGAGGGGGATGGGGTTAAGCCCATAGTATAGTCACCAGTAGTGGTAACCCAACCGAGTCTGACTGGAGATCCCAAGAAGCCGGTTCAATGGGTAGAAACAAGCTGGACTAGGTGACTATTATGGAACACTGACCTGAGATTAAATTCTCTTTAAAATAAAAGCCTAAGAGGCTGTACATGTGTACATTCATACCCCATTCCTATGGTGACAGTATTCCTTTTGTGATATGGATATGTTGAGTTTAAACTCTTAATAAGTCCAAGCATGATATGCAGGGTTGATTCCTATCACCAACCCTTAAGGACTTACCTATATAAGAGGTCCTGAGGGCCACGACTATAGGACAGGGTGATCCTAGATAACTCTCATGAATGTGTAAAAGTGCGCATGGCCAACCAAATACGCCACCCGATAGACCCAAGTACCTCTAGCGTACTATGTGTGCTATTTCCGAGTCTGGTTCAAGAAGACTGATTCAAGGCATAGTCCATCAAGCTCTTCTTCAGACAAAGACATTAGTCACTACGTGAGATTCAAGGCTGTAGTCCATCTCATTTATGCATAGTATACAACTGCCCAGAAATTCTCTTACTCTTTCTTTCTTTCTTCTACTTCAAAAATTGACCTTTTGGGGAGGGGGATTGTTAGCTGTGTATGCTTTTGAGCACACACACATGAACAAAAGTTCAATTCCTTTTTCCTTCTTTAGTCCCACATCGGTTGAGAGAGAAGAATGGGCTGTGCATATATTGCTTTGTTACTCTTTGCTTCATTAAAAGTCTTATGGGGGGGCCCCCAAGGCAACACGCGCGTACCGCTGCCACCGCCCGGCCCGGCTCGGCTCGGTTCGGTTCGGCGTACGTAACGGGTGCGGGCACGTGCCCACATCTGCGGGCGCCGAATGCCGATCCGATTCCTTCTTCATGTTCGGGCTGAGACCCCAAAATCCTTTTTGCTCAAATTAATTTTTTATCGTTACTATTCATTAATTCTGCAACGTTTGGATACATGATTTCATGTCCATATTCATTGTATCACATTTTTAACATATGTTGTAACGTTTGTAACGTTAATTTTTAATAGGCTGATTTAATATCATATTTATTCCCAACCGTTGGCATCAGCCTATATATTGAGCTCCATTCTCTTCCTTCAGATACACATAAAACAATCTCCTCTACAGAAACTCTCTCCAATTTTTTGTCGCTCTCGAATTTCTGTTGCTTCATTGTTGCTCTGGGTAGAGCTAAGTCGGGGTCGCTCTCTCTACGTCGTGTGCGGCAAAGAGATTCCGGTGAAGCAGAGATTTTACCACTAGGAGCGTTCAGATCCAGTCTACACATAGACCAGGACTATCTCTTAGGGCAGTGCTACGTGCGCGACTTCCCCCGAGGCTGGTAACATTACTTAAGTTTATTATTTTGCAGATTTAAAACGAAGATTTGTTCAAAAATCCTAACAATCTAAGAGATAATCCATTTACAAGATTTTGTGAAAATATGTTGTAACTGTTAAACTACTATTTACTTGCTGTCACCATTTCGGACTACAAGTTAGTTCTAAATTCTGTGAGAGTGAGATTTAAACCCACTCCCTTTCGGACCAGAACCTTAATCTGCCTACTTAGTCAAACTTTTGTTAAACAAAATTCTTAACAAATTTTGTCTTACTCTAGCAAATTTTTGCTACTTAGACCTGCTACACAAAATTATTAACAAACTTTTGTTAAACACTATTCACAAAATTCGTTGCTTGCTACACACAACACTGCTACACATTGTTAAACAAACTTTTGTCTTACTGTAGCAAATTGTGTTAACAACCACTTGCCATTTGGTAAACAAATTTTGTCTCTCATTTAATATTATTTGTTACATAATTAATATTTGTTCATTGTCATTATTTGACATATCAATTATATTTCACATATCAATTAATATCCGTTCATTGTCATTATTTGTTAAATTGACATCTCAAACAAATATTATTGTGTTAGTACATTTTGTCAATACTAGTTTTCTTTACTCAATATTTTAATTTAGGCAAAATCAAACAATTAATTGATTTAGTAAAAAAAATTTAATTTTTAATTTCTAAAGTTAAGATTTGTTTGGGAACAAGTCGAAAGGGCCCTTTTGTCAACAAGGCAAAAATTCGTTTAAGCGACCGGTACTTAAGTGTTCCTAGTGAACCTCTGCTTGTTGGGATCCGGCCTCTACAGCTAACCCAACCTTATCAAAACTTGAAAAACTAAAATTTTAAAGGTCTATTACTAAAATCATTTTAATTGTTAATTTTAGTTTAAAGCCATCTTATTTAGTAAATATAATTTTACAGACTTTAGAAAATATGACTTCCAAGGAAGAGACTTTTTCTGCAAAACCTGCAAAATTCAATGGCACCTACTTCAAGAGGTGGCAAAACCAGATAAAATTTTGGCTTACCACTTTAGGCCTGATTTCAGCCATTGATGGGTCCACATCCATCTCAAATGATTCTGATGAGACTGAGTCTGACGTAGGGGTTTCCAAGTCCTTCTCTTCTACCAAGCCTAAGACCCTTAAGGAAATTGACTACCACTGCTTCCACAGAATCTTAAGCGCTATGTCGGAGTCACTCTACGACATATTTTTTGAGTATAAAAGCGCTAAAGAACTCTGGGATACTTTGGAAGATGAATATGGTTGTGATGATGCTGGAATTGATAGATTCAATTCTTCCACATTCAACCGATATGTCATGGTAGATAACAAACCTATCAATGACCAAATTCAAGAATTTCAAGAACACCTTAGACATGTTCAAGCCAAGGGATCATTCTTTTCCACTGAACACAAAATAGGATGTTTGATAGACAAACTCCCTCCGTCTTAGTCTAAAGTGGCAAAGGACCTACTACATCTACAAGGATCTATTACATACTCTCAAGCTCTACACAGAATTAGAACAGAAGAGGAATATAGATCCAAGACCAAAGCTAGGTCAAATGCCACAGCTAGGGTAAACCTTGTAGAAAGCCATGTAAAACCTAAGTCAAACAACCATCTCAAATCCTTCAAAAAGAAGCAGAGTTTTCAACCTCCTCACCAAAACCCTCAACCCCAAAAACCTAAAAACTTTGGTCAGACTCAGGATCAAAGAAGATTTTGTTTTGTGTGTGGGAGAACCAACCATACAGCCATCAGCTGCTTCCAAAGGAAGAAAGAACCTATCTAGAACTCCTTCAAGGGAAAAGGCAAGCCAGAGGCTAACATGATTCTGAATGGGTCTTCCAGCTCCTTCAGGTCTATAAGCTTTTAACCTGTAGTAAACCTGTCTTTCCATTCTGATGATTGGTGGTTGGATTCTGGAGCTAATGTTCATGTTTCATTTGATCGCTCCTATTTTTTAACCTATCAGGAATCAGGTGGAGGAGGCGTGACTCTAGGAGATGGCTCAACGGCACAAATTGTAGGAAGATGAAGAATAGATCGGAAGATGACATCAGAAAAAATTCTACCTTTCCATGATGTGCTTCATGTGCCATCTGTTAGAATAAACCTTGTTAGTGGATCCCTCCTTGTAGCCTCAGGATACAAAATTATAATGGAGGCCAATAAAGTAGTTTTCTCTAAGAATGATTTGTTTATTGGAAAAGGATTTGTGAAAGATGGACTTTTTATTTTAAGTACCATGAATAAAAGTTCAATTTCTTCTTTTATTGAAAATGTTGAATCCTCAAATGTTTGGCATGGTAGACTAGGTCATGTAAATTTAGGATCTATTAAAAGTATGATGAACTTAGATCTTATACCTAAGACTGCTATAGATGATGAACACAAATGTGAGATCTGTGTTCAAGCCAAACACACAAGATTGCCTTTCAAATCTATCCATAGGAATTCTGAACTCCTAGAACTTATCCATAGTGACGTCTGTGACTCCAATAGGGTCTTAACCCGAGGCGGTAGGAAATACTTTGTCACTTTCATATATGATCATTCAAAGCATTGTTACACCTACCTTCTTAAGACCAAAGGTGAAGTTCTAGACAGATTCAAGGTCTATAAATCTGAAGCTGAGAACCAGTTGGATAGGAAGATTAAGATCCTTAGATCAGATCGTGGTGGAGAGTATACCTCAAATGAAATGACTAACTTCTGTGAAGAGCACGGAATTATTCATGAGGTAACTGCTCCTTATTCACCATAATCCAATGGAGTTGCTGAAAGAAAGAATCGTACTCTTTTAGATATGGTCAATGCCGTGCTTCTCAGCTCAGGTGCCCCTAATAATCTTTGGGGAGAAACCTTATTGTCAGCCTGTTATATTCTTAATAGGATACCCAGTAAGACTAATGATAAGACCCTATATGAATTATGGAAAGGTTGGACCCCTAGGATTAATTACCTCAAAGTTTAGGGCTGTCTAGCTAAAGTAGGAATTCCTGAACCCAAAAAGAGGAAGATATGACCTAAGACTGTAGATGCTGTATTCATAGGATATGCACTAGATAGCAATGCCATTAGATTTCTTGTAACTTATTCTGAAGTAAATGAAATCTCTAATAACATAATTATTGAAGCTAGAGATGCAGTTTACTTTGAGAATATTTTTTCCTTCAAGGATATAACCCTTTCATCTTCCTCTAACCCTTCTCTTACTTCATCTACTAGTTCTCATGATCAAATACCTAATTCTCAATCTGAACAAGTCATAGAACCTAGAAGAAGTAAAAGAGAAAGGATTAAAAAGAATTTAGGAGAAGGTTTCTTCACATTTTTGATAGAGGGTGATCCCTCAACTTATGAAGAAGCCATATCCTCTCATGATGCCCCTTTCTGGAAAGAAGCTATTAACAATGAGTATAACTCCATTATGGAGAACAATACTTGGTTTTTAGCAGACCTTCCTTTAGATAGTAAACTCATAGGTTGTAAGTGGATCTTCAAGAAAAAAAACTTAGAGCCGATGGTACCATAGAGGAATACAAGGCTAGATTAGTAGCCAAAGGTTTTACCCAGAAAAAAAGATTAGATTACTTTGATACATATTCTCATGTTGCTAGGATTTTTTCTATTAGAACCCTCCTAGCCTTAGTGTCACGACCCGCACCCTTATTAGGGGCACGAGTACGTGGTTACGTCCAGCCTACGCCGCAGAATCGATAGTAGAACACTGTATAGGTCATCTATAAATACTACAACTAAACAGTATAAAGATACTTGTACAATATATACACTCTGAATGGATGTGACATAGCAAATACAGTCTCAATCACAGGATAAAACTAAGGTAGATAGCACGGAAAAAAAATATGATAGATGAAAATAGAAAATAAGTTCAAGATCCAACACAAGCCCAGAGATATATACAACATCACAGGGTCACAAATATATAACTATAAGCCACTACAGTCTAAAACAAAAGCTGGATCGCAGTCCAGGCAAACCTAACTAAGCTATACTACTCTGGATATGCAAAATCTAGTGGCTTAACTAGCAGGCCACAGTCCTGGCCTAAGTCTCCATCTGTCTCGACCCCATAGTAGGTCGAACAGTCTGCCTCAGAAACATCTGTAATATGTCAACGATATCCTGTCAGAAAAATGAGCAAGTACAAACACTAACAACAGTTCCATATGAATTAACAAATTCTATAAGAGACAGTATAATGAAATACAAGACAAAGATATAGGATGACTTGGGAACCATTCGAAAGCCGAGCTACAACCCGTAAACCAAACAAGGACCGGAGTTGTAACCCTTCTCCCGAACAGAACCTAGCCCCCAATCAAGGTATAGCATAAAAGCATGTAGAACATGTGAAATATAAGACAAAATCAACATGAGATATATAATAGGATGTGAGTACTGAATAGGACGACAATATATATATATATATATATATATATATATGTATATATATATATATATATATATATATATATATATATATATATATATATATATATATATATGATGACTTGGGAACTATCCGGAAGCCGAGTTACAACCCTTAACTAAACAAGGACCGGGGTTGTAACCCTTCTCCCAAACAGAACTTAGCCTTCTATGATAAATAAATATAAAATGTGACTTAAATTATTAGTACATTATGTGATCGGCTTGGGAAACATGATCAGGCTTTCCATCCGACCGGCTATGAACAAGTGTACAACTGAGCAGGATAAGGCCGACCACCATGGAAAACTATGAACAAGTGGGGTCAGGCTTTACCTGTCGTGAGTGAGGGTATAACTATGCACCAGATCAAGTACGAGTGTAAAGAATAAGTAGGGATTTGATCACACAACCACTAATAATTCCCTATCCCCGAATAGTATAAAGGATCCGGACATAACACGTCATGACACGGGACTCAAGGGCAGGGGGCCAGCCCACTCCCAAGTCCATGTCTATACAAGTACAAGTAACAAGTCGAGTCATGTACCAATATACCAAGTAATCCGGGAACAACATCTCATGACAGGATCTGACATATACTAGTCCGTGAACTATCGTGTCTGGAAATCAAGTAAGACACTACAACTGAATCGGATATAGCAGATATCAAGACAATAAAAACTATCAGTGAATGCACTCGCCTGTGGTCCTGAGCTGATAAGGTGAACAGATGCTCAGAGTAATCACAGACCTAAAGATGAGATACCATGAGTCCAAACAGGGTTTAATAATGAAAGGAAAGCTAATCTAGTCATGATATGCAAGTCTAAGTCAAAACTAGGTCAAACTAAGTCACACCAAGCTAAACTAGGTCATACTGAGACAAACTCGGTCATACTAGGACAACCAAAGTCAAACAAGGTCACAGGAAGTCAATCCAAGTCAAACTAGGTCAATCTGGGTCAAGGGTTGACTTACAGTTGACTTTTGGTCAAAAAGTCAACTCTGGTCAATACTGAGTCAACCCTGGGTCAAACTAGGCTAATGTTGACCAACTGTTGTCTTTTAGTCAACTGGTCAACTCTGGTTTGGTTTCGGGTCAATTCTAGTCACTTATAGGCTAAATTTGACTCTCGGTTGACTTTTGTTGACTTTTGTTCAAAATGGTCAACCGAAGTCAAAACTAGTCTAGGAGCACTATTTATGACCATTACCAACCAAAGGAACCCAATCCTAACCATATCTTAAACCCTAAATTACTTACCTTAGCTATAGGCAATTACCTACATTTACCCTTCACAAGGTAAATACCAATACCTTGCACATACCAAGGTAAACCACTCTAATCCTTGTAATACTAACCTAGGCTTCCTAGGATAGCTAGACACTAGCCTACCTAAATATTACCAACCATAAAACCCTAGTACCTAGCTCATTTAACCCATCTTATGACACATGTTGGTTATCCAACATTACCTTATCCTTATAATATTCTAACATCTAGCTAACCACTCACACACACCCACACAACTCTAAACAACATATGGGACTGATTTTGGTATAAGAATTGTGGAATGAGTGAAGTATGAATAGATGGATGCATAGGTGAGTGAGTGTAGGTATGAATGGTGAAACGAATATGGATAGGTGAATGAGTGAGTGAATGCCTAAGTGAATGGATATGAGTGAATGAGTGGATAGGTGAATGAGTGTGGATGGAACAATGAATGAATAAATGAATGGGAGAATGAGTATGTGAATTTGTAGATTGGGTGAATGAGTATAGGTGGATGGATGAATTTATTTGAATGAATGGAAGGAGAATTAATAGTGTAAATGAATGAAAGGATAGAGGGAAGAATGAATGGGTGAATGGGCTGTCAAATGGGGCTGTCCTACCCTCCTTGGACTGCTACTAAGCAGTGCTTGGCACTGCTGCTGCTGCAGCTCATCTAGGGGCTGATCCCCCTTGCCAAACCAGCTGCATAACTGTAAGCCCCTCTAAATTTCAGGGCTATTTTAAATTTTCTGAATGAATTAATTTCGATAAATATTTTATTATTTAATTGTTTTGATCATTGATGTTCCTTCCCGTGACTTTGACTTCTGGAGCGTCAGGGATGCCAATCTCTGTAAACTCTCTTCACAAGTTTTGTAGTAGACAAGATTATCTTCGTTTTGATATATCATGTCCCACTTGAACTCGTTTCCTTGTGCTCTTTTTGTATCGCACAACTTCGGGTCAACTTAGACCAATTAATCATTGAATAATTATTCCCACTTTTATCTTTGATCTTCGTTTGTACGTCACCGTAACTTTTAATTTAGGAGCACCAGACCAATCGTTTTCTCAGAACCAACTCCTCATGAATGATCTACTCGAGACGCTCTTCACCTATGACCTTCGTGTCCCACTCAGACACTCCATTTTGTGCTTCATTTTCTTCGCACAACTTTCGGTTCAATTTAGGCCAAATAATTGTCTACCGTAAAACCTAATTTATTTTCCAATTTAATTTCAGGACCCGACATCGATCCAACCTGTCAACCCAAAGTATGGACGTAGCCCACATGAAGCCTACTATCCACATGAAACTTGTGTCCCATTTATTGGAGTCCCCGCATGTTATTTATTTACCCGTGATCATAAATATGTATTTAATTTTATTATTGCACCCTGTTCGATTTTGACTCGATCCGGCTCGACCGAACCCAAACCCAAGCTCCTTGTTGTTCTCTCATGACTACCAAACAACCCACATAATTTTCCTATTTTTTTTCCTATTTTGAAAATATCCCTTCCTCTCTCTACTTTATATATATATATATATATATATATATATATATATATATATATATATATATATATATATATATATATATATATATATATACACACACTCTCTCTCTCCCATTAAAACACCAACACACACACACACCTCACCCCACTCCCCTCTCCTTTACAGCTAACCCCCCCTTGGCCGACCTCTCTCTCTCCTTCCCTCTCAAATCTCTCTCTCTCATTCTTTCTATATATTAATATACATACACACACACACAAAAGCAACTCCCTCTCTCTCTCCTCTAAACAAACCACACACACACCACTCCCAGCCCACCACAGCCGACTCCCACCCCATGGCTGCCGACCACCACCACCACCACCACCGTGAACTCCACCACCCACAGCCTCCTTCTCCTCCATTCTCTTTCACCATCTTCTCCTCCATTCTCCTTCACCATCTTCTCCTCCATTCTCCTTCACCATCTCCTCCTCCCCACTACCACTCCTACCATGCACCACCACCACCTTCACCATCCCCTCTACCACATGCCGCCGCGCCACCGCCGCTGCATTGCCGTCCTGGCCCCGCGAGGCCGTGTGCCACCAGCAGCGCAGCTCCGCAGCATGCAGCAGCGGCCACAGCAGAAGCGGCGCGCACGTGCGCGCGCGCGGGCCGCCGTGGCCCCCCCGGATGCGTGCGCACCCCCCGACGATCACCCCCGGCCACCATCATCTTCTCCGACGTGTGAAACACACGATTCGTGCGTTTTGAACGAGATCCCGTCGGCGCGCGCGAGTTTTGAACTCGGAAATGGTGCTCCGTCACAGCGACTTCGTGCAGATTTTTTGGTCAATCCGACCGTTGGATCGGCAAACTCTTTGCTCCGTCGCAATCTCGGTATATAGCACTTCACTCCCCTTAATTTTCGTCCGTTAATTTCGTCGTTTGATACCTCAAAACTGGCCACCAAGTTGACCGTTTAAATTGAACTATTTTTGGACAGTTTTGTGGAGCCGACTTCGTCAGCTCGTAACTCCGCCGTTGCAGCTCCGGTTGGCGTGCTACCAGTTCCTATGCGTAGCTGGTATAACCATCTTCCTGTCTCCTTTAAGTTTCGTTTCATTATAAGCACGTTCGGTTGGTCGAATTCGACGCCAAAGTTGGCCGTCCAAATTCTTTAATTTACACTTGTTAAATTCCATTTTTGAACCCGGGACTCCGGATTCAATTTCTGACACCACCAGTAGACTCGTGGCGTCGTTCTGGCATGTTTTCATATAAAGTTTGCTTGATTTGGAGAACGTGGACCCTGGCACGCATTTCGGTGCAAAGTGGATCCCACATTTCGAGTCAACGGGTCACTTTGAGATCGGCTCATCGGAATCCAATTTCGGATATACCGTTGAGTTCATATCGTCATTCTGGACTCGTTGACATATAATTTCCTGAGTTTTGAAGACATTTGCTCCGACACGCATTTCGGTGCAAATTGGATTCCAAATGTCTGCGTCAACATGTCATTTTGAGATCAGCACATCGGAATCCTATTTCGGACATACCGTTGGGTTCGTATCATCATTCTGGATTTGTGGATATATAATTTGCTAGGTTTTGTAGACTTCTTTTCTGACACGTTTTTCGGTGCAAAGTGTCCAACGGCGGACATCATTTTGACCCAAAATTACCGTTTTGCCCCTGTGTCTAAATTAGACTTATGGGTAGGCTATCCTAGCTAATTTGACCATTTTGGACACGTTGGTGATATTTATTTTATCATCCGACAACATCTGTAGATTTTGCTTATGAATTATACTTAATTTGTAATTAATTATTTTTCCAGAAATTGTTACTTTCTATTTTTGAATTTTTATATATATTTTAATTTTTGTAAAAATTTGGGAAAAATTGTATTTAGATACTATGTTAATTTAGCTAATTTATTATAATTTTTTTAGCATTTAATAAGTACTTTTGGTATTTTATAAAAATAGAAAAACAGAACTCATTTTCAGGATACATGTGTTTGCTGATTTTTAATAAATATTTATGAGAGTTTCTAAATTCCAGAAAAATTAGTATAAATTTCTATAATTAACAAGGATCATTTTGGTACTTTATTTTATATATAATTGAACTTTTTGTCTATCTCAAAAATTGTTGGAACATAGGGTACAGTTTGATTTAATTATTTAGTAGTTACGACTTTCAATATTTTGTGTTGTTTTGAGTTATTGTAGTATTGGACCACCCCCTACACTAGTGTAAAGACTCTAGAAAATTAGTTTGGATACAGTGTCACTCCATATTGGACTTTTATGCTAGGTCCCCACTTGGCTAGTATCCAGTTAGGAATCGTGTCACACCACTAGTGTATTATTGAACATAGCTTAGAACTGAGTTTGTATATCATTATTGACAGGACACTGGACATCTATATCTTCGTACTAGTATTCTTGCTTTGCTCGAGGCAAGTACATCTGCAAACTAATTTACTGTCTTTTAATGCTAGAACATGTATTAACCCTGTTAAAATACTGATCTTTGAGGTAGCAAGTTAAATCTTCACATGTTGTATTACTTACAGTACCTGCCATGCTTAGGACAGTTCTTATATCTTCACATGCTTCCTACTGGTTTTCAGTACATGTTTCACTATGCTTTATACTGCTATTAGTACCTACCGTGCTTTATACCGATCCTAGTATCTCTCACATGTTCTATATCGTTCTTGTATCTCTCACATGTTATAATATAGGGTTATGGGGAAACTGACAGTTGAGTACGTGATCATGCCCCCCTCATAGTAGCGAGCGAGGTCACATTTTATATGCATACCTTGCCGCAGGCTATTACCCCGTATTTCTGTACGGATGTACACCTATGCTTGTGACTTGTACGGAAGTACATTTTATTACATGTGCCCCCAGCACTTGTACACCTATTGACCGATCACGTACCTGCTACAGTTTTAAACATTACATATACATCTGTCTCTATGACATATGTATCCTTGCCATGATAGATTATGAGATATACCATGATTTCAGACATGTCATGTTCCCTATGTTACTATGATACTGTGATCCCAGTTGTACCATGAGACCATGTTTCCAGTATTTTCTATTTTATAGACCTATCACACCATATTTCTTATTGTACATCTCTTTCATTATATATTCAGTACTTTAGTTGTAGAGGTTGAACTTGCTCCCGTCCTGACAGGATAACGTTGTAGGTATACTTTCTGAGGAGGAAATTCTATGTGATTGATATTATGGTACTGCATTGAGGACCTGGCCTTAGCTCCAGAAGAGGCCCCAGCGGGGAACCTTGCTTAGTTATTTTCATGTATTTTGAGACTTAGACTTTGGTCTGTTCTTACATTTGGATACTGGACTTTGTCTCCAGTTAGATACTTGGAAGTGTATTATTAAGTCTGTACTTATTTACCTTCGCTTATAGATGCTGTGTTGTGATGAACCTTTAATTGTGATATTAGAACTGTTAGCAGCTTAGATCCTTTATTGTCTATGCTTAGAACAACTTACTACGCTTTAACAAGCGTAGGCTGGACATGGCTCGGCCCGGCCTAACAATTTGGGTAACGGGTCGTGACAATAGCAGCATGCTAAATTGCCAATGCTGCTGGTTCAAATAGTCCCCTGTGGGGACTATTTTAAACCCCCAAATCAGTCCCCTGTGGGGACTGATACATGCACCCAAATCAGTCTCCTGTGGGGGGGGACTGATACTCCTACTGCTGCTGCTGTTATCAGCAGTCCCACTCCCCCCTTTCCCTCATTCCCTCTACCACTCTCTCAATACAAACACACACACACACACACACACACACACACTTCTAACACCAAATCAACTCCACCACCACTCTAATCTCATATCCGAAATCTCTACACACACCCATAAATATATTTGATACAAAAACACACTAATATATATATATATATATATAACAAATGATTGGGTCCCTTATGTACATAACAAATAGGACCAGACCTGATATTGCATTTGCTATTGGGAGACTAAACAGATACACTAGTAACCCAAACCAATCATATTGGACTGCATTAGACAGAGTATTTAGATATCTTAAGGGTACTCTAGATTATAAACTTCACTATACTAGATACCCTGATATCATAGAAGGTTACTCCGATGCAAATTGGGTAACTGATTCACATGATGTGAAATCCACTACTGGATATGTTTTTGCCCTAGCAGGAGCTGCAATCTCCTGGGGATCATGTAAACAAACTATTATAGCCAGAAGTACAATGGACTCTGAAATGATAGCTTTGGATACTACATGTACGGAGGCCGAATGGCTCAGAAATCTTATTATGCATATACATGTTTCTGTTTATTATGTTCTTGCAATTTCCATAAACTGTGATAATAAGTCTATTATTAAACTACTAAAGCATGATTCTGTAAATGCTAAGATAAACAGGCATCTGCAGCTGCGCTTCAAGTCAATAAAGAGCCTATTGGGCAAATATGTGGTTCTTGACTATATAAAGTCAGAAAAGAACCTTGCAGACCACTTGACGAAGGGTCTATCTAAGACATTGATCCTAGAATCATCGAGGAGGATGGGGTTAAGCCCATAGTATAGTCACCAGCAGTGGCAACCCAACCGAGTCTGACTGGAGATCCCAAGTAGCCGGTTCAATGGGTAGAAACAAGCTGGACTAGGTGACTATTATGGAACACTGACCTGAGATTAAATTCTCTTTAAAATAAAAGCCCAAGAGGCTGTACATGTGTACATTCATACCCCATCCCAATGGTGACAGTGTTTCTTTTGTGATATGGATAGGTTGAGTTTAAACTCTTAATAAGTCCAAGCATGATATGCAGGGTTGATTCCTATCACCAACCCTTAAGTACTTACCTATATGAGAGGTCGTGAGGGTCGCGACTATAGGACAGGGCGATCCTAGACAACTCTTATGAATGTGTAAAAGTGCGCATGGCCAACCAAATACGCCATCCGATAGACCCAAGTACCTCTAGCGTACTATGTGTGCTATTTTTGAGTCTGGTTCAAGAAGACTGATTCAAGACGTAGTCCATCAAGCTCTTCTTCAGACAAAGACAATAGTCACTACGTGAGATTCAAGGCTGTAGTCTATCTCATTTATGCATAGTATACAACTGTCCAGAAATTTTCTCACTCTTTCTTTCTTTCTTCTACTTAGGAAATTGACCTTTGGGAGGGGGGATTGTTAGCTGTGTATGCTTTTGAGTACACACACATGAACAAAAGTTCAATTCCTTTTTTCTTCTTTAGTCCCTATCACTCCCCGTTCCCAGAATACGTATTTTAATACGTGTACTGCTTGAATGTATTTATTTAATATTTATCATGCATTTGTTCTGTATTTAATTCCTTTAATTTTTTGCTAATTATTTTTTTGTATTTTATTTTCTGCTCTTGGGTTAGGCTTGGTTTGGTTTGTTTCCGAATTTTGATGGTTCATTATGAACCGAACCCAACTCCCCACCTACCACATCTTTATTTAAAGCCCCAATCCTTTCTCTCTCTTCATTACTTCTTCTTTCTCATTTTCTCTTCTTCTTCTTCTTTCTCATAACTCTCTTCACCTACCAAATCCATAGGCAAGTACATCTTGCTTCCACATGAGAACCCATTTTTATGGTTCATTTATCTTCCTCTCGTGATTCTAAGATAGTTTAGAACTTGGCACTTTGCATTTTGAAGTCTCATTTTTAGTAGAGCTAGAAATTACTATTTTTTCGGATTTTATTGGTTTTGATCTATCAAACTTCATTAATTCCAAGTTTTGTTCGTTCCAGATTATTGAGATTGTGTTATACGCCATTCTGACCCATGGAAGTTCCATTTTGCTTGGAATGAAGGTTCCATGGAATTTGGAGTTCGGGAGGAGTTTTACGCTCACGTTATACGTGTTCGCGTAAGCATTAACTTTACGCCCATGTTTTACGTGTTCGCGTAATATCGAGCTTTACGCCCACATTTTTACGTGCCCGCGTAATATCAAGCTCTACGCCCACGATCATTCGTGTCAGCGTGAATCTGTTTTACGCAAGTCGACTTGGCTTGGCGTATTACTCCTTTACGCGCATTCATTCGTGCGTAAACCTGATTCTTTACGCGTGCAACTTTTACGCGTGGCTCGACCCTTTACGCGTACAATGTTTCACGCGTAACACTATTCTTTACGCATATAAGATTCATGCGTAAACTTTGACTCTTTACGCATACATATTTTTACGCATAACGTTACTCTTTACGCGTATGAGTTTTTACGCGTAACTCTATTTTTACGCGTACTATTCTGGCTTGGCATAAGACGAGTTTTTACGCACAACTTTATTCCTTATTGAGCGTATCCCTTTTACGCGTACTTCCTTACGCGTAATTTATTGAGCGTACTCCTTTTTACGTACATGGCATTTCCCTATTATATCCTTACGCCTTTTTGGCATGAACTCGATATAATCATGATATGCTAATATTTTAATACATATTATGGTGTGGAATGTGCCCTGTGTTCCGGTTGGTTTATGGATGCCCAGAATGACTGGAACTTAACCCTGAGAGTTATAGACTCGACCATATTAAATACCAGTTTGACTGTTATGCCTTGGCACGAATTGACATTGATTGTTACCTTGACTGAATGATTGATCATGCGTTCCTAGTTGGAACTGAAGAGACTGGCTAGTCGTCTTATTGAAACTGAATGAGACACGTTCATATTAACTATGAACCATTGTAATCGACTAGCCGATCCCGAACATTGGCATATGGACACGTGCAGGCTTCAACTGATTTTTCTACAAAAACGGCATGTGTACTTTACAGTCAAGGCATGATTATCCCGTGGCTAGGTCTGATTGTTGCATTACGCTATGTAAGACCTACAACCTAACCGCACGGGCATCGTTGTAGAGTTGTACATATCGTATTTTATACGAAAGTACTCATTCTGAATGACCATGATCCACGGCATGGGATTTCAATTAACATAGGGATTACTAAGTTAAATAAAATAACGATTGCATGGAGAGAATGGATTCTCGAGTTCTTACATGGCAGCCATCCTTGGGGCAATTAGTGCCCCGACATGCCGGCTGGTTCCCACAGATACTGCAAATCTGCCACACGGACAGGGAGCGGTATCTGCTTATATTTATTTACTGTATACTGATGACGGGCGTCCCGCTGGGACTCGTCTAATTCATGACTGGCGCAACTGATTATTGGGTAGACTAGCCTTGCTTGCACATAGTAAGAACTGAGGAATCCTTATTGCATATTTCCAGGATAACTTGGAACTTATAGTAGCAAGCCGTAGTAGTTGTATGGCCGTTTAAATTGATTTGTTTGTGTACTGTACCTACTCTGTTAACTATTGAGATGATCAGAATGTCAGGACATGACAGGTCAACTTCTGTCCTTGTTTGGTTGGGAAGTTGGTTTGAAGTGTCGTGATGTTGTGTGAATCCCAATAGCAAGCGGAGACTTATTATTATATTCTTAACTCTTATCACTGGTTTTAATTCTCATGTCGTGCTTCATTGTGGTACTTGCTATTAGAGGTCTAACCTCTCTGGTTTTGCATGGCCAGATTTAGAGCCAGTTCCCGAGGACTCAGTTTACTTCTACCTCCAAGATGGTCAATACTATAGGGATGATCGCAGGAGGACACGAGTGGGTTCCTTGCTTCCCTGCTCGTTTTGCTACTTACTTTACATTTTGCCGCTTGGCACCGACATGTTAGTCGAATTGTCTTGTACTTACTTTTACATAATTGTAACTAAGTCAGGCTGCAGCTGATAACGATTGTGTATACCTTGCTATACCATCTGGCTATGTTTTGTACAGTCAGATCTCAAGAATATTTTGACTAAGCGTTTGGGACGCCTTACTGCTTTATCTTACATGTTCTCTATTATTGCCTCTTGTTTGAATGGTTGAGACAATAGATGTTGAGTGACCATAGCGAGACTTATATGTAGTATGTACCCCCTCGTCTTTTAGACAGCATTGATCGTATTATACGGTATTTTTCTACCCGTAATACGTAGCTGGCTGAGTCACTCCCCCGCTCTCCGGTATTCTGGTTCTGGGGCGTGATAAGGTTTTAGTAGTGGTCCATGCAGGTCTGATTTCAGACTTGTGGGGTGTTTTAATTTATAGGATGTCTCAATCACACATGTTTCCCTTTGATCTCATGATTCGTTATTCTCGACTCTAGCTTGACATTCCGGTATCCTTTGACTTCATTGATCTTTCCTGTCCGATCGTTTGATTGTTCTCTTGTCCCTTTTCTTAGGGGTACCTCGTCTGCATCCGTCAGAACTGGACAGCAACAACAAGGGCAACACGAACAACCTGATCATGTTGGTCAGCAACAAGGGCCGGTGCTACCCCAAGAGACCATCCAAGAAGAGGTGATAGTGGAACCAGCAGCTGGATCGCAGTATCCGGAGGTTCCAACACCGCCAACAGTTCCACCTACCCCCGTGGAAGTAGACACACCAGCCCTTCTGGAGATCATGAAAGGGATGATGGCTACTCAGCAACATCAGATGTTGGCCCAGCAACGCATGCACACTCAGCTGCAAGAGCAGAATGTGTTGCTCAACCAAGGATTACAAACGGCTTTGGAAAGGGGAGTGAGGACAGATTCAGGAGCCTCGACCAGATTTTGCAAGTACAACCCCCGTCGTTTCGAAGGCACGGAAGATGCCATTTCAGCAGATGCATGGCTTAAAGATATTGAGGCTATTCTGACAGCAGCTAAGGTACCGGCAGAAGAACGTGTGGATCAAGTGAAGTTGTTGCTTCAGGACCTCGCACGTGATTGGTGGGAATCAGAAGAAGTGGGCATCAGACGTCCTATTGCTTGGGACGATTTTACTGCGAGGTTCAAGACGAAGTACTATGGAGTTGTGGTACAGTTTGAGCTACAACAGAAGTTTATCAACCTCAAGCAGGCTGGTAAGACAGTGGATGTTTATGCAGCAGAGTTCTGCAGACTGACAACACAATTGTAGAAAGAATAATCGTTGTTGCTCTGGGCAGAGCTAAGTCGGGGTCGCTCTCTCTACGTCGTGTGCGGCAAAGTGATTCCGGTGAAGCAGAGATTTTACCACTAGGCGCGTTCGGATCCAGTCTGCACATAGACCCAGACTATCTCTTAGGGCAGTGCTACGTGCGCGACTTCTCCGGAGGCCGGTAACATTACTTAAATTTATTATTTTACAGATTTAAAAACGAAGATTTGTTCAAAAATTCCAACATATATATATATATATATATATATATATATATATATATATATATATATATATATATATATATATATATATATATATTTGACTTGATATTTTGTCAACGGGTCGTCCAAAATACACTCATTTCGGCTAAAGTAGAGCAATTGACATTACCGTTGACAAAATCTCAAGTGATGATGAGATTTTGTCGTTACTATTTCTTTCTAAGTCACTTTCACTTTTCATGTGGGTTGTACGTAAAAAAATATATATATATATATCTCTAACAGCACATTTTTTTAGAAAAATAAGGATTCTCTAACAACACAATTGTAGAAAGAATAATCGGAAAGAAAGAGCAATCGGTAAGTTTCTTTTGCTTGAGAGGTCAGATATTCTCTATTTATCCATTTTCTAAAACATTGGCTTCTTTCTTTCCGGTTCTAGCATGCATATTCTTATATGTAAGGGCCTGTTTGGTAAATCGTATTTGGAGGTGGAATTTAAATTTTTATGGATTTGGAGAAAAATTTATGGAATCCAATGTTTGATTGGAGATGGATTTGGATATGGAAAGTATGACAAAATCCAGAACTTAGATTTAGTTGGATTTGGAAAAAAAAATCAGTTATTCTTTAATAATTTGTTAATAAAAACTAACTAATAGTTAGTTTTCATAATTATATTCTAAGTTAATAATTTATTAATTAATAATTTTATTATTTAATAAATTATAATAATCCTAGTTAATAATTTATTACTTTATTAATCATAATTATAATAATTTTATTAATCATAACTATAATTTTAATTAATAATTTATTAATTAATATCTAATTATAATCATAATTAATAATCTATTAGTATTATTATAATATTAATTAATAATTTGTTAATAACTAGTTTATTATAATCTTAATTAATAATATTTTAATCACGATTAGAATCATATTTTATGATAATTTAATTAATAATTTACTAATTATCATTATATTAATTTATAATTATTATTTTTAAAATATTTAATTTATAGTTAATTAGAAACTAACTAATATTTATTTAAAAATTAACTAATCGTTAATTATTAATTATTAATCGTTAATTATTAATTTTATAATTATAATAATTGTTATTTATTTAAAAATTATTAATCGTTAATTATTAATTGTTAATTATTAATTACTAATCGTTAATTATAATTTATAATTATTAATCGTTAATTAAAAATTAGTAATCGTTAATTATTAATTATTAATTATTAGTCATTAATTATAATTTATAATTATTAATTATTAATCGTTATTTATTTAAAAATTAACTAACGTTAATTATTAATTTTATAATTACTAATAATTACTAATAATTTATAATTATTAATCGTTAATTATTAATTATTAATCATTAATTATAATATATAATATATAATTATTAATCGTTAATTATTAATCATTATTTATTTAAAAATTAACTAATTGTTAATTATTAATTTTAGAATTAATAATAACTAATCGTTAATTATTAATTATTAATTTTATAATTAATAATAACTATAATTAATTAATAGCTTAATTATTGATCATGACTATAATTTAGTTATTAATTATAAATCCAAATCCTATGTTTAGTTGGAGTTGGATTTGGATTTGAATTTTGGATTTCCAAATCCAAAATACAAATCCATATACCAAACAAGCCCTTAATGGACAATTGAACATTTTTATGAAGATATCTCAAGCATGAAATTATTATTTTTATTGGTGTACAGATTATGCATGGAAGTAATTTTTTATTGGGTAAATTTATGAAATGTCCAAAAATTGCAAAAGTTTTATGAAAAATCTACCGTAAAATAACATTTCATTGCGTGCCCAGAATTAGCGAAAAATATATAAATGGGATTTTGAATGACCTTTTTGCCCTTCTAATTTATTGAAAACACCTCCGAACCCTACTCTTCAAAAAAAATATTTTGATACTTCCTCTTCTTCCATACGCCGCTCAGTTTCGAATCTAGGTTTTCTCTTTCAAAACCTTCAAACCTTACTTCAAAAACTCGTCGAAAAATTTCGGAAACACGGACAAACGGTAAAACTGTTAAAACGAGATCCAAACATCATTTTTTTGCGATTCTAAAATTTCAGAATGCCGACTAACGGAGAAGCAGTTAATCTCCGGCTCCTCGGAAATACGCTCCTTTTGCGACAAACCAGGCCTCGTTTCGACCTCCCAGTCAAAAGTGATGGTCCTTTAAAGTTTCAACTGGACATAAAATGCAGGGTAATATCACGGAGATGGTCATTTTCCGTACTAAAATCACGGAGAATGGTCATTCTCCTTGTTAAATTAACAAAGAAGTCATTCTCTGTCATTTTAACGCGGAGAATGACCATTCTCCGTGTTAATTGAAAAAGAATAGCCATTCTCCGTGTTAAAATGACGGAGAATGACCATTCTCCGTCAATTTAACAAGGAGAATGGCCATTCTCCGTCATTTTAACACGGAGAATGGCCATTCTCCGTGTTAAAATGACGGAGAATGGCTCTGTGATAAAATGATTAGAATGACCATTCTCCATCATTTTGACACGGAGAATGGTCATTTTCTATCATTTTGACATGGATAAGGCCATTCACCGTGGTTTTAGCAAGAAAAATGGTCATTCTCCGTGATTTTAACACGGAGAATGATGGAGAACAGTCAACAGAAACCTAAAACCTAATTTTTTGTTTTTTTGAAAAAAAATACGATGCTAACTCTTATGGAAAAGAAGAAGAAGATTTTCTCTCCACAATTGACCTAATCGTCGGAAAACTTCAAATCCCTCCACGATGATGATGATGAGCGATGATCGGAGTTCGAATGAAGAAAAGCACAGTGAACTACGAACGATCTTTGCGATTTCTGCTGAAGATGAGAGCAATGAAATTCAGATCTTTCGTGAAGAAGAAAAAGACGAAAATCACAATCCAAATCTGAGTTTGTGCGAAAGGTAGTTATGACATTATAAATATGGCAATTTTGTAATACAGAGCATCTAAAAGAAATTTTAGAATATTTAACGTGGAAATATATAATTCTGGACATTTCATAAAACCCATCATGCGGGTGGATTTTTCATACAAACCAATCCCGAAATTGGATTTCTCAGCAATTTTCAGTTCTTTATTAGTGTTTTATTTCTATTTTGCAATTTCATTGATATGATTCTTTTGGTCTCTATTATTTTTGACATTTTTTAATGCTTTAAGTATTGAAAGTTTTGTAACACATGCTCAAGCTTCTAAACTCTATAGATGATCATATTAAAGTTCAGTTCTTCCGCTTCTTCAAGGAAATAGTAGTGCCGATGAAAAGGAGATGAATACCAACCATTGTAAAGATATCATTATAGAGAAAGGAAAAAAGAGAGAGAGAAATATGTCGCATATTCTTTTTGCTTTTTTTAATTCCTTAGGATTTGGTTGGCTGAATAATGGAGAAGAAAGACTCCAAATAACAGAACATATTAGAGAATGGACAATTTTTGTCCATAAGGAAATAACTCTTTACTAGTAAATTCACGGCACGTAAAATACAATTATGCTATTTGGCTCCCAAAATATTTGGGTGATGTCATCTCCCATTATGTGACATCTGACATGACAGCTGACATAACAGCTGACATGACAAATTTTAACTCAAAACATTAATTACCCAATTTTTTTAATGTTAATGTTAATGTTAATATTAATGTTAATATTAATATTAATATTAATGTTAATGTTAATGTTAATATTAATTTTAATGTTAAAATTAATTTTAATATTAATATTAATATTAATTTTAATGTTAAGGTTAATTTAATGTTAAGGTTAATGTTAATTATCATGTTAATTTAATATTAATATTAATTTTAATATTAATTTTAATGTTAAATTTTGTCATGTCAGCTGTCATGTCAGTAATCATGTCAGCAACCATGTCATATGCCACATAATGGGAGATGACATCACCCAAATATTTTGGGAGCCAAATAGCATTTTTACGTAAAATAATTTTTTTTTCTTTTGTTGAATAACAATTTAAATATTTGAATTAAAATTTGTTACATATATGTTTATATTTTAATTATAATTTATTATAGATATATGTGTACCTAGTTAGATAATATCAAGTACTAGAATTAAGCTATTAGTTAGGCTTTTTTTCCCTTAATTTTTAATTATGATAGCTCATTTAGACTAATTTTAATTACGATTAAAAATTAGTTTTGGAGTTGTCTTTTTCCGTATTTTTTTCTTAATTAATTGAGAATATACATACAGTTTAGACGGCTCATTCTTTAGCTTTGAAGCCATTTTATAATAGTATAGATTTATGCAGCAACTAAATTGAGTCCGATACAACAGAATGTGGCAACTTGATGAAAAGGATAAAAGGTAGGAGAGTTTGTTAACGAGTGTCCAAATGACATGACCATTTCCTGTAATTTACCCAAAAAATAATGTACATTACTAAAAAGTTGCGCTAAAATAATATAAAATAGATACAGCATCTTGTTAGAAATATGAAGTTAGAAATTGTGGATCCTTTACTCATGTGTTTCTTGCTATTACAAAAAGCTGGGATCGATAGATTCTATGAAACCAATTATATGTGAGAGGTAGATAAAATGGAGGAAGGGGAGTATACAAAACTAAAATTCCTGAATTTTTTTGGTTACGTGTAGAAGAATATGGTAATATGACGCAGAGTGATAGCGGAACGAGCTTATCTTCGTGCTTGGCAATGGCCAAGTCGATCGGTGATGATGATAATTGGACCACCGTAGCTTTGTGAGAGCGAAACGGTACCGCAAAGCTCCGACGAATGGCCTTGTGAGGAGTCCGCACGAAGGCTGCTTGAAAGCCTCAAGCGAGGGGTTTCGAATCCACGGAACAGTCGAGTCCACGACGAAGAAAAGAAGAGAACAAACTTAGAACTTAAAGAAAAATTTTATTGATTAAAAAGTTGTTCCTAAATTGCATATAGAAGTTGTATTTATAGGACTTTCATGACAACCTAATTCTAATCAAATAAAAATAAAACCTATTCTAATAAAAGATAAAGTCAAAATAAAGATCCTAACATAAATATGATTAAAAAAAGAAAAAGAATGAATCCAAGAGGGATAAGGAAAAAAAGAAAAATAATCCTAGAGGGACTATGGATTCTATGCTACATCATAATAGATATTATCATAAATTACTGTCATGATCGTAATTAATGATAACCTGTTACCATACTCTTCTACAATATTGTTTTCCTCCATAGGATTTTCCGGGGAGGAAGTGATGATATGTTTTCCTACTGCAGGTTAATATCATATGTAGAAATTTTAAGTTTGCTTCAAAAAGAGGCAAGGAAGAGTGGAAACTTGTAAGAGATTTATGAGTGTTCTTCCATTTTTCTTGTGACATTGACATAAATGGGAGATTTGTACAATTATGGTATATTATATGCAAAGTAAGGAAAGTTTTATTTTCCTTATACCAAGAGTTGGAAAAGTGGCAAATAAAGGGTGAATTGGTGGGAGCAAATAAATATATTTTCCAGTTTTTGGGGTTCTATTTCCTTATAAATAGGAGGGACTTTTCAAAATTTTAAGGTGGACAATTACTCACCTGTGCATTGGGTATCCATGGATGAGAGAGAGGGGTGGTGTCACCATTTTTATTTACTAATTGGAATGGTAGCGATAACGGGTCATATCTTAGATTTTTAGACATTAAATTTTCCATGGATAATTGACGAGCAAAAAATAATTAGGAGACCATAACAAAGGCAAAATAGTTCAGACATTTTAATTATCAGTTACTCAAAACACCATATTTATAAATACAACAACTTTACTTGCATCAAATGAGACACTGGAATTGCGAAACCACTTACAACAAGAAATATCACATACAACCCTCAACACTGGTCACAACTATATTGGACATTTTACTTGCATAGATGAATTATATTGGAATGTATAAATATACAAACCCTTGTCACAACTCTAGACTTTTTGTGCAATTGAAGGATCTTTAACAGAGTAATTCCGAATTATAAATATGAATTTTCAGTTTTAAGACATCCAACTTGGTTTTCTACAAAATTTTCTTCCTTAAAGGTAATTGTACTGAACAGCATCCATTATTCTGTCACTTGCCAATAGACATTTTCACTACATATTTAGGACTATGGTTTCAGTATCACAGTTTCATTTGCTTGTCTTCTTACTAGTGAAAATTTCTCATATTAAGAGAATAACTATACTTTCACATTGTTGGTCTTTGCAATTCTGGCCTTGTATTCTTCTAGCCAGCCATCAATGATAGTAACCTCTGCCTTTCTTTGTGCTACCAACCAATCTGCATCTCCAGCTTTCGAAGGTAATATATCCAAGCAGTGCGCGCCTAAGAAACAAAAAGAAAAAAAATTGCATAAGCATGGAAAAAATGGATTTTAAATTCATCCAACAAAATCGACTGACATAAACAAAGAATGTGTTTAAGTAAAAGGACTAACCTTGAGTTGTATATATGGCCACAATGCTACTTGAAATATTTTGTAGTACACTGTAAAGAGTAGTTAGTACCAATAAACTTGTTATTTTGCATAAACTAATTCAAGATTAGGAGAAGAAAAGTTTGGGGGCTTAGCAATTTGGTTACCCTCCACTGCTATAAGGATCTCTTAGACCATTGGAGAATATGATGTTACTTCCAAACTTCTCAAGAACTGACTTAATGTTCTGCATATCAAGTTTAAAGTTACAAGTCAGTGGTCAAGAACATCAACACTTCCGAATCCAAAGAATTTTGTTCTTGTGTAAAGTACTGATAGATCAATTATTTTTCAGATTATTTCCTTTTATCTTGAACTAATTGAAGATTATTATTATCATAATTATCATGAGTACATAATTGCATAACAGTTGAAATGAGTTTTATGAAGAATATAGTCGAAAGAAGAGAATGATAAATGCATCATTTTAAAAGGGTTCTACATTTTAACAAATATAAGAAAAGAAAAGCCTTATACATTTTAAGTTTAACTTACATGTCCACCAAATTCTGTAGTTATCCAGTGAGGCCTCGGAGTTATTCCATAGTATTTTTTACATTCGGTGGTGAAGTTAGCCATGTCAAATGGTTCTGCTTGGAACATGGTATCATTGCTACCAGAACCCATTGGCATGACCATCTCAGTACATACCTAAACCGAAGAAGAAATCATTCATAGTCCTTCAGTAACAAATGAAGTTCAACTGTTCAAGACATTTATAGTTGCATCAGAGTCATAATAGTCCATAGTTCAGGATATTTAGTTTCAAGTAAAGTCTTGATTATAGCCTATTTTGATTTGGTGCTGCAAATGGAGGCTTCCATGGCTTTCTTTTGTATTGGTGTTAATGTGTACCAACCATCTAAAAGCTCTTTGATTTGTTAGTGAGCAAGAGACTAGAAATCACTTAAATGATGATTTGCAAAAGTTTAGTGAAAGCTAAAGAAACTATTACTGATAGATCCTTGCACATTGCAAGTTAGTATTTGTTTAAATTAGTTTGGTAATGATGTATTTTGTTCCAATAAGAGAAAAAGGGTGTCCATGTGCCACAAGAGGTTCTCGCTTATGCATGGTCAAGACGCTCGTAACCTTACCTGTTGTCTTGCATGCGGAAGCGACAAACATTAATAACCTTCCGATGACAAGAATAATTTGGCATAATAATCCAAACAATGGTAACAAGAACAAACATCCAATATTTAACATAGGTTCGGTCAATCTCAAACTACTCCACCGGACAAGGGAAAATAATTTTATTGATTCAACAAAGAGAAAACCCCAAGGATTATACACAAACCGTAATGCGAAACCCTCTCCTTCGAGATCTCCAACGAGCTCTCCTTCAACCTCTCTCTAGATTACCTTACCTTAATGGCCTCCAAGAACTCTCTTGCAAAGCTTCCTTAAACTTCCAAACGGACTATCCATAGAGTCAGAGAAGACCATAAATAGGATCTCCTCACAATCCCTAAGTTGGGAGCAATATTGACCGTCGAAAGCAACTTCTCGAAAATATGAATTGTTCCTCATTTTAGCCTGAACCCAAATCCAACGGTATATCGGCGGCATGCCTCCTCATTTTAGCTTGATGAGCACACAAAATGTGCACAAACCTACTGGAATGTAAACGCCAATACCAACATACCATTTTGATACCAGTGGCTCTTTCATGCCCTGTATCGATGCTTCGATTCCTCCCAGACTTCTCAAATCATCGAAATGTTATATATAGGGAGAGGGGGATCATGATTCCTGCTATTAAACATCCTAGAATGTTACCAAAATAGCACCCGTTGGATCTATCTTTTTTGACCGCACATATTAGATCCTTAAAGTAATTAATTTTTCGCAATATTTTGAACTAATCTATACGGTCAAAGAAGATAGATCCAACGGCTCTATTTCAAAAACATTTGATGATGGTTAATAGAGGGGAAAGTACTCAATTCATCGCAAGATTTTGAACTAATATGTACGGTCAAAAAAGATAGATCCAACGGCTGCTATTTCAAAAACATTCGAGGATGCTTAATACCGGGATCATGATCCCTCCTCCCTCTGTACATGTGTGTGTGTGTAAAGTTTGGCCTACTCTTACCTGCCAAGACCATCCATCCTGTACCGGTGAAACATTATCATCATCAGTTTCAAGGCATGCTTCCCCCCTCATCAGTGGCCGGATTCCGGACACTATCTTTCCGAGCACGTCAGCCCCTTGCGAGCGATCAATCAGAGCACAAGTTTTATTAACAGGATAGTCTGGAGGAAGATCATACTGAGCATTGTTACGAAATGCACTCTTTAGGTAATCCTTGAGCTCATCTGTACTATTCAAGGGCCTTTGAAAGTGATCACACATAAACAGATACAACGGGTGTGTAAGTACAAGCGATTGATTTGGTTGCAATTCTTTAAAAAAATAAATTATGAAACAATATTTTTTTACTTGCAGGTGTGGAATTTTTGGCTCAAGAGGCCGAGTCCGTTTGGCTGAGAGGCAACCTTGTCGATCTCGAACCACGACTCTCTAATAGTTCTGTAGCAGCTCTCACTAGCTTCCTATACAGCAAGTTATCAACAAATATAAAAGATCAAGTTACTTAATTAGAACATATGACTTGGGGAGGAGCAACATACTTTGAAATCCTTAGCGACCACACTGTCATATCCATTTTCAGGAGTAATATTGTCGAAGTAGAGAATGGGGGCGGACGAAGCCAGAGCTCTGAGGACAATGTGCGGGTACTTCAAACGGAACCAGGACGCAAGCACTGACATTGAATCAAAGTTCATAAAACAGAAGATTTGGTTAGTAAAAACTCTGGTAAATAGCCACATTTATGGAAGTCATGTATATATATGTATAGTTAACTAGCTCACTTCCTCCGTAAGATCCTCCCATTGCTATCACTGGACAATTCTCGGCAGATAAGTTCTTCTTCAGATTGACAATCAACTCAGCATAGTCTGCGAGAGCCTGCGAGATGAGCTGAAGTAGCCAAGGGTGCTTGAATTTCGATACGCATCTTCCCGCGAACCAAAAGGGTTTGATTGTCCATAGTATCGATGCTGGAAGAGTAAAAAAAAAACAGGTAACAAATTAAACTCTTTTTCTTCTGTACTACGTATAGTATCAAGCTAGTTTAAGTTTGAGTTGTAGCTACTTTTTCTCGAGTGAAACTTTGATACATAAGTGAAATGGCCCGATGGGGGTCCACTTGTCATACAAAGGACTTCGGTATCAAAGTTTTCTCCCTTTTTCTCTAGTAGCATTACTTAGTACTAGAAGGCAATAAGAAAAACCCATTTTATGTTTCAGAAAAAGAAAATGCATTAGTACAATAAGGGTGCTATTTGGTGCCACGAGGCTAGTGCTACTGGTCGAAAATACGCAACATTACCCCAATATAAATACAAATAACATAGGATATAAAAGAGACCCAAATATTGGCTACTAGAAATACCTAGGAAAATCAGGTATTGCTTTAAATAAGGTTGACATTGGTATATCTTTAAGAAAAAAATGGGAGCATGATGTTGTAATAACTGAGTCAGCTTAGTCTAACCAATTTATTATTAGTTGGAGAGATTGATGCCATATGAACTTCTCTAGTACTATAATGCGACTTGGAAACGGCTAAAAAGTGAGCCATACAAGACTTTTGTATATCCAAAAATATAGAGAACAAACTTTAATTAAAATACATTCAATGTTTAAACTATATTTATACTAACTACATGACATTGTCTAACCATATAACCAAAGTTCTACAAAGAATAAATTTTAATTAAAATATATTCAATATTTAAACTAACTATATGGTATTATCTAAATATATATCCAAAGTTTCATCACAACCTTAATATTAATATATATATATTTTTAGTTATAAAACATAGTCATAAGAAAACATCATGGAGCAGAGAGAACATGTCAATTAGGTTAAAATCTAAAATACATTGTATAGGCAAATCTATGATTGACACAAAAAGGAAAATAAAAAACCCAGATTGTCCATTTAATGAGTAAGCTTTCACATATATATTTTTCTTACTTATAGGTATGTATGATTACGATTTTAATAGTGTGAATCTTGCGTATAGTTGCATAAGTTTTTTCTATGACTTTAGTAAGAAGTTCAGCACAAAGGGTTAAAATTATTATTTTTTTTTTTCCGTGCAGACTCAGAATATGCCAACTAAGCCCGACCTCGATGACCAGTAGCAGCGCTTTGAAGTGCGCAGCATTGTCTACAAAGAAGCCACTCGCGGCGAGATCATTGTCCAGCGAAGATTCGTCCCCCGTGTAGACGAGGATGGGCGAGTTGGTCCCGGCGCCGCCCCAGTACTTGTAGTTGATGACGTACCTCTGCCGAAAGGTGGTGTAGCTCTCCGGCTGGTAGCCGAAGTGGTCGAGCGTCTGGGCGTAGTCGCGCACAACAAATCCGTCGAGGTAGCCGCCGTTGTAGTAGTAAGCGTCGTCGTCCGGAAGTTTCCTTGGGGCTCTGGACAACTTTCCTAGCCTATTACTCTCCTTCAGAACACCCAACCTCGCCAACTTGGCAAACTTGGGAGCAGCAACATTCGAAGTACTGAAATTTGACAATGCCAATAGTAGGAAGAGTGGAAGGAGGTTCTTAATAGAGAACATCATCTCTGAGGAAGAGGAATTATGCAAATTATGCTATATGCTTGATATTCCTATGGTAGAGTTATGCACATCTATATATAAGTCCCGTTCACGTGCGTTTTTAAATATAGTTTGAATATATTTTAGGCTTAATTGCTAATTGTTACCCTCAACTATCACACTTTTTCAAGTTGATACCCTAAACTTTTTTTCGTAACAGATTGATACCTCAACTATTTTTTTTTTTTTCAACTTAATACCTAACATTTTAAAAAACCCCAAAATGTCCTTATCCCTTCCCTCCCTCCACCCCCTCCCCCACTCCGGCCCCCCCCCCCCCCCCCGCTAGCTCCGGCCGACCCCCCCCCCCCCCCCCCCCCTCCTCGCTTCCGGCCGAACCCCCCCCCCCTCCTCGCTTCCCGCACCCCCCTTCCCAGCCCCCCCTCCTCCTCCAATATCCATGTCGGATCCGAACACGACCCGGAGGATCCGGCAAGGAGCTCGCGGGCGCTGGCGTTGACGAGGAAGCGGCGGCCGAGGGAAGAGCAGGCGGGGGCTCCGTGGCCGTCGAGGAAGCAGTGTCCGACCTCGCGGATGGCGTCCACGTGGCCGAGGAGGGCGGCGCGGGTGGCGAGGACGAAGCCGGCGCGGGGGTTCCTGGAGGCCGCGGGGCCGCCGGAGCCGTTGAAGCGGACGACGGCGAGGGAGAACGCGGCGGCGGCGTGGGAGCCCAGCGCCGCTCGCGCCATCAGAGCCGCGCCGGAGCTAGCAGAGGGGGGGGGGGGGGGGGGGGGGGGGCGAAGCGAGCACGGGGGAGGGGGGTTAGGGGTAGGGGTATTTTTGTCCAAAATAATATCTGGGTATCAATTTGTTACAAAAAAAGTTTAGGGTATCAACTTGAAAAAGTGTGATAGTTGAGGGTAGCAATTAGCAATTAAGCCTATATTTTAATATAATTTGTTTTGTTTTGTTTTGTTTTTTTGTTTTTTATTTTGAAATTTCACGCACACACACAATTGGAGGGCTCGAACCTTGCCGGCCCCTCCGGGTGTCCACTTAATACCACTAGGCTATAGAGCTCCAACTTAATATAATTTTTAATGATTATTTTTTCAAAATTCATGATGTGTGTTTAATTAGACAATATTATTGTAAAACCCTTTTTAAAAAACAAAAAAACAAATAAACCATGACCCACTCCCACTTTTTCTATAATTCCTCCCACGTTCTTAAACCCTCCACGTCAGAAACCTTTCCTCTCCAGAAGAAAAACTCACACAACCTTACCACCTTTCCAAACCTCTTCCATCTTTCTTCACACTTCTCCAACTCCGAAACCGACGACGTCCCAATCGGGATATTTTCGTCGCCCCCGGCCGTACCCGACCGCGCCCTCGACCGCCGGCGCCCGCCAGTCACCGCCACCTCCCGCCAGCAGCGCGGCCCCTACTGCGCGCGCACATCAGCGCGCTTCGCGCGCAGCAGCGTCCTGCCTCCCACACGTCGGCGCCGTTTCGTCCACGTGCGCACGCCGCCCCGCGTGCGTTCTGCGTACGTGTGCCGTCCCGTTCTGCGTGTCCCATGCACGTGTGTCTGCATTCCGTCGTCTTGTGCGACCCGAGTCCGAGGCCTCCCCTTGGTACTCCTTCAACAGCATTTCAGTAAGCCCGGAACCTTCTATTAATTTTCAGAATGCAAAACCCAATTCTGTTCTGACCGGAATTGACAAAATAAAGCTCTGTCAACTCCGGAATAGATAGATTGTAGTTTCCTAATTGAGACCATAGGTTTTGTAATAAAAATGCTTATAATTTATTAATATTACGGATAGATTATTATTAATAATAAGTATGTCGTAATGTATATAAAGTGTTATATTAACTTATAAGTTATTTGACTTAAAGGTTTACTAAACGTTTAATTACGATTATCCTACGAATAACGTTATTTTAATATTATTAATATTGTTGCCATTAATTTACGATTAATAAAATATTAAAATTAGTTTAAAAAAATAATTTTATATCAAGCCTATTAAGCCTTTTTATTTACTATTTGGGGGTAAAATATTAATTATCTTCAAAAAATAGTTTTTATTACCAAAAAGGATTTTTTAGATGAGAAACGCTAGATATTTTTCGTGAAATTTTTTAAGTTATTTATAAAATTAAATGATTTCTCACTAATTAGTAATATAAAATATTTTTGTAATAAAATCATAAAATTATTTTAGTAAGCCTTTATCTTAGTTAAAATAAAGTTTAGACGATATTTTAAATAAAGAGTTTTAAGTACGTTTCTAAAAACCTTAGATTTTACTAAATAAATAATTTTCGTAATTTTACTATTAAAATAGTTTTCTTATTATTTGGAAATATCTATCAAAATATTTGGTTAGTTTATGTAAACAAAATACTATTTAATTTCAAAACATTTTCAAATATTTTTATATAAGAAATTCTAATTCTAATATTAGTTTAGGAAAAATCGTTTCTTATCTACTAAGGAATTAATTATAATAATTCTCGCATTATTTACAAAAATAATGGTTTTATTAGAAAAAATTGTTTTTATCTATTATTATACGCGCTCACACACTTTTGCTAGTTAGATGCACCATTTTCTTTTCCAGAGTTGTATTGCATAACTGTTTCTTTTTTTATTATTTAGAAAATATATTTCTGTTATAAACTGCTTCTTGTCTCACTTTTAATTATTAAATAAGATGCTGTAATGGATTTGTATGTTCTTGTTTTCCTCCTGACTGGAGACCAATATTTTAGGTGATTGCGACGAGCTACCTATAGTTCTTACTACGGATCCGACTTGGGTTCCAAGGAGTTAGCTGAATCAGAACAGAGGAACCAAGAGTCATAATTGCACCATTCTGTTTAGTATTTTTCCTTTTCTAAAGTTGTAATAAATGAACAAGTTGTAACAACTGTATATTTGTTCTGTTTTTATTTGCTTTATTTAAACTCTAGTTCATTTCAAATGTCTAATAAAGTTTTTATTCCGTATTTAGAATGTTGTTCCTGCGTTGCTACTGATTGACACAACTTACTGCCGCCGTCTCACAACGGTGCAGGCTGGACATGATCCGACCGGACCCAGTATATTGGGATCGGGTCGTGACAATTATGTAGTTAGTTTAAACATAATTTTAATTTGGGATTTTTTGACTTACATCCCACTTGTTAATATGAATTTGTACTTACATCCCTCTTTTTATTTTTTTTAGACTTACATCCCACTTTTCGTCACAAAAAATATTCATTTTGTCACAAAAAGTATTTGTTTTGTCACGAAAAATACTTTTAGTGACGAAAGTGGGATGTAAGTCTAAAAATAAAATAAAAAGTGGGATGTAAGTACAAAGTCATATTAATAAGTGGGATGAAAGTCAAAAAATCCCTTTTAATTTTAAATATATTCTATTACCGGATGATTATTAATCTTTTATGTGAGGAGGGAGGGTTCGGTTATCCACATAAGATAAAAAAGTTAGTTAATTTTAAAATTTTATTTTCCTTTTTTTTTTAAATAAAATTGTTAATGAAATACACACGGCTTAGACGGCTCAATCTTGAATCGTTTTAAGCAATGGGTCTGTTATGGATCATACAAAAATCTCCATAAATAATTGAAAGCTTCGTTTTGTCTATCCCATCAACTTATCAATGAAATTGTTAGGATAAGATGTTGAATTTTAAATTCGGTTTTGAATTAGATTTTGGTCAGATTAAATTATGAACCACCTGGATTGGATTTCAATTAATTAGATTTGCTCTGATTGAATTATAAACTAGCTGGATTGAACTTTAAGTTTGATAAGATTAAGTATCTGGTCTTGATGAGACTAAATATGGTGCTAGATACAAGTTCGGAAGAATCTGAAGTTTAATACAATATTCTATATCATATTTGCTATTCCCAAAATTGTGTTAAAAAGAAAACGGCTGTTTAAAAAAATAAGTATATTAAACATAACAGAGGTAACACAGTAAAACTTAGAAAATTGTGATGGCTAAAAGAGAATGATATATTTAGACTTTGGATATCGAATAAGTTATGATATTCGTGTTTGGATATCCGCAATAGAGATAGTTAGTGTTTGGATCTCCAATAAGTTAGAATAATTTGTGTTTTGGTCTCCATAATAGACATATTTAGCATAATAGATATATTTAGTGTTTGGGTATTGGACTAACGGTTTGACTCTTGAAACACAACTAAAAAATGAAGAAATGACGGAAAAAAACTAATAAAAAGAAAAATGAAAAAAATGAAAAAAATAAAAAAATGAAAAAAAATAAAAAAGGAAAAAAACGAGATAAAAATGATCAAATTAAACAAAAAATGTTGGGAAAAAAAAACTAAAAATGATAAAAGAATAATATATTTTTTTTCGAGCAAAAAAGTTATATCCACGTATTCTTAAGGGATAGGATTCCCCATATTATGTATAAATTATTTATCGGGGTATTAGTAATTTTTGAAAATATTTTTTTAATCTAAACCAAACATGGAAATATGTTTCCATACTAAATTTGTCCTAAATATTTATAATTTAGGTCTCGATATTTTTGAAAATTACGAATACACAAAAATTTTATTCTCATAATAAATTTGTTCCTCCCGTTTTTTTCTTTTTCTGTCTTCTCTATTTTTTCGATTTTGTAATTTTCTTTTCTCTTTCTTTATTTTTTCCTTTTTTCCCTCTCTTTTTTTTTGTTTTTTTTATTTTTTAGTTGGATTTTAATTATGTCTATTATGAAGACCCAAACATAAATACTCTAACTTATAGAAGACATAAACACTAATTATGTTTATTATGGAGACTCAAACAAAAATATACTAACTTCTTGGAGATCCAAATGCTAATTATGTCTATTATGAAGACTCAAATATAAATATCCTAACTTATCTGTGATCCAAAGTCTAAATATCCCTTACAAAATTTATGAAAATAGATGGAGGATAAAGAAAATTTTAAAACTTGAAATTCTTATACATTGTATCAGTCGCACTGATTGTGCATGCATAGATTTTGCCAGAAAGTCTCTGAATTCAAGCTATATTTAATTTGGGTTGTAGCGATTGGATGGTGGACTTGGATCGCGGCGTTTTGATTGGACTAGAATATATAGGAGTTAGAAACTGTTTAATTTTTGTCAAACGGTCTGACATAACATGAACTTAATCCAATTTCGTCAAAACAATTGGCAAAATATATTGGCACCTCCAAATAATTTCTTGAAGTTTCTTTAGGACAAGAATTTTCTTTTGTAAATAATAAATAAATTCAGACTACAGCTAGAGGGAAAAAAAAACGTGACGCAAATGGGTAATGGGGAATAAAGATGGAGAAAGAAAGGCAAAGAATATAATCCGTTTGCTTTTTGCGAGTCGAGTAGCAATGAATGGGTTCTTCGTGTGCTCTATGAGATACCATGTCCAATGATTGGGGTTCCCCCATTTGGTCTTCCACATCTTTGTCATCGATGCAGGATTCTACACCATTTGTGGACAAGAGGAGAAGAAAACGAAGAAGATGGTGTTCAATTGTGAGCCCAACGTACGTTGGAAAGAGATGCTAGCTAGTGATAATTATAATGAGAAATGGATTTGGATATGCTGGAATCTTTGTCAATGGAAACTTGGCTTTATATAAATTCTTTTTCTTTATTTTTTTGGGTGGTGTCTGACTTAACCTACGACACTTTGTGCATGCTGCGTTATATGTCATTTGAATCTACTGTTTCTCAATTTACACCACCTTCCTTATTTAATTTTAATATTAATATTAATATTAGATTTTAATATTAATGTCAATATTGATGTTAAGATTAATTTTAATGTTAATATTAACATTACTTTTAATTTATAGTGTTAAATTTAACTTTTAATGTTTATTTTTAATTCTAATGATAAAACTAAAATATATATTAAAAAATAATTTAACATTAAAATTATCACTAAAATTAGGGGCGCTGCTAGTTTGTCTGTCTGTCCGCCACGTGGCGCCGTCCCATTGGCAGGTCAACCGGTGTGGGACCCATGCATATAGGAGGACAATGGGTTTCTGCCACACGGCGGACTGGCCAGCCCGCCTGCGGACAAACTATCATTTTCCTAAAATTAATGTTAAAATTAAATAAACATTAAATTAAAATTAATATCAACGACAACATTAAAACCGAAAAATTAACATCAGAAATAGTATTAAAATTAACATTAATATTATTATTAAGACTAACATTAAAATTAATATTAATTTTTGCAAATATAATTTTTAAAGGAATATTTACTTTTAAAGATCGATTTTTTTTTTTACTCTATTTAAAAAAAAACTTGTCTATCTCTATTTTTAAAATACAAATATATCAATCTCTCCCTATTTAAACAACAAAATAGACTTATTTTTAAGATAGATATATGTTTGTTTTTAAAAGGAAAGATTTAATTTTTTAAAGAGAAAAATTTAGAAGAGAATCATCGTGTATTTTCTCATCCTGTACGTTTGTCCCGTAAATTATTCCTGTATTAGAAGTTATATATATATATATATATATATATATATATATATATATATATTATATATATATATATATATATATATATATATATGGAAATTGCTGAGAAACCCAATTTCGGGGTTGGTTTGTATGAAAAACCCACCCGCAAGATGGGTTTTATGAAATTCCCAGAATTATATATTTCCACGTTAAATATTTCAAGATTCCCTTTAGATGGTATGTATTTACAAAATTGCCATCTTTATAATACCATAACTACCCTTCGCACAAACTCAAATTTGGATTGCGATTTTCGTCTTCTTCTTCTTCACGAGAGATCTGAATTCCATTGCTCTCATCTTCAGCAGAGATCGCAAAGATCGTTCGTAGTTCACTGTACTTTTCTTCAGTCGAACTCCGATCATCGCTCATCATCATCATCATCATCATTGTGGAGAGATTTGAAGTTTTTCAGCGATTAGGTCAATTGTGGAGAGAAGATCTTCTTCTTCTTTTCCATAAGAGTTAGCACCGTTTTGAAAGAAGAACGAAAACTCTTGAATTTTTGTTTCTGACAAATTTTTTTCACAAAAAACAAAAAAATAGGTTTTAGATTTCTGTCGACTGTTCTCCATCATTCTCCGTGTTAAAATCACGGAGAATGACCATTCTCCGGGCTAAAACCACGGAGAATGGCCTTATCCATGTCAAAATGATGGAGAATGGCCATTCTCCGTGTCAAAATGACGGAGAATGGCCATTCTCCGTATTAAAACCACGAAGAATGGCTTCGTGATAAAATGACTGAGAATGGCCATTCTCCATCATTTTAACACGGAGAATGACCATTCACCGTGTTAAAATGACGGAGAATGGCCATTCTCCTTGTTAAATTGACGGAGAATGGCTATTCTTTGTCATTCTTCGTCATTTTAACACGGAGAATGGCTATTCTTGGTCAATTTAACAAGAAGAATGGCCATTCTTCGTGGTTTTAGCACGAAGAATGACCATTCTCCGTGTTAAAATGACAGAGAATGGTCATTCTTTGTGTTAAAACCTGTTAAAACCACGGAGAATGGCCATTCTCCGTGTTAAAATGACAGAGAATTGGCTCCGCGATAAAATGACTGAGAATGGCTATTCTCCGTCATTTTAACACGGAGAATGGCCATTCTTCTTGTTAAAATGATAGAGAATGGCCGTTCTCCGTCAATTTAACAAGGAGAATGGCCATTCTCCGTCATTTTAACAAGGAGAATGACCATTCTCCATGGTTTTAGCACGGAGAATGACCATTCTCCGACGGAGAATGGCCATTCTCCGACGGAGAATGGCCATTCTCCGTCATTCTAACACGGAGAATGGCTATTCTTTTGTCAATTTAGCACAGAGAATGACCATTCTCCGTGGTTTTAGCACAGAGAATGGCCATTCTCCGTCATTCTAACACGAAGAATGACTATTCTTTGTCAATTTAACAAGAAGAATGGCCATTCTCCGTGGTTTTAGCACGGAGAATGGCCATTCTCCATGATATTACCACGGAGAATGATCATTCTCCTGCATATTATGGCCAGTTGAAACTTTGAAGGGCCATAACTTTTGACTGGGAGGTCGAAACGAGGCCCGGTTTGTCACAAAAGGAGCGTATTTCCGAGGAGCCGGAGATTATCAGCTTCTTCGTTAGTCGACTTCCAAAATTTTAGAATCGCAAAAAATGATGTTTGGACCTCCGTTTTTAATAGTTTTACCGTTTGTCGACCTTTTCGAAAATTTTCGACGAGTTTTTGAAGTAAGGTTTGAAGATTTTTGAGGAGAAAACATAGATTCGAAAGTGAGCAGCGTATGGAAGAAGAGGAAGTATCGAAACATTTTTTAAGAGTAGTTTTATGGGTGTTTTCAATAAATTAGAAGGAAGAGCAAAAAGGTCATTTGGAACCCCCTTTATATATTTTTGCTAATTCTGGGCACGCGATGAAATGTTATTGTGCGATGGGTTTTTCTTAAAACTTTTTCGTTTTTTTTGGCATTTCATAAATTATATATATATATATATATATATATATATATATATATATATATATATATATATATATATATATATATATATATATATATATATATATATATATGCTATCCAATAAGCAAATATATTTGTGTCCGTATTTAGTTCAAACTAAATCTAAACTATTGATAATTTTAGTATATATTTAAGGAATATGAGGTATAAGATCCTGGCTGGATGGCAGAATATCAGTAGATCGAGCCAAGGGGGCATATTATTTCTTCCATTTATTTAGTAGGAGGTAGAGAACAGTGCACAAAGTTTCTTAACCCTTGATGGTCCTTTGCTGCCCCTTCCGGTAATTTATCTCCACAACCCACCCTAATTTCCAAACCCCTTTCGGTAATTCTTCCATATATCCCTTCCTTCATCACTACCTCTTCTCTTTGTCATCCCTTCATATCTTATCTTCCATTCCATATCTTAATTTTTTTTCCATAGCATATGGAAATAACTCCTTCATATCTAGTCATTGCATCCCATAAAGAAGGTACTACTGGATGAGAAAAATCTTATATCTGATCTTAATGACCTCCTCTGAGGAATCTTTCTGGAAGCAACGATCGAGATGTCAATGGATCAAAGACAGAGATAAGTGTACCAAATATTTTCATGTCTCTGTAACTATTCGAAAAAGAAGGATTGAAATCAGATGCTTACAACTTGAAGATGGTTCATGGTCGACCGATCTCTGCAAAATTTGCTCATCTATTATCGATCATTTCAAACTGATATTCACAGAAGAAGCATGTACAGCTATATATGGATTCTACCTTTCTCATTTCTAACAATCCTATGATTTAAAGTACTATGAAAGCACCTGGCCCAGATGGTTGTCCGCAATGTTTTACCAAAGAGGTTGGAACATAGTTGGTAACAGTCTTTCCTCCACCATTCAGGGTCTGCTTGGCAATTGTAAGGGTAGCGATTATGAGGTATTTTTAGAGTACCGGTTATGAGCGGTTATGAGGGGCCCAGTTTTTAGTGGTTTTTAAGTAGAGGCTTTTAAACCAGTCCAATCCTTGCTTGGTAATTCACTAACAAACGGCTCTGAAAGTTTTTTACATGAATAAAATTAAATAGGAAGGGTATTAGTAGTTACAATTATATATTTTTGGTGATGATATAAATGGAATATAAAATAATAAAACCGCTCAAAATCTACCGATTTTGGGTGTTTATAAAGCCACCCAAAATTGCATTACACCAATTTTTGAGGGTTTTTGAGCCGATCAAAACCAGTGCCTCAAAAAAAAAAAAACAAGCAGGGGATTTCATAAACGGTCGGTTCAAAAACACCCCGGAACAGTCGGTTCATAAACGGTCATTTTGGAGGGATTCTTTGAATCTGCTATTATTCTAAGAGACTTCAATCATACCCACCTGACACTCATCCCTAAGAAGGAGAACCCTCGAAAGCCTATTAATTATATTGGAAAAGAAACGCGAAAACCTTTTCCCAAACTATAAAGTACCTGTGAGAGAACCGAGCAATACCACGCACGAACCAAACACCAAAACAAAATCCACGCAGACACATATAATTTTTGACGTGGAAAATCCTTGCGAAAAAAAACCACGGGACGATCGGAGTCCAACCCTTGAGAAGCCTTCACTAATGAAATAAAGGAGTACACCTTCTACAAACTTCTTCCGATCCAACATGGATCCCCACAACACTTGGAAGCAAAAAATATTGATTACAAGGCTACAAAGAACAAAGACGATGAGTAGAGATTACTCGAACGCGATCTTCCATCGAAAACGGCCTTCAATCCTCCTTCTCTCCCAAAGTTGCAATAGCACTCTTGCCTCCTTTTTTCTTTTTTCTCTCTCCGTTGTGTATGTCATTAGGGTTAGAAAAAACCATATGTAAACCCCCTAATCTCGCAGCGAATTCTGGACCGTAGGATACGATCCAATGGTGTAAAAAACACCATAAAATTAGCTTCAGCCCGACGACACAGAGTTCGGGTGGAACTCTGTGAGGGCAAGCCAGAACAGTTTTGGACACAAGGGGACAGAACTCGGCCAGAGTTCTGCCTGGGATAGAACTCGGCCTGAGTTCTGCTCCCCTGTTCGAGTATGCCGTATGGTGGCTCCCAAGCTTCTCCTTCATCTCCTAATGGCCTCGTCACTTCCCCAAGCTTCTCTGACATACAGACGGCGCTCGTCGCACTCCGGGGTCTTCTCCACATAGGTTAGGTATCCCACCTACTCCAATATTTCTCTCCCTTTGTCACGACCCGCACCCACCGTGAGGGTATGTGAAAGTAACAGCGCCCAGCCTACGCCACAGTGTCGACGGTAGAACGCTGTCCTAGGTCACAACATCTAACAGTTTAAGGTAATAATAGTTATACTCCCCGAATGGGGGTGACATAACAGAATATAACTCAATCACATCTAAGGTAGAATACGATAAGATAGAATGATATAAAAGATGCAAGACCCAAATCCACAAAAAATACAAAAAGAGAGAAAGCTAAGTGTCTATGATAACTCCACTGACAACCAGAAATAATACAGATCCAAATAAACAACTCAAATCTCCAATACAATGAAATAAGATAAAGATATCTATGGAGCAACAGTCTCTACCGCTAAGGGATCCGACTGGAAGTCCGGATCGCAAGTGTCCTCTAAGGCTGTCCCATAGAAAGTATCTAAGCAGGCCTTCTCCTCGTCCTCTGTAAAATTTTCAACAGGTCCAATCAGGACGGGAACGAGCACATATCTCTCAAAACAGTTCATAACAGGTTAGGAGTATAAATCATGCAATAGAGTAAAATACAGGAAATGCTGAAAAGGAAGTACGTAAAAACAGGAGATATTTGTAACTGAAGGTAAATACATGATAAGTAAAGACTGTAAGTGGCTAAGTGATTTAGAGTACAATATGGTTATGTAAACGGCTTAGGAGCACATGAATACAACTAAAAGGCACATGAATACCTACTGAGGATAATGATCACATAACCAATTCTACTCACCCCGCCCCAATCAATACACAAGGATCCATTCAAGTTACGTTATTGGCACATGAATACAGCTAAAGATACGTGAACTCATGTAATGAGTAGTACATGAGGCACATGATAGTACATGAAGGCATATGAGAACATGTAAATACATGAACTAGTACGAGTACAAGGAGTACCTGATGCACATGATAAAGTATATGAACATGAAATACCCGATGCACCCGTAGAGGGATAACATCTCAGGAAAGGATCCATATAGTACTAATCCGTGAAGATACGTGTCAGCATCAAGTAAAGTAATCTAGAGCAAGAATATAGTTCCAGACAGGTATAAAAAGATCAGAGAATGTACTCGCCTGTATCCTGAGTATCTGAAGAATATCTACTGTCCGAGGAGTGGTGTTTGTCTCCTATAGAACAGTACAAGTCACCATAAGTCTAAAATGATATAACAGACTGCAATAATGCATCTACATGAAGTTTGGGGTCAAACTGGACTAAAGTCAACTCTTGGTCAACTCTAGTCAACTAGACTAGTCAAACTAGGTCAACTAGGTCAACTAGGTCAAGTCCTAGCCCAAACAAGTCTAACAAGTCTTACTAGGCCTAACCAAGCCTAGGCTAGCACTCACACAATCACAAGACAATGTGAACCACAACAATGCATAATATAAAATAGATAATATATATAAATACATACCTTCATACATATATGCATATCCACATTACATACATATTTATATATATAGGCATATGTTACATCATGCATATTTACATAGTTACATAGATATATACATTCATGCACATTTACATACATACTTTTATACATTATATATGTTAACATTCATTACAATGCATTATATTTTACTTATACCTTTGATTGATTCATTCATTCATATATGACATTCATTCATGCATTTATACATTCATTCATATCCCATATGCATGCATATTTCAGTTCAGGCATTATATCCATTCACATATCATTAAGTTGCATATATATACTTATTTTTATTACATACATGTCATTCATGCATATTACATACTTATATGCATCTATACATTATATATGGATACAATACATTATCTTGCATGCTTGCATTCATATATTACATTCTATATTACCTATATACATGTATTTCCTCCATTCATTCATGCTTGCATCATATACTCTACATTACCATACATGTTATCATTATATATTACATTAAAATATTTATACATTATGCATTCATATCTATCATTACATATATATCTTGCATTCATATCTAGCATTCATTATATACTTTCATGCATACATTGTATATCATTCTTTCATTCATGCATTGCTTATATACATTGTATTAATTGCATTCCTACATGCTTGCATTCAACCATATATATACATTAATGTAAAGAGAATATATATCATATATATATATTATTTCATTCATCTAACATATCATGCATTATATACTCTATATTTATTTAATATCCATACTACATAGCTCATAGGTTACACAAAATGCATATATCGTATAGTCACTCTTCTACTTAAAATCAATACTGTACCAATTGGGCATTCACTAAATTCTAGGATTAAAGTATGTTGTAGCCCTTTGTGTTAGCTTTCCGAAACTTTAAACGGATCGCATTTTTCGTGTCCGGAAGCTCCCGAAATCGCGAAAATACCGAAACACGTTCGTCTTTCGTACAGCTGACACTCAAATAATTCTGCAGAAAGTTATAGAAAGAATTTGGCTTATTAAAATATATATTTGGAAAGCTAACTTCGATACAGTTCTTTTAAAAAAAAACGGGAGATAAATCGGAGTTCTAAGCTAAAAGTTATGACATTCTAAGTTGCTTTGGTTAATAAAAATGTGGATGAAAATTATGACGGATTTGACAAAAGAACACATATAGGCCAAGATACTTGGATACAAACATAGGTATCCAAATGAAACTCATTCTAACCATCCTAACTAAGATCAATCCACTCTTTAACCATTATAAAACTGAATTTAAATATCTATTTAAACTATTATCATACATACATACACATGGGGTATCCTAATTTGGGATCTATCAAGTAGGACACAAGACACATATCTAAAATCCTCATGAGAGCTCCAAATGGCCTCAAATTTGAATGTAAATGGGACACATGCATGAGAATGGATCATACGAATTCAAAACTAATTTATATGCAAAGGAAATCGATTTAGAGGATGGGTTTTACCTATTGGGAGTGGAATCCCAATGAAATCCTTTAGGACACGGCTCCGATACGAAGATCCCTCAAAGTGGAAACTCCTCCTTGCACTCCTCTTCCAATCCTTGGTAGCACCCTTCCCTTTGGAGAATGAGAATGATTGAGGGAAGGTTTGGTGAAGGAATGATTTGATTTGGAGATCAAATTAATGGAAAGGCTCTCTAAAATTGGGGAAGAACAAAAGAAAAATAAAGGAGGCAAGATTATAATGAATGAAATGAATCATTCTCTCCTAAAGGTGGCTGCCATAAAGAGTCCATTAGGGCTAATGGAAAATGTCCTAATTGCCCCTCTCTAGTCTCATATGGTTAAGTCTAGAGTAGGTTCAAGTTTGGGGTCAAAATGATCTTGTTTTGAGTCTCTAACTTAACTATTCTAACATGATAAAAATTAGTTTAATTAACTAACTTAATGTTGGATTTTGTGAGCCATTCTTAACTTAATATTTGGTCCCATCTAGAGTTTAAGCTACCCGGGTCACAATACAAGTCGGAACGAGACGAAACTCAAATCCGACTAAACAAATCCAATAAAAACAATATTAAAAATATAAAATTTTCCCAAAATATTAAAATATTAAAAATTTTCATAAATCATAAATCCTATTATTAAATAATAAACTTTTACAAAAGTTCAAAATTACCCTCATTTGGAAAACTGGGTGTTACACCCTTCACAACTATGTGGAGGGGATCGTCATTCCGACGATCTGCCTGCAGAACTCAAATTTTCTCTTGGTAGAATTTTGGTGAACATATCTGCTCCATTATCATCTGTATGAACCTTCTCAAGCTCCGCGTCCTTCTTCTCAACCACATCCTGTATCCAATGATACCGAGTCTCGATGTGCTTGGACCGGCTATGAAAGTTCTGATTCTTCACAAGGTGAATAGCGGTTTGACTATCGCAAAGCAAAGTATACTGCTCTTGCTTCAGCCCCATTTTCTGTAACAACTTTTTCATCCACAACAACTCCTTGCAAGCCTCCGTCGCCACAATTTACTCCGCCTCTGTTGTCGACAAGGCAACACACTTCTGTAATCGCGACTTCCATGATACCGTTCCTCCAGCAAACATTATCACATAGCCCGAAGTTGATCGCCTCGTGTCTACATCTCCAGCCATATCAGCGTCGGTATATCCAACCAGCTTCGGCTCGTCACCACCAAAAGAAAGTCTCTAATCGGCAGTGCCATGAAGGTATCGTAGAATCCACTTCACTACCAAAATACAGCCATTTGGTGACGAACATATAGCGACGGATTCTGTCCGTCGCTATTAGCGACCGACTACCGACAAAGTTCCGACTAATTGCCGTCGAAAAGACGATAATTTTTTATTTTATTTTAAGGGAGAGCAAAGGTCGCCAATCCGTCGTTAAGTCGATGGAGATATAGCGACAGATGAAGAATCCGTCGCTATGCTGTTTCTTAGTTGGCAAAAGTTGGCAGGGAATGTTGAAAATTTACCACAAAATTTAACGACCACATAGCGACGGATATTCCGTCGGCCAGCTAGGGTGATATAGAGACCACATAGCGACGAAATATATCCGTCGCCAGTCCGTCGCTAAATATTCAGCCCAACTTAAATTTAGCCGACGGGGAAGAAACTTCATCCCCTCCAAATTTTCTCTCTCTCCGGCCGCAGTCTTTCTCTCTCCAGGTAATTCTCTTTCTCACTCTCGGTTGTCGGGGCGACGGGGGCCGGTGGTGGTGGGGGTGGGGGTCGCGGTGGTGGGGGTGGGGGTCGCGATGGTGGCGGTGGGGGTCACTGGGGGGTTTGGGTCTGGGCAGGGGGGGAGGCGGGGGCCGGTGGTGGTGGGGGTCACGGTGGTGGGGTGGGGTCGCTGTGGGGGGAGGGGGGTTTCGGGTCTGGGCGGTGGAGGAGGCGGGGGCCGTGGTGGTGGGGGTGGGGGTCGTGGTGGTGGGGGTCGCTGGAGGGGGTTTCGGGTGGGACGGTGGGGGGCGGCTGGGGCCGGTGGTGGTGGGGGTCGCTGGGAGGGGGTTTCGGGTCGGGGCGGCGGGTTTCGGGTTGACGGTGGGGATGGCGGTGGGTGGGGGTCGCGGTGGTGGGAATGGCGGTCGGCGGTGGTGGGGTGGGGGGCCGGTAGTAACACACACACACACACACACACGCACGCACGCACGCACACGCACACACGCACGCACACGCACGCAGCACGCACACACACACGCACCCACACACACACACATCACGAAGTATCGGTATCGGAATATAAACTTAGTATGTAATTAGTACATATATAAACTTAGTATCAAGGTTCAAAGTATCGGTATCGGAATCGGTATCAGACTATTCCTATGAGTATTGGTATCGGCGATATCGGTAGTATCGGCGGTTAAGGATCGGAGTATCGTAGAATAGTATATAAATTAGATATATATATAAAACTTAGTATCAAGGTTCAAAGTATCAGTAGAATCGGTATCGGATATTCCTATGAGTATTGGTATCGGCGATATCGTAGTATCGGCGGTTTCGGATCGAGTATCGTAGAAGAGATAAAAATATATAAGATATCTTGTAGTAGCTAGTTAAGTGTTGAATTAAATTACTTGTCACGACCCGCCCCTAGAGTAAGGGCACGAGAAGGGTATGTCCAGCCTACGCCGCAGTGTCGCGGTAGAACGCTGTCCTAGGTCAATCATCTAACAATATAAAAATACCTGTACAGTTTTATACTCTCGAATGGAGGTGACATAACAATATACATCTCAATCACATCTAGGGTAGAAGAAGAAGATAGATAGATAGACGTAACTCAAAGAGAACAGTAGAATAGATGAAAAGTCCAAGTGTCTAGGATAACATAACACCAGAATGTCAACTCATAATACAATAAGTCTAAGAGTCTATATATCTCAACATCTCAAAAAACAACTCAGAATGAGACAAAAGATAATACCGAAAGACTGTCTAGCTAAACTAGCCTAGACTAGGGCAACATCCTCAGCTGCAGGTGGATCCTGCTGAGGGTCCACAACATAAGTATCATCTATTCCTGCTCCAAAATAGGTTAGTCACTAGGCCTCATCCTCATCCTCTGAATATTTTCAACAGGTCCAGTAGGACAGGAACGAGCATAAAACTCTCACGCAGTTCATATCAGGTTAAGAAATACGATACAGGCAATAGAGTAAGATACATGAACTGCTGAAAGGAATATACGCTGTAAAAGAGATAGCGTAATAAAATATCTACTGTATATAGAGAACTGTAAGTGACTAGTGATGTAGAGCACAAGATAGGCATGGAATGGCTAGAATTTATACAGATTACACTGACGTTTGCACATGATTATACTACTTTGGAATTATTCACATCCACCTTCTACTCCCCCGTTACCCCAATCAATACACAAGGATCTATACAAGTTACGTTTATATACATGATATCACATGGGGCCCATGAAAGGGTGCACATGATAGATACATGAGGCTCAGTAAACATGAGACTACATGATCACATGAGTATACATGCATGATGGAAGCACAGGAGTACATGATGAAAGTGAACACACGTAACATGAAGTACCCGACTCCCGAGGGGGATAACATCTATGTAAAGATCCATATAGTACCAATCCGTGTTACCAATGTGACAGCATCAAGTAAAGTAATCTAGAGCGAGAAGTAAAGCCTGAACAAGTATGAAAACGGTCAGAGAATGTACTCGCCTGCTGTATGAATGTATAGAGAATAGCTGTCTGAGGAGGTATCTGGCTCCCTGATCAGAGCAACACAAGTCACAATGTATCCACAATGGTAAAAATAAAGTATACAATGCATACTACATGATTCGTAGGTCAATCTGGTCAGAAGTAACTCTGGCAACTCTAATAGTCAACTAGGTCAAGGAAGTCATACTAGATCACAGGAAATCAAACTAAGTCAAATAAAGTCAAACAAGGTCAAACAAGAAGATTAGTTAAATCTAGGTTAAAGTAACTCATGGTCAACACTCTAATCAAACTATTCATATGTCAACATGATCAATCTGGGTCAAGTCTAAGTCAAACTTAACCAACTAAGGTATTGTCAAACAAAGACTAGTCAGTCAGGTAATTAGTCAACAAAGACTAGTCAATAAGGGATTAAGTCAATATGGTCAGACTAGTTGAACTAGTCATTTTTAGGTCAATTAGGTCATGGTTTGACCAATAGTGACTTTAGTCAACCATGTCAACAATGGTCACTTTAAGTCAACTAGTCAAACACTAGTTAGGTTTTAGTCAAACTAGTCAACTAGTTGTTTTAGGTCATTCTAGTCATTTCTAGGTTAACTAGGTCACTTTTGACCTAAGGTTGACTTGGTCAACCCTAGAAATCAAGGGTCAACAAGTAGGGTTTTTGGGCCATTAGGGTAGCCCAGCCCAAGCATAGGCTAATGATCTTGGCCATAGGCCATAGTCATAGGTTTCTATACAACCTATAATAGAATTTATTATATAGATATATATTATATAATATTATCTATATATAATATTATATATAATATAATATATATATATATATAATTTATATATAGATATATAATATATATATTATATATATACAACCTATAACTAGAAGTTATACTTATATATAGATAGACTCTATACTACCTACCCATATGTCAAAATAGGATACATATACAATACAACCCACATACAAATATATATATATAATCACTCTATGAAAACTAATACAATATATATATATCATATATATAGATATATATATATAATATATATATCTATATATATATATATATATATATATATATAGATATATATATATATATACCTATATATATATATAACCATATATAATTATAATATATGAGACATAGAGAGAGAGAGAGACAAAGGGTGAGAGACATAGAGAGAGGACAGTGAAGAGAGGGGTGATAGAAGTCTGGATAGGGGGGAAGTGGTTCCAGAAATCGGAACCAAAGAGCCCCAAACACACACACAATAACATATAAATTATGTATATATACAACTACACATATACACAACCAATTACTCCCAAATCCCCACACTCACATATAATATACTACATATACATACTAATATACACTTGTACAATGGATTAATCATTATTAAATCGAGTTTGAAATTTGTTTACAAACTGGAAAAATATCCTAAAACGAAAACAGTGCACTGTGTATCTCGAAAATGGGTAATTCGATTTACCCATACTAAATCGAGCTAAGACTCGAAACAATCGGTTGGTAACTAACACCCCATAGATACCCTATCTAGGTACCTGACACGACACCACGACACAGTTTCACGCGTCCAAACACTAGAAATAGCAACGGGAAACTCTGATACGCGTACACAACCACAGTGTCGTGCACGGTTCCACGCACTCGTGGAACACCACGAGACACGACACGTCTCATGGTCGTGCATACATGTAGCCCACACGTAGGGCTATACGTCCATACCCTGACACGTGTCTACGACACTCGTGGACACAGAACGAAACGTATCAGCGTAAAAACAGACTGATACACGCGTGTTACGGACAGCGTCGTGCACGCGGTCACACCCTCGTGCTCGCGACACAGGACACGATACGTCTCGTGTTCGTGTCCTCGTGTACGCACGAATAGAGCTACACGCCCGTCACTACGAGACACTCTAGTGTCGTTTCCATGCGACATGACACGCTCAAAGTCGCCCCCGTGCGCGTGTGCGCTGACAGCCCGTGTCCAGTGCGAGTGAGATTTCTCACTCGACACGACACGACACGAGGCGACACCAAATTTTGGGGGCATGTGCGCAGACACTGCCTCCTCGTGTCCACCAATTTTGGTGTGTCCTAGTGGTCTGTGCAGTGCGCACGAAGGGGGGGTAGCAGGGTATGCACGAGGGTCTCGTGCAGTGGGTTCGTGTCCAATTTGGACACGGACACAGCACGAAAACGTGCTCAGTCTAGGTGTTTTGTGATCAGCAAGTCTAGGGCTACTAGGTTATGTAATTTGTTTTTCATTTTAACAAAATCCATTTCTCAGTGGCATTTCATCAAACATGGTTTCCTAGTTTAGGATACGTGTCCGATACGGACACCAAACCAACTCAAAATTTCACCAAATTTGTCCTACAGTACCCTAGTACCTAGATGCATGCAAATATGAAGAGAAAACACAAAATTAACAAAGTTTATGGGCATTTACCTATTTGTGCAAATCCAATAAAAATAAAGAAGAGGGGGTGTGTATCCTTCAACTTTGTGATGCCAAAAGCTTCCAAATCCTCAATAGCAGGCCCTAACTAGTACCCTCTAGTGTAGGGGAGTCTAATGCAAGAAACTAGAGGTGATTTGGATCAAAATTGATCAAGTTGTGGTCTTGTGAAGAAAATAGGATTTTCTAGGATTAAATTCATGTACAATTTTCATGAATGAAAGAAATGGGATTAAATAGAAATGGGGCTGCTAGGGGGATGCCTTGGCTGCCAGGGGGTAGGGGAGGTGTCCTTGGCTTCTTCTAGGCTAAGAAGACTTTGTGTAAAGGGGTTGGGATTTTGAGTAATTCATGGAAAATATCCATAAAGTAAATATCAAGATATTTACTCTACTTTAACCATTGGAAATTTCTATCCCCTTAGCATTCTAGGTTAGTAACTAATCTCTAGATTAGGCTAAACTTGGTTAGGGGCTCTCATGACACTAACCATATAAAAAACACATAAATACAAATAATTCCAAATAATTTCTAGAAAATTACCAAAAACCTTTAGGCTAAAAAATCACTAATTTGGTGTTCTAAGCCTATGGCTAAGCTTCATGGTCATGGCAACTTCTAGGTTAAGAAAAACTAGGGTTTACACTAAGTTATACTAACAAAGTCACAAAGTCATAAGTCATGACTTAGCATGACTTAGAAATGGTCTAATCACACTAATAATCACCAAACATCATATCATGCCCTAAACACCATTAATAAATAATAAAAATAATAAAATTTCAAAAATCCCCAATTTTAGAAAACAGGGTTGTTACAAGTCTACCACCTTAAAATAATTTCGTCTTCGAAATTTAGATGGTCGTACTCCTCCTAGGTCAAACTTCCAATAGTCAGGGACGAAGCTACTACCTAGCAACATACAAGGTCAACAAGCAAAATATGGGTAGTAGACCCATATTGGGTCATGTCCAAAAATTGGTTGGCAGTTTTAGGTCATAAGGTGTCCTTAATTCAAATCGAAGCCAAAAATAACTCCATAGGGTAAATCAAGATGGAGCCTCGGGTCAGGAAAATCGTACTAAGCAAATGAAGCACACGATGGTATGCCTGAGTGGGACACTAAGGTCATTGGTATAGAGTGTCATGTCTAGGTTCTGGTGAAATTTGTTTTGTGAAAAAACTAGTCTTGTGCTCCAATTAAAAGTCATGGTAATGTACCTACGATGATCATAATTTAGAGGGAAAGGTCTATGGCCTAAATTGAATCAAAAAATTGTGATGAAATAGTGGTACCTGGGGGACAGGTTAAATGGAACAGTCTGTGGTCTCATCTAGGTGCACTAGTCATTCTAGATCAATACCCTATGGTATCAAAACGTACAAGCAATCTAAGGTGCCTAATTGGGAAGGTAAGGAAACAACAATCATCAAGGCTGTAGGGCCGTCTACCATCCTAATGAAAATTGGTATTAACAAGTAAGTGAGAAATCATTAAAGTTACTATTCCATAAAATGGTAAAAGAAAATTGAAATTTAAGCACAAACAAACAAATAGATTTTAGTCTTGCACGATCTAAGTTGATCAATTTCAGGAAATCGAGATTTGGGCAAGATGGGAAATCAATGAAATTAAGTATGAGCACGAGCATCCAATGATGAAGATCCAGGTCATGATAAATTTTAATTCAAGGATACGAATAGGTTCATAGGCGATTAAAAATAATTCCAAGAGAGAATTGTCAAGGCTGTTGCGGACAAGATTCTAGGGCAAGTTTAACTGTCTCCATCCACGTAGATTAATATATAAAAAAGCGAACCAAACGCAATAGGTTGATCAGACCATCATGCGCCGGTTCTGATTAGATAATATGTTAGTGGGTGTACACCAATAAATTATCATATCAAGCTCGAAAGGATAAGCTTGTAAAACTTAAGGATAAATTTATAGCATAAGATATAAGTAAGGGTAGAAATGATGAAGAAAATACATAGTCCAAAATCCTTAACCAATCGGGTCAAGCATTCAAGGTAAGGTACAAGGTTAAGTATTAAGGATTCAAGCAGAACACCATCACATGCCAGGTCGAAAGAATTGTGCCAAGATGGATCTCTAATTGAAATAAGAATTAATTAGTATCATGGTAGAGGTTATAGCTTAGCCATTTGACCAGAAAATTATATCAAGAAAATAGAGTACAAGGAGACGGGTTTTAGTGGACATGGAATACCTACATGAAGGTAGGCTAGTATCGGGTCTTACATGTGAAGTTTGGGAGGTAACAACTAGTATACTCGGATATCTAAGTCACGGTAAAGGACGTCCAATGGTCTAGAATAGAAAGTGGGAGTTCAAGACGTGATAAATTGATGCAAAATTAAAGAAGATCAAATTAACCCATGAAATAAAATTAATCAAGAATCCAGTAATAACTTAGGAACACAGTCCTAGGGATAGATAGGCTACTAGATGAATATAGTTAGGGTTCGATCAAATCATAGGTCAAGGTTAGAAGGTCTCAATAAGTCTTTATTTGAGGAAATGTCGAGTAAGTCAGGTTTGGGGTACAGTCACATAGTTGGTAGAAAGAGTTGAGCAAGATGCAAAATAGAGGGGACAGTTCATTTCAAGGGAAAGCAATTAGCAAGAGAATTAGGTGACAAAAAAACAGATGAGAGTTTTCTCATAAATGTGATTGAGTACCTTAAAATAAAAGATATTAATCTAACACTAAGAAATTAAATTAACAACTAAAAATTTTAAAATCATCAACTAACACCAGATTCAAAGTTCTACAGTGAATCCTCCAAAATCAAATTCAATCAAGGGAAAAGGAGTTTAAATCGTAATTTCAAATGAGATTCTCAAGGGTCATCCCAGGAATCTCTCAAAGTATCCTAACAGTGATTGAGTATCCTCTCTCACTAAGCCTATTCCTTAAATCCAATCGCAGGCTGTAGTGATACTCTAGTTCGAATATCACTACATAAAACTCGACCTGCATGGGCCACCACTAAAAACGTGTCACGACCTGCACCCTAGAGTAAGGGCACGAGAAGTGGGTACGTCCAGCCTACGTCGCAGTGTCGGCGGTGTAGAACGCTGTCCTAGGTCAATCATCTAACAATATAAAATACCTGTACAGTTTATACTCTCCGAATGGAGGTGACATAATAATATACATCTCAATCACATCTAGGGTAGAAGAATGAAGAGAGATAGATAGACAGTAACTCAAAGAGACAGTAGAATAGATGAAAATGTCCAAGTGTCTAGGATAACATAACACCAGAATGTCAACTCATAATACAATAAGTCTAAGAGTCTATATATCTCAACATCTCAAATACAACTCAGAATGTGAGACAAAAGATAATACCGAAAGACTGTCTAGCTAAACTAGCCTAGACTACTGGGCAACATCTCAGCTGCAGGTGGATCCTGCTGAGGGTCCACAACATAAGTATCATCTAGTCCTGCTCCAAAATAGGTAGTCACCAGGGATCATCCTCATCCTCTGTAATATTTTAACAGGTCCAGTCAGGACAGGAACGAGCACAAAACATCACGCAGTTCATATCAGGTTAGAAAATACGATACAGGCAATAGAGTAAGATACATGAACTGCTGAAAGGAATATACGCTGAAAGAGATAGCTGTAATAAAATATCTACTATATATAGAGAACTGTAAGTGACTAGTGATGTAGAGCACAAGATAGGCATGTGAATGGCTAGAATTTATACATGATTACACTACTGAGTTTGTACATGATTACACTACTTTGGAATTATTCACATGTCCACTTCTACTCCCCCGTTACCCCAATCAATACACAAGGATCTATACAAGTTACGTTATTATACATGATATCACATGGGGCCCATGAAAGGGTGCACATGATGTATACATGAGGGCTCAGTAAACATGAGAGTACATGATCACATGAGTATACATGCATGATGGAAGCACAGGAGTACATGATGAAAGTAAAACACACGTAACATGAAGTACCCGATGCTCCCGAGGGGGATAACATCTCATGTAAAGATCCATATAGTACCAATCCGTGTTACCAATGTGACAGCATCAAGTAAAGTAATCTAGAGCGAGAAGTAAAGCCTGAACAAGTATGAAACGGTCAGAGAATGTACTCGCCTGCTGTATGAATGTCTGTAGAGAATATGCTGTCTGAGGAGAGGTATCTGGCTCCTGATCAGAGCAAACAAGTCACAATGTATCCACAATGGTAAAAATAAAGTATACAATGCATACTACATGATTCTAGGTCAATCTGGTCAGAAGTCAACTCTTGGTCAACTCTAATAGTCAACTAGGTCACAGGAAGTCATACTAGATCACAGAAAATCAAACTAAGTCAAATAAAGTCAAATAAGGTCAACAAGTCAAGATTAGTTAAATTTAGGTTAAAGTCAACTCCTGGTCAACACTCTAATCAAACTAGTCAAATACTAGTCAACATGATCAATCTGGGTCAAGTCTAAGTCAAACTTAGACCAACTAAGGTATTGGTCAACAAAGACTAGTCAGTCAGGTAATTAGGTCAACAAAGACTAGTCAATAAGGTGATTAAGTCAATATGGTCAGACTAGTTGAACTAGTCATTTTTAGGTCAATTAGGTCATGGTTTGACTAATAGTTGACTTTAGTCAACCATGTCAACAATGGTCAACTTTAAGTCAACTAGTCAAACACTAGTTAGGGTTTTAGTCAAACTAGTCAACTAGTGTTTTAGGTCATTCCTAGTCATTTCTAGGTTAACTAGGTCACTTTTGACCTAAGGTTGACTTTGGTCAACCCTTAGAAATCAAGGGTCAACAAGTAGGATTTTGGGCCATTAGGGCTAGCCCCAAGCCATAGGCTAATGATCTTGGCCATAGGCCATAGTCATAGGTTTCATACAACCTATAACTAGAAGTTATATATATATTATAGAATATATATATATATTATAATATATATATATATATATATATATATTATATTATATAGACTCTATCTACCTACTACCCATATGTCAAAATAGGAATACTATATACAATACAAACCCACATACATATATATATATATAAATCACATATGAAAACTAAACAATATATATAATCAATATATAGATATATATAATATTATATAGATATATAATATATATAGATATATATATATCTACTATATATATATATAAACTCATATATATATAGAGACATAGAGAGACATAGAGAGACATAGAGAGAGAGAGACATAGAGAGAGAGACTATATAAACTCATATATATACTATATATATAGAGACATATATAAACTCATATATATGAAAAAAAATATATATAAAACTATATATACTATATATATAGAGACATAGAGAGAGGGACAAAGGGTGAGAGACATAGAGAGAGGACAGTGAAAGAGAGGGCGTGATAGAAGTCTGGACAGGGGGGGGGGAAGTGGTTCCAGAAATCTGGAACCAAAGAGCCCCAAACACACACACACAATAACATATACATACTTATGTATATATATACAACTACACATATACACTACCAATTACTCCCAAATCTCACCCACACTCACATATACATTATACTACATATACATACTAATATACACTAGTACAATGGATTAATCATTATTAAAATCGAGTTTGAAATTGTTTTACAAACTGGAAAAATATCCTAAAACAGAAAACAGTGCACTGTGTATCTCGAAAATGGGTAATTCGATTTACCCATACTAAATCGAGCTAAGACTCGAAACAATCGGTTGGTAACTAACACCCCATAGATACCCTAGTATCCTAGGTACCTGACACGACACCACGACACAGTTTCACGTGTCCAAACACTAGAAAATAGCACACGGGTAAACTCTGATACGCGTACACAACCACAGTATCGTGCACGCGTTCCACGCATCGTGGACACACCACGAGACACGACACGTCTCGTGGTCGTGCATACGTGTAGCCCACACGTAGGGCTACACATTCCACACCCTGACATGTGTCTACGACACTCGTGGACACAGAACGAACACCGTATCAGTCGTGAAAAACACGACTGATACATGCGTGTTACGACAGCGTCGTACACGCGGTCACACGCCTCGTGCTCGCGACACAGGACACGACACGTCTCGTGTCGTGTCCTCGTGTACGCCATGAATAGGGCTACACGCCCGTGTCACTATGAGACACTCTAGTGTCGTTTCTATGCGACACGACACGCTCAAAGTCGTCCCCGCGCGCGTGTGCGCTGACAGCCCGTGTCCAGTGCGAGTGAGATTTCTCACTCGACACGACACGAGATGACACAAATTTTGGGGGCATGTGCGCAGACACTGCCCCCTCGTGTCCACCAATTTTGGTGTGTCCTAGTGGTCTGTGCAGTGCGCACGAAGGGGGGGGTAGCAGGGTATGCACGAGGGTCTCGTGCAGGGTTCGTGTCTAATTTGGACACGAACACAGCACGAAAACGGGCTCAGTCTAGGTGTTTTGTGATCAGCAAGTCTAGGGCTACTAGGTTATGTAATTTGTTTTACATTTTAACAAAATCCATTTCTCAGTGGCATTTCATCAAACATAGTTTCCTAGTTTAGGATACGTGTCCGATACGGACACCAAACCAACTCAAACTTTCACCAAATTTGTCCTACAGTACCCTAGTACCTAGATGCATGCAAATATGAAGAGAGAAAAACAAAAATTAACAAAGTTTATGGGCATTTACCTATTTGTGCAAATCCAATGAAAATCAAAGAAGAGGGGGGTGTGTATCCTTCAACTTTGTGATGCCAAAAGCTTCCAAATCCTCAATAGCAGGCCCTAACTAGTACCTCTAGTGTAGGGGAGTCCAATGCAAGAAACTAGAGGTGATTTGGATCAAAATGATCAAGTTGTGGTCTTGTGAAGAAAATAGGATTTTCTAGGATTTAAATTCATGTAAAATTTTCATGAATGAAAGAAATGGGATTAAATAGAAATGTGGGCTGCTAGGGGGATGCCCTTGGCTGCCATGGGGGTAGGGGAGGTGTCCTTGGCTTTCTTCTAGGCTAGGCAAGACTTTGTGTAAAGGGGTTGGGATATTTTGAGTAATTCATGGAAAATATCCATAAAGTAAATATCAAGATATTACTCTACTTTAACCATTGGAAATTTCTACCCTTAGCATTCTAGGTTAGTAACTAATCTCTAGATTAGGCTAAACTTGGTTAGGGGCTCTCATGACACTAACCATAATAAAAACACATAAATACAAATAATTCCAAATAATTTCTAGAAAATTACCAAAATACCCTTTAGGCTAAAAATCACTAATTTAGTGTTCTAAGCCTATGGCTAAGCTTTCATGGTCATGGCAACTTCTAGGTTAAGAAAAACTAGGGTTTACACTAAGTTATACTAACAAAGTCACAAAGTCATAAGTCATGACTTAGCATGACTTAGAAATGGTTCTAATCACACTAATAATCACCAAAAATATATCATGCCCTAAACACCATTAATAAATAATAAAATAATAAATTTCAAAAAATCCCCAATTTCAAAACAGGGTGTTACAAGTCTACCCACCTTAAAATAATTTCGTCTTCGAAATTTAGATGGTCGTACTCCTCCTAGGTCAAACTTCCAATAGTCAGGGACGAAGTTGCACGGAAGTTTCAGTCATCTATCTCCTCTGGATATTGATCTTGCGGACGTGGATCCTAATTATGGCAGTGGCTGAGGAGGGAGATTTCTTTGCACGTACGTAGAGGACAATATATAATAATATATATATTATATATATATATATATATAATATATATATATATATATTATTATAATATATATATATATATTGATTTTGACCGAATTTGTTTCCATTAGACTTATTTATGGGGTTTACTTGGATGGTTTTACAACTCTTGACGGATTTTTATTTTCTAGACATGGTTATTTATAGACTTGGATGTTTTGGATGCTATTACCTAGACTTTTATTATATAGAAATTCAATGGAGGGTTGCTCCGGGTCTCATTGATGTATGTTGGTTTGTGTGGTATTTGTGATAGATATTTGTATATTGGTGTGTGATGTATATTGGTTTGTTGGTTCATTGATGTATGTTAGTTGTGTGATGTTTGTGATATATTTGTATATTGGTGTGTGAGGTATATTGGTTTGTGGGTTTGTGTGAGGTGTGATGCATATTATGATATTTCGATGTTTCGAATGTTGTAACAGGGAATGCTATGTTTTTTGTAATTTTTTTCAAAAATTTTCCAGTTCGACGGACTTACGACGAAAGGTGACGACTGAGCGACGATTTAGCGACGGATTATCCGTCGACAAGGTTCTGGAAATATAAAGATTTTAGAACCTAAGCGACGGAATGACGGATATTCCGTCGCTAAACCGTCGTTCTTTTGTCGACTATTAGCGACGGCTAGCGACGAATTCGCGTCAGATTTTTCGTATCAGAAACTCTATGATACGCAGTTACCGATATCTTACCGACGGACCTGTCCGTCACTAAAAAGTAGTATAAAAAACTTTCCTATAATTGATTTGACGGAAATTCGTCAGCTAGCCATCGCTAAATGTTCGATCCTTGATGACGGCAAGCCGTCGCTAAGCAGTCGAATGGCGACATAATAGCGATGGACCTTGTTTCGGACTATTTCTCGATGGATTTTTCAGCCAAATTCTGTCGATTAGCCATCGTTAAATTGATTTACCGACGGATTAGCGACGGATATGGCAGTCGCTAATTTGATGTATTTTAGTAGTGCTTGATCGCACTCCAATGTACCCTTCCAGGATTTGAAAGATACCTGCTAACTATGCCAACTGCATAAGCGATGTCTGGCCTCGTACACACCATAGCATACATAAGACTTTCTACCGCTGAGGCATATAAAATCTGCTCCATATCTTCTTTTTCGTCCTCGGTAGATGGACACTGCTCCTCAGTAAGCTTAAAGGGCCGCAAGGGGACAACTCACTTTCTTCGACCCGTCCATCCCGAAACGCTAAAGTATCCGATAAATGTACTTCTTTTGAGACAAGTGTAGCAGCTTGGACTCTCTCTCTCTCTCGGCTGATCTCCATCCCAAGAATAGTCTTTGCTGTGCCCAAATCCTTCATAGAGAAGGCTGCGCCCAGTTGACGCTTCAACTTCGCTATCCTAGTGCAATTTTGACCCACTAATAGCATGTCATGAATAGAGCAATAAGATGATGAAATCATCCTCGGTAAAGTACCTCACAAATACACAATGGTCCGACATCGTCCGTGCATAACCATGCTCTCCCCATAAATGACTCGAACTTCCTGTACCACTACCTCGAAGCCTGCTTCAGACCATACAAGCTCTTCCTCAACCGGCAGACCAAATGTGACTTACCCTTCTTACAGAATTCCTTTGGCTGCTCCATGTATAACTCTTCCTCAAGATCACCATGGAGGAATGTCGTTTTCACGTCCATCTCGAACTCTAAGTCGAAACAGGCTGCCAATGCTAGCACCACCCGAATAGATGACTGCTTGACGACTGGCGAAAAGATCTCATCATAATACATGCCATTCTGCTGACCGTAGCCTTTAATTACCAGCCTCGCTTTGTATCAAGGGCGAGTAGCATCATCCTTCTGATTCACTCTAAAAACCATCGATTCTTCAAAGCCTTCTTGCCCTTTGGCAACCGCACCAGCTCGTAAGTAGAATTGACGTGTAAGGAACCCATCTTCTCCTGCATAGCCTGCATCCACTCATGCCTGTGTTCATCTTCCATAGCCTTTGTAAAACTTTCGGGCTTCCCCCGTCAGTCAGTAGCACATACTCACCCGGTGAGTATCTCGTAGATGGTCGACGCTCTTTGTGCTCCCTCTTAATGGAGCCACTGGTGCTGGCTGTATACCAACAGCCTCCCCTTCAGAAACTACCTCTCCGACATGCTCATCCTCCTGAGGGACACCCTGACCACCATCAGCAGACTGATGATCAAGGTTAGGAGCAACTATGTACTGGCTCCCCCATAACGGGATCCTCTACAATGTCCTCTGAAAACTGCTCGAAGCAAATGACTTTAACTCAGGCAATTCCTAACCTCAGTAGGCGTCTCGAAATCCTGAGTGTTGGTCATGGTCTGATCCTCGACGAATACCACGTCCCTTTTGTAGAGCTTTTTTCCCACTGGGTCGTAGAGTCTATAGCCAAACTCATCCCGATCATAGCCGACAAAGACGTACTGCCTCGTCTTCGGCTCAAGTTTGGACCTCTCATCATTCGGTACATGCACGAAGGCCTTACAACCAAACACTCGCAGGTGATTGTATGACGGTTCTTTTGTACCATACTTTGTCAGGCACATCATCCTGCGAAGGAGCACTAGAAGATAAATTAATAACATAAGCAGTTATGAGAAGAGCCTCACCCCAATAACTGCCTGACAAATTTGCTTCTGACAGCAAATACCGTACCCTCTCCATTAATGTCCTGTTCATGCGTTCCGCTACACCATTGAGCTGGGGTGTCTTGGACGGAGTCTTCTGGTGTCGTATCCCTTGCTCTTTGCAATAAGCATAAAAAGGACCAATATATTTGTCGCCGTTGTCGGATCAAAGACACAATAACTTCTTTCCCGTCTCTCTTTCAACAGAGGCCCAAAACTCTTTGAAAGTGGACAGCACCTGATCCTTGGTCTTTAAGGCATTGACCCAAACCTTCTGGAACAGTCATCAATAAAAGTTATAAAGTAAGAAGCACCACCAATAGATTTTACCTTCATAGGACCGCAGACATCCGAGTGAATTAATTCGAGCAACGTCGGCTTCCTTGAACTTGATTGACTTTTGAAAGACACCCTATTTTGCTTCCCAGCTAAGCAGTGCGTGCACTTCTCCAACTTTTTAGACTTGAGTCATGGAATCACCTTTGTTCACCAAGTAGCTCATCCCTTCTCGCTGATATGGCCAAGCCGTCTATGCCACAACTCGGTAGACGCATCAGAAACTGCGTTCACCTTCTGGGTTCCCATGTGCGCTTTCCCCACATAGCAGAGAGACCGGACTTCTTGCTTCCTCTGGCAATCACCATAGAACCTCTAGAAAGCTTCCGCTGACTATTCCGAAGAGATTGAAGAATCCTTTGTCATCCAACCTTCCAACTGATACCAGGTTGAAACGGATATCAGGGAGATGACGAACATCTTTGAGAACAAAAACTACACCCGTCTTCGTCCTCAAATACACATCTCCAATGGCAACCGTCTTCGACACATCTCCATTACCCATCTTCAACACTCCATAGTCGCTTGTCGTGTAAGTGGCAAATAGTACCCTGTTATGAGATACGTGCGTTGAAGCCCCTGAGTCCAACAGCCAAGAATCGTCATCGCAGGCGAGGTTTGTGATGACCCCATCACCTACGACGATCACATCGCCTCCATGTATCGAGGCCGCCGTTGTAGTGTTCTTATTTTATTCCCTTTGTCGCCCTTCTTCTCTCTCTTCCAAGAAATAGTTCTGCTTGATGTGGCCCTTCTTGCCAATGGTAACACTCCGAGTCCTCGTACCGACCCTTGGACTTCTCTCTGCTCTTGTCTCTGCCACCACCTGGACCCCTGCTTTTGCCCCTTTCACGGCTCTTTGAAACTAACGTCTCTTAGTGGTAGATGTGGATGAAGTGCCCTGAGAACGTCTCCGCATCTCTTCATTCGGCACCCCGCTCTTAGCAAACTCTAGACCGACCATGCCTTCTGGAGCAGAAGCGATCATAGATACTCGTACGGTCTACGAGTCTAGCAATATACACAGCAGCCATAGTCCCTGAACCTCGTTGTCGAACTTGACTCCCAATAAAGATAGCTGGTCAACCATATCCTGGAAATCACTCAAGTGATCCGTAATAGACGTCCATCTTTGTACCGCAGACCTATCATCATCCGGATCAGGAACAACTTGTTTACTCGGTCTTCTTCGCATACAAAGATTCCAGCTTATCCCATAACGTCTTCGCGTGCTCAATATTGACAACGTGGTTGTACACATTCTCATTAACGAAATGCCTGATATATCTGCACACCTGTATGTGCTCGAATTTCCTGTCCTCCTTAGATTTATCAACTGGTCACTCGGAAGAAAATACGGGCAGATGTAGCTTCTTGACAAACAACAAATCTTTCATATTATTTCGCAAATAATAATAGTTGGTACCGTTCAGGTTCACCATGCGCATTGGCTTTACGTCTATCTTTCTCTCTAATTTTTCTGTCAATTCCTGACACCCTTCTGAAATCCAGAACCTGGTTCTGATACCACTTTGTTGGAAAAGAAACGCGAAAACCTTTTCCAAACTAGAAAGTACTTGCGAGAGAATCGAACAATACAACGCATGAATCAAACACCAAAACACAATCCACGCAGATGTAGAGAATTTTGACGTAGAAAACCCTTGCGAGAAAAATCCACGGGACGATCGGAGTCCAACCCTTGAGAAGCCTTCACTAATGAAATAAAGGAGTACACCCTCTACAAACTTTTTCCGATCTAACACGGATCCCATAATACTTGGAAGCAAGAAATATTGATTATAAGGCTACGAAGAACAAAGACGACGAGTAGAGATTACCTGAACATGATCTTCCTTCGAAAATGGCCTTCAATCCTCCTTCTTCTCTCCAAAGTTGCAATGGCACTCTTGCCTCCTTCTTTTTTCTCTCTCTCCGTTGTGTATGTGATTAGTGTTGGCCCATTGGTCATGGTCAAACCTGATTTTAATAATTGATCAAACTCTGTCTCGATATAAATACGAGTCAATTCAGATGTTTACTAACGATTTTGGACACTGATCAAAGATGGATATCTACTCCGTTCAAGATCGAAGCTGTTTGCCACTCAGAATGTATTTTCTTCAAAGCAATATAATTTTTCATTTTATTGAGTCTAGGAATACATTGTACACCAAGTCGTACTGGCAAATAGGCTATCCGAAAATGTTTTTTCAAAACTGACATATCTTTACAAAATGACCTATGTTTTTGAAAAACATATTTTTACAAAAAGCTTCTGAAGGACTTTTTCAAAAAGGCAAAATTATCTTTCACAAAATCAACTGACTAAACCCTGACAGAACTCGGCCAGAGTTCGGCCAAGTTGAACGTTATGTGAACGTTTGATTTTGAACTTGGTCTCCTTTCAGTTGCGGTTTGTTACAAAGAGTTCTGTCCGAATTCTGTCAAAGTTCTGCCTTTGAAAAAACTATAAATAGAGAAGGATTTTGATCATTTCAAATCACCAATTCACTTTCAATCTCTTTCTTTAAAGCTTATATTTCTTCCAAAGAGTTCTAAAAAGCTTCATTTTCAAATCCCAAGCCAGTTACAATCCTCTAGTTGATTTGCCAGTACGGTGCGGTCTAGAAGTTTCAGAGCGATTGTAATCAGAGGCTTGATTGAAGATTGACTCTTCATAATTGAAGTTGGTCGAGTTCTTCGTATCAAAGCTCGCGTCTGTAGAAGTTGCAAGGACTTCGTATGAAAACTTGCGGGATTTTCCAATAGTGGATTCAACTGGAAGCTAGAGTTCTTCCGACTGGACTAGTCCTCACAAGAGGGAAACCAGTATAAATCTCGGTGTTTGCGTTTGCCTTTGATCACTCTTTTATTACTGTCATTTATTTTGTGATTATTTTTATATCTGTGATCTAACTACTAACAAGTTTTTTAATTAGCAATATTTCGCTGCCTACTCTATTCACCCCCTCTAGAGTATTCTGCTTTACGATTTTGTTCCTACAATTAGTATCAGAGGGTTATACAGGTAAAAGCAAGGTAAAATTGTAGTTATATTCAATTATTATATAGATCACAGCATTACACATGACAACTGTGAAATTCACAAGTGAAGGCCAAGCCACAAACAGACCTCCACTGTTTGACGGCATAAACTACACTTATTAGAAAACACGTATGAGTTTCTTTCTGAAATCTCTTGATTTTGACTTATGGTCTGTAGTTATTGATGGCTACAAAAAGCCCCCTCGTATTAATGTTGATGGAGTTTTAGTTGAAAAACCCTATGACAAGTATACAGAGGATGAAAAGAAAAAGGCCAGTCTTGACGCACGTGCTATTAATGCTTTATTTTATACTTTAGACAGAACTTAATTCAACAGGATATCTACTTGCACAACATCAAACGAAGTGTGGAAGCTTCTCGAAGTAATCCACGAAGGAACAACACAAGTCAAGGAGTCAAAGATCAGCAGACTTACTCAGGAGTACGAGACGTTCAAAATGAAGCCAAGTGAATCAGTCACTCAAATGTTTATAATATTTTGGATATTGTAAATCCTTTGTCTTCACTAGATAAGGATTACTGTAACCATGAGAAGATTCGCAAACTTCTACAAGCTCTCACAAAGAATTGGATTTCAAAGGCTACAACAATCATTGAAGGGAACGACCTCTCAACAATGTCTCTGGAAACACTCATGGGTAAGCTACTCACTCACGAGTTAGAACTTCAAGACTTTGAAAATGCTACACCAAAGGAGAAGTCAGAGAAGTCGATCGCTCTCAAGGCTCAACATAGAAGAACTGTCGAAGATGACTCTGATGACAGCGACTCCGACTCTGAAGATCAAGCTCTTCTGGTAAAAAATTCAAGAAGTTCATGAGATTTAACATGAAACAAAAGACAGCAACAACAACAACGAGGAAGATCCTATTTGCTACGGATGTAAGAAAAAAGGACACATAAAGAAAGATTGTCCAACAACATCATCATCAAAGAAAAGCAGCAAATATGACAAAGGCTACCTGAAGAAATCTACATCAAAGAAGTATGCCAACACAAGCATATGGCATGAAAGTGAAGCCAGCGACTCAGAAGACGAACAATCAGATGACGTTGTAAATGTATGCTTGATGGCTTGCGATCAGGTAATCACTAATCCTCTATTTGATCCTTATGATGATTTACCTTTGAGCAACTAGGAGAGGCTTTCAGTGACCTGTTAAATGATTACAGGAAACTGCGTAGTAAATATGAAACCTCTAAGAAGGTACTCAAAGAGTACAAAGGTAAAATAGGAAGACTTACCGACCAACTAGATCATGTTAGAAATAATGACTCTTCAAATGAGTCTAGTGAGCTTTCATCTTTAAGTTATTGTTACACGAGACTGTTAAGCTATCCGAAGAAAAAGACCAAACTATTATCCAGTTAAAAGAAGACCTATCTAAGGGAGAAAGAGTCTCCAGTGTGCACAAGTCAGAATTGAAACACTTACATCTGACTATACTAGATTATATGACACTTCCAAAAAGTTGAAAATTAGTTTAGGAAAACGGCCTGAAGTTGCTGCTTCCTATTCTAACACGTGGCATTTACCGAATCATCGGAACACGCCCAACACTGTCAGACCAAAGCACACCAAAACTATGTCCAAGAAGACTATTAGGCATGCATTTTTCTATACTAGAAAATCAAAACCTACCAATCATGCACCTCACACAACTTTCAACACTCAACATGCCAAATGTCATTATTGTGGCCTCATTGGTCATATCTTCTGCATGTAGAATCAGAAAGTTAGTAGATTTAAATGTTTATGCATGGATACCAAAAACTAACCAGTCAGGACACTACAAGAAATGGGTACCAAGAGTTTCATCTGCAAATTATTTTGTAGGTGGGACGCCCTTCACATGCTAGGAGCAAATGGATCCTCGACAGCGGTTGCTCACGGCACATGACCGGTGACGCTTCATTATTCGCAACACTGTCGAAGAAGAATAAAGAAGGATATGTCTCCTTCGGTAATAATTTAAGAGGGTACATAATCGGTATTGGTGACATTGGTAAGGCTCCCTATCCTGTGATTAAAGATGTCTGTCTAGTTACCGAGTTAAAACATAATCCGCTCAGCATAAGTCATTTAGCTGATCATGGTTATGGTATTAACTTCGTCAAAGATAAATGTACTATACACTACCAAAATATAGTAAATTAGCGACGACACATTAGCGACGGATAATTTTCTTCGTCATTAGCGACGGATTTGCGGCAAATAGCCGACGGAGTACCGACGACAAGCCGATATAATTTTTATTTTATTTTAAGGGGAAGAAAAGGTCGCTCATCCTTCGTTAGGGCGTCGGAGATATAGCGACGGATAAGTAGCCGTCGCCATGCAGTCGATTATTTGGCAAAAATTATTGAGGGAAATGGCGGGATAATTCTTCGACTACGTAGCGACGGATATTCCGTCGGCAAGTATCAAAATAGCGACGGCCTAGCGACGGATACAAACCGTCGCTGGTCCGTCGCTAAATAAAGGGCCCAGGCTTAAATTGAAATGACGGAGGAAACTTTTATTCCCCCCAAATTTTATTCTCTCTCCTCTCTCTCCCGCGGCGGTCGGCGACCTCACTCTCCTCTCCCTCTCTTCCGCGGCGGTGATCGGCGACCTCTCTCTCTCTCTCTCTCCCAAAGGAAATCTCTTTCTCTCTTCTCTCTCGGTGGTCGTGGGTGTCGTGGGCTGCCGGGGGCGTCGTAGGCTGCGAGGGCGGTGGAGACTGCGAGAGTGGCGCGCGCGGGGCTGCGGCGGGCGGCGGAGGGCAGTGCGCTCCGCGGCAGCGGGGGGCGACGGGGGTGGCGTGCGCGGGGCAGCATGGGGCTGGGGGGCGACGGAGGGGGGAGGGGCGACGGGGGTGGGAGGGGTGCTGGGCGCATAGGGCTACGGGAGGCGGCGGGGAGGGGAGGGGCGCGCTCCGGGGCAGCGGGGGGCGGCGGGGGCAGCGCGCTCCGGTGCAGGGGGGTGGCGCGCGGGGCAGCGCGCTCCGGGGCAGCGGGGGTGGCACGCGCGGGACAGCTCAGGGTACAAATACAATGAGTAGTATCGACAATATGACAAACCCTAGTTTAAAAATAGGATATCGGCAATATCGGTAGTATCGCAGTTTCGGATTGGTAACCCAATACCTTATTATGCTTTTACAACCTTATTATACTTTCAACCTAGGTTCACAATATCGGTAACCCAATACCTTACCCTAATAAGGTAACCCAATACCTTACCCTAATAAGATAAACCCAATACCTTAGCCTACAATAGTCCCTGCAGAGGGGATACGGGTGGTTGGGGGTGAGTGGGGGGTGGCTGGAGGGGTGGGGCAGGAAGGGCAAGGGCGGCTGGGGGAGGGTTCGGGTTAGGGTTCGAGTTAGGGACATATAGTCCCTGCAGCCATTCTTCAGATACTATGGTACGACATGGTGATCGGGACATATAGTCCCTGCACCATTCGACTGGCGAGACAGAAACTATGGTACAACATGGTGATCAGGACATATTCCCTGCAACCATTCGACTGGCGAGGCAGAAACTATGTAGCCGTAGATAAAGTTGACTGTCCTCGACCCTCATCGCTCGGCAATGATGATGACAATCTATCACTATATCTTATATAGTAGTCGATGATGTCTTAGTATTACATTATGTGAGTTCATCTTGATTATGTTACATTCTTCAGATACTAGATACGATAAGAACATATACTACACCATATGTACAGAACATAGATGATTCACACTAATATATGCTAGAATGAATTTTGGGTTGTATTCTGAGCCAGTTCTCATACTTAAAACACATAGGAATTATAGTGTGAGAGCGCCGGAGGGGGGAGAGAGAGAGAGAGAGAATGAGAGAGTAAAATGGTACGACATGGTGAAGTAGTATTGTATTTTGGCTCCAGCTCCAGCTCCATTTGCATTAATCTACGGTACGACATGGTGATCAGGACATAGTCCCTGCAGCCATTCGACTGGCGAGGCAGAAACTATGTAGCCGTAGATAAAGTTGACTGTCCTCCGACCCTCATCCCTCGGTAATGATGATACGACAACCTATCACTATATCTTATATAGTAGTAGATGATGTCTTAGTATTACATTATGTGAGTTCATCTTGATTCTGTTACATTCTTCAGATACTAGATACGATAAGAACATATACTACACCATATGTACAGAACATAGATGATTCACTAATGTATGCTAGAATGAATCTTGGGTTGTGTTCTGAGCCATCCGTTCTCACACTTGGTAAAAAATCAAATTTTCTGTACTTTATCTGCTTTTGAAAATATACTCAAATTACATGATGGTTCCTTTAGTTAGCTTGCTTATGTTACAATTATTATTTGTGAATATCGATCTTACCAGATGGCACCCATGACCCGAGGAATGGCACGTCGTTTGAGGGAAACAGTGAATGCTGAGGTGGCTCCTGTAGTAACCCTAGAGGGGGGTGAATAGGGTCAAGCTAACTAATCAAGCACTTAGCAGAAGCTAATGGACAATTTAAAAATATAAGTGCAAGAGAAGAAAGCAATAACAATACCGACACACGATATATCCTGGTATCCTCCCAAGAGGCACTCCAGTCCCGGAACTCTCTCCGGCTTTAATCCACTATTTGAGCAAATAGTTACACACGAGTTTGGATCCGAAAACTCGCCAACTTCTTACACGAGAGTTTGGATACGAAGACTCCCCAACTTCAACCGAGAGTTTGGATACGAAGACTCCCCAACTTCAACCGAGAGTTTGGATACGAAGACTCCCCAACTTCAACCTTTCACAATAGGTTTTGATCTCCTTACAATAGGATGAAGATCTTTCTTTTCAACTCAATAACTCTAACACAATTTGTGGATGGCAAATAAAAGCTTTGTAGAGTTGTTTGTGGATAGACTTTGGTGGTTTAGAAATTTTTAGGCTCAAAGCATCAACCTTGAATGAAGGGGTTCAAGGCTATTTATAACCAAAGCATTGAAAAGAGCTCAAGGCAACTTTTCAGTCCGCGGACCGGCATACCGCCGGTATGATCCGGTATACCGGCGGTATACCGGTCTAGGATTGCAACGGCTCGAAATATAGCCGTTAGGATCATTTAATACTGAAAATCGACCGTTGGAATTTCAACGATACTGAATCGGTATACCGTCGGTATGATCCGATATACCGTCGGTATGCCGATTTTGTGGACAGAAACTTTCTGTGAACAAAATGGTATACGCCGGTATGCACCGGTATACCGTCGGTATGCGGTTTTCATCCAAAAATGATCCTGGGCTGGTTTCTACCCTAGCTTTCGATTTTGCCATCCATTTCTTGTGTTTATAAAAATTCCTAAGACTTATAGACTCCAGATATACTGTAGCAGGTGCAGGCTTCTTCAAGTCTTGAAATGATGATGGCGTGGCTTGGCTTCTTTCTTTGATAGGTGCTGGCTTTTTCTCTTGGCGGCAACTGTCCAAAGATATCCAGTTTGTCAAAACTGAATACCTTTCGGGGCTTCGCCCCTGAACCCCGACGAGGGGCGCTGCCCCCTCGACCCCCGTCGCTGACCGTGCAGCGGAACCCCCGAGTGCGTGGCTCCGGAGATGTCGTCGGGTGGTTCAGAGAAATCTTGGGATCCGTCGTCTTTGGCCCACCATGATTTTTTATTGCATATGTTCACATTGATCTTGCTTATTACTTTTTGCATGTAATGTTAGACGAACAAAGCAATATACATAGAAGCAAGTATAATAAGTTTAATGCACATTAGGACAATACTGAGTTTAAGTATAATTGCTAAGGTGATAGCATAAATGTTAGTGATATCATAATGATTAAACTTAATTGAATGACCACAATCAAAAACATAGTTTTGATTTTGGCAACCCGATTAAATTTAAGATAGATAAGCTCATATCACTAATATGTAAACCAATAGGCACATATCACCAAAGGTATAAGTATAAGTAGAAATACTATAGCGATAGTATGAAGATTAGTGATAATGAAATGCTAAACTTAACATATTAACCATATTCAAAAACATGATACCATCATTGGGCCAACAGCTCCTCCTACTGTTAAGGAGGAAGTGGCACCGGTAGCTAGTAGACCGGGAGTTCTATTCATCCAACACCGGTAGCTAGTGAGACCGGAGTTCTATTCATGCAGCACTTACAAGGGACTACATCTCTCCTCACACCGTCGATCCCACTTATTCGAGGTGGTTGCGTGATCGTATCAATGAGCGTTTGCGTGAGCTGCGTGGTTTTCATTAGCTATTATATTTGTATTGGACTATTTGTATTGGGTTGTTTTTGTATTAGACTATTTGTATTGGACAACATATATGAATTAGTACTGTGTCAATCTCTGGATTGTATTGGACTACGACATGGTGATCAGGACATAGTCCCTGCAGCCATTGACTGGCAAGGCAAAAACTATGTAGCCGTAGATGAAGTTGACTGTCTGACCTTCATCCCTCGGCAATGATGGTACGACAACCAACCAGAGAGGATACTCTGAGAGATCCATCTGAGTAGGACGTATACTCTGAGAGATCACCTTTACAAGAATGATATCAGTAGTGGGATTGAGTGTTGGAGGAGATATTATCAGAGTATACGTCCTACTCAGATGGGTCTCTCACCGTTACTATTTTTTTCTGACAGCATGGTGGATGTGCTCCGTCAACAGATTCTTGCTCCGAGCCAAAACTTTGCCCCGGAGCTCAAGTGGACATCCTTCGTGTAGAGCTCGAGTGAGAGGTTCTGACAGCATGGTGGTCTCCTTTGTCAAAGTATCGTGCTCGTCCCATATTGGTTGTGGGACGAGCACAGATACTTTGACAAAGGAGACCACCATGCTATCAGGAACCTCTCACTCGAGCTCTATACGAATGATGTCCACTTGAGCTCGGGGCAAAGTTTTGGCTCGGAGCAAGAATCTGTTGACGGAGCACATCCACCATGCTGTCAGAAAAAAATAGTAACGGTGAGAGACCCATCTGAGTAGGACGTATACTCTGATAATATCTCCTCCAACACTCAATCCCACTACTGATATCATTCTTGTAAAGGTGATCTCTCAGAGTATACGTCCTACTCAGATGGATCTCTCAGAGTATCCTCTCCGGTTGGGTAGTGTTCTGAGCCATCCGTTCTCACACTTAAAACACATATGAATTAGAACTGTGTTTTGTATTTTCGGCGAACCCAGGGATTGGATTCTGTATTTTGGTTTCTGTATTTTGGCTCCAGCTCATTTGCATTAATCTATGGTACGACATGGTGATAAGGACATAGTCCCTGCAGCCATTCGACTGGCGAGACAGAAACTATGTAGCCGTAGATAAAGTTGACTGTCCTCCGACCCTCATCCCTCGGCAATGATGATACGACAACCTATCACTATATCTTATATAGTAGTAGATGATGTTTTAGTATTACATTATGTGAGTTCATCTTGATTCTGTTATATCCTTCAGATACTAGATACGATAAGAACATATACACCATATGTACAGAACATAGATTTACACTAATATATGGTAGAATAAATTTTGGGTTGTGTTCTGAGCCATTCGTTCTAAACTTAAAACATATAGGAATTAGTAGTGTGAGAGCGCCGGAGGGGGAGGAGAGAGAGTGAGAGAGTAAAATGGTACGACATGGTGAATTAGTACTGTATTTTGGCTCCAGCTCCAGCTCCATTTGCATTAATCTACGGTACGACATGGTGATCAGGACATAGTCCCTGCAGCCATTCGACTGGCGAGACAGAAACTATGTAGCCGTAGATAAAGTTGACTGTCCTTTGACCCTCATCCCTCGGCAATGATGATACGACAACCTATCACTATATTTTATATAGTAGTAGATGATGTTTTAGTATTACATTATGTGAGTTCATCTTGATTCTGTTATATCCTTCAGATACTAGATACGATAAGAACATATACTACACCATATGTACAGAACATAGATGATTCACACTAATGTATGCTAGAATGAATTTTGGGTTGTGTTCTGAGCCATCCGTTCTCACACTTGGATAAATCAAATTTTTGCTATTTTATCTGACGCACAAATACGCTCGAGTGAGCCAAAGCATGCAGCCACTTCCCTCCCTCCACCGCCGTACCTAGTGGAGGAGTATATTCGTCGGTCGCAGCAGGGATTACCACCACCGGCAATCGAACTCCTCCTCCTCCTCCTCCTTAAAGTATTGTAATTAAGAAAATTTGGAATATTTGTGGGAATTTTGGAATATTTGTGCTATGATCGGATTATAACGACGGATATTAGGTTACTCTTCAGGATAATTGATGTCTATTTTATATTAATTTAGTTTGGTCTATATGATTCTTGGATAATTGGTGTGCATTAAATTCGTATGTGCATATTTGGTCTATGTGATTTTTGGATAATTGGTGTGCATTATATATTTGGTCTATGTAATTGTTGGATAATTGGTGTGCATTATATATTGGTTTGGTTTATGCATATTTTTGTGAACAGGAAAGTGCTGTAATTTTTTCAAAAAAAATCTCATTTAGCGACGGACTAGTGACCGGTTAGCGACGAATATTTCCAGTTTTGACTACTTTTCGATGGAATTTTCGTCGCTAACTGGAGATTTGAAACTGTTTCCAGGTAGCGACGGGTGGTCGACAGAATATCCGTCGGCAACGTTCTGGGGGTATGTAGTTCGACGAATAGTGACGGTAAAAATCGACAAGGTTCTGGAAAAGCTTGACATTTCCAGAACATTGACGACGGATAATCAGCCACAAATCAGTCGCTGTCTCGACGGTGTCGCGACGAAAAATCCATCGCCAAGGTTCTGAAATGTCAAGCATTTCCAGAACATGGTCGACGGATAATCCGTTAGTATTCCGTCGCTAATCCGTCCTTTGTTAGCGACGGCGATCGACGAACTAGCGACGAAACGATACCCTCTGATACACTTTTACGACTGTTTACCGACAGACTATCCGTCGCTAGCGTCTACACAATTAAGTATTTAATACTTGAAATGGACAAAAGCCCGTCGGAAAGTCGTCGCTAATGCATCGTATTGTGAAGACGAAAAGCCGTCGCTATTCCGTCCCTCTTCGACTACTTAGCGACGGATCATTATTAGCGACGAGCTGATTGCCGACGGATTATTTTGGCCAAGATCGTCAGTGATCAGTCGCTAATACTGATTGCCGACGGATGGGCGACGGATGTGGCCGTCGCTAACACGACATATTATGGTAGTGATAGTTGATAGTTCAACTGGTAGTACTATCTTTGAAGGTATTATAGAAGACAACATATATGTTTTCTATTTGTTGGAAGATGCTAACAAAGCAGGTAGATGTTTGATGGCCAAAAGCATTGAGAGTCAACTATGCATATGAGACTCGATCATGCAAATATGGATACAATTTCTATACTATCTACAAAGAAGTTGGTACGCGGCTTACCGGACATATCTTTCAAAAAGGATACGGTATGTAGTGAATATGAAAAGAACAAAGCTACCAAATCCGTATTTAAATCCAAGAACGCTGTAAGTACCACTAGACCTCTACAACTGTTACATATGGACTTAATTGGACCAAGTAGAATTACTAGCCTAGGTGGTAAGTTATATGCATTTGTCATTGTAAATAATTTCTCTAGATATACATGGATTTATTTTCTTGCACGCAAGAACGATGCATTATCAGAATTCGTCACCTTTTGCAAGAAAGTACAGAATGAAAAAGGGTTCATATTATTCGCATTCGTAGTGATCATGGCGACAAATTTGAGAATACAGAATTCAAGCAATTTTGTGACATACACGATTATTTGTATGAATTTTCTTGCCCTAGGACTCCTCAACAAATGGAGTTGTGGAACGTAAGAACAGAACTCTATCTGAAATGGCTATCTACCTAGATACTTTTGGGGCTGAAGCTGTCAATACAGCGTGCTATATTCTCAATAGGATTCTAATTCGACCTATATCGAAGAAGACTCCCTATGAACTATGGTTTGATAGAACACCCAATGTTTCATATTTCAAGATTTTTGGTTGTAAATGCTTTATTCTTAATACTAAAGACAATCTGAGTAAATTTGATAAAACGGTCGATGAAGGTATATTTTTAGTTATGCAGTAAAAGCAAAGGATACAAAGTCTTCAACAAAAGAACCATGATCATCGAAGAATCAATCAATGTCAAGTTTGATGAGTTAAATAAACACTTAGACGATGACGACAATGAAGACGTGATCACACCAAGTACAGCTACTGCAAAACCTTCACACCAAGCACCAGCTGAGTCTTCAAGCAAAGAAGCAGGAACCAGCAATCCTGAGGCTACACCAAAGGAGATAAGATTCTTGGCTGATCATCCAAAGGACTTGGTAATTGGTGAGATTACTAAGGTGTAAGTACTCGTTCCTCTAATAAAGATATAGCTTTGTGTTGCTTTTGTTTCGCAGTTTAAACCTAAAAATATTAAAAAAGCATGTAGTGATAATTTTTGGTTAGATGCTATGTAAGAGAAATTAAACCAATTCGAACGGAATCAAGTTTGGAATTTGTTCCAAGCCTATTGATCATCCGGTCATTGACACCCGATGGGTATTCCGAAACAAACTGAATGAGAATGGTTTAGTGACTCGTAATAAGGCTCAACTCGTAGCTCAAGGATACAATCAAGAAGAAGGTATCGACTACGATGAGACTTATGCCTAGTTGCGAGATTAGAATCCATTCGCACGTTATGTGCATTTGCATGTTTTCATAATTTCAAGTTATTTCAAATGGATGTCAAAAGTGCATTTTTAAATAATTTTATAAAAGAAGAAGTTTATGTAGCTCAACCTCCCGGTTTTACTGATTTCAAATATCCTGAATATGTTTTCAAGTTAAAGAAAGCCTTATACTTTGAAACAAGCCCCTCGTGCTTGGTACGATCGTCTAAGCTCTTTTCTACTTGATAACGGTTTTTCAAAGGGAAAGGTTGACACTACATTGTTTATAAAATCTTTGAATAACAACATTCTTTTGATTCAAGTCTATGTAGATGATTATTTTTGGATCTACTGATGAATCTCTTTGTTAAGAATTGTCAAAGTGTATACAAAATGAGTTTGAGATGACATGATGGGAGAGCTGAAATTCTTTCTCGGACTGCAAATCAAACAAATCAACAATGGGACGTTCAAATCAAGCAAAGCACACAAAAGATCTATTAAAAAAGTTCGACCTAGAAGCAGTCAAGCCACTTAGCACTCCAATGGCGACTTCAACCAAGCTTGATACTGATGAACAAGGCAAACCCGTCGACATACGTAAGTATCGAGGTATGATCGGTAGCTTACTGTATTTAACTGCTAGTCGACCAGATATTATGTTCAGTGTTTGCTTGTGTGCACGTTTTCAAGCCAATCCTAAGAATCACATCTATGCGCAGTTAAGCGTATCTTTCGATACCTTAAAGGCACTTTTCTGTCGGCTTATGGTTCCAAAACTACGTCATTTGACCTAACCGGTTATTCTGATGCTGATTTTGCCGGATGCAAAGTAGATAGAAAAAGCACTAGCGGCACATGTCATTTCCTAGGAAAAGCTCCAGTATCTTGGTTTAGCAAAAAGCAAAATTATGTCACATTATCAACAACCGAGGCTGAGTATATCGTCGCAGGACGTTGTTGTGCACAAATTTTCTGGATGAAGCAAACTTTAGAAGACTATGGATTACATTTTTCACACATACCCATTTTCTGTGACAATACTAGTTCTATTTATTTGACTAAGAATTCAGTATGTCACTCTCGTACTAAACATATCGAGATTCGACATCACTTTCTTAGAGATCATCAACAAAATGGAGAAATAGACCTTGTATACATAGACACACAGAATCAATTAGCTGACATACTCACTAAACTTCTAGCGGAAGATCGTTTCAATTATTTACGTCGAGAATTAGGAATTTTAGATGTCAATAATATTAATTAATTTTGTTTATTAATTAATTTATTCAATACTCATTAACTGTTTTGAGACAAGCCTAAAAAGAGTCTGTCTGCCACCACGACTACGGTCGAAGCGAAGCGGTATTTAAGAGTTCTCCGGTGAACCTCCGTTAGCTGGGACAGTACTCCTACAGCTAATCTGAGACAGATGCTGAGTAAAGAATATTAATTTATAAAATAATATTAATAGTATTATTTGAAATTTAAAATTACTAAACTCTGAATTAAATATTTGAAACAAATTGAAAAAAGATGTGGCCCCACAAATATTTTTTATATAGCCAGGCAACCCTTGGCGAATTCGACCAGAGTTCGGCTGGATATATATGTACTAGTCAAATCCTGAGGCCCCCTCTTCTTCATTCTTCCAAACCTCATCAAACCAGCAGCAGCCGTACCCCGAAAACCTTAACTCTTCTCCACCTTCTTCTTCCAATCCACGTGGAGATCTTCGTCCAAAATTTGGATTCGTGGGAGAATCTCGTTCTCTACAACATACCTGATTTTCAGAAGGTATAATTTCTTCTCTCCTCCACTTTCAAATTATTAGGGTTTCTAGTTTTTGGGATAATGCTTAAAGGATTCAATCCTTTCAAGAGGAAAAAAACCAATGCCAGTGAAGAGGCATCGTCTTCTGATCCGCATACGGATTTCCTCTTTTCTTCGGTCCAATAGATGACGGTGCATCGGACGAGTTTTATTTCAAAACTCCCGACCAAGCCCTACTTTGGTATGTCGATTTCATTATGTGTACTATTTGTACCGGATCTTCGATCAAATGGACTGTCTTTCCTGACCATCGTCCTTACTTTGAGCATTAGGGTTACATCACTTTGTTACTTTGCAATTCTCTATAGCTACTAATGCCATTAGATTATTTTACTGTAATTTCGTGTTAGACACTTTTACCGCGAGAACTCGTATCGGTGGGATAGATATCGAGTTCAATGATGAATCGCTAGCGGAAATCATTGGTCTTCCAAACGAAGGTGCACCGCTCGATGACATCACTGACTTCGATTTCCTCGATGGTACGACTCTCGTTAGTTTCAAGAATGAGCTTTGTGCGCCCGCACGTGCTCATCCTGAAAAGTTCAAGGCAATAACTTGAACTTGTTTAACTATGAATTACATCACATCATCTATTCAACTCTACTTCCAAAATCCACTTCAAAATATGATGTCATTGCACTTGAGCTTTCTGCTTTATATCACATTCTTAAGGGGATTCCTTTTCTGCCCCTAAGACTATCATTCAGATGATGGGTAGATGTCGCGGTAGAGATCGCAACCTCTCTTATGCGATGATCATCCTACGCAGCTTTTAGAGATTTGATATTACCTTATCCACTTGTGCTGGACCCTGAGTCCAAGTTTCTCAAACTCTCTCGTCGCAGCATTGCCACTGTTCCTTCACCTACTGCACCTGCTCCTCCTGTACCTACTCCCACAGCACCTGGTCCTCCTCAGTCTTATCCTACGACCTTTGAGGGTATTCACCAGCATCTATCAGATCTGCAATCATTTTATGTTAACACTTCCAGGGAACATGAGTTTCGTGACGTGACTTGGTTCCAGGCTATTGCCAACTCCTTCGTCGATCTGCGATTTGTACGACGGATCGCTCTGCTAGCTCTCTACCTCGAGACCCTTATGTTTCTGGCTACCGCATTGATGATGAGGCGGTCCACTCTCTGTTCCAGCCAGGGAACGCATACGATTGGTATGTACTTCTGGTGCCACTCTCATACTTCTGGAGCCGCACTTCTGGAGCTGGTCCTTCTGGACGTGCTGGCGCTGCAGCCGATGATGATGAGGATGCGGATGATGATTTCTGAGATGTTACTATTTGAGACTGTCTATTTTGTCTTATGTTTACTTGGAAATGCTCCGACATTCCAAGATATTATCAATACACTTTATTTTTGGATATGATTTGTGACTCTTCATAGACATATTTTTATGCCTCAGTTTGGCATATGTTTCACTTTAGTTTATTATTCAGCTTAGCATTTTATTTGTTTCAGCTTTATAGCATTATCTTTCTTTATGCTTCATATAAATTGCCTGTGACAAATACCATGCCTGTGTTGTTTATTCCATTTCTATAAATGTTTATACCATGCCTGTGATGTTTATTCTATTTTATTGTGTTTCTTCATTGATTGTTACTTATGCATTTATTGCGGAAGAGCTTTCTCTTTTACAATTATTTTGCTAAGTGACAACGTGAGAGAAATAAGATCTAACATCTTCATGAATACAGGTTATGAACAATTTTTTTATTTTATCTCTCGGTACTTTCGGTACACTTTTGAATTGATCAAAACTAAGATGTTATATCGGTCAAGGTTTGTCAATTATCAAAATGGGAGAGATTGTTGGCCCATTGGTCATGGTCAAACCTGATTTTAATAATTGATCAAACTCTGTCTCGATATAAATACGAGTCAATTCAGATGTTTACTAACGACGTTTTGGACACTGATCAAAGATGGATATCTACTCCGTTCAAGACCGAAGCTGTTTGCCACCCAGAATGTATTTCCTTCAAAGCAATATAATTTTTTATTTTATTGAGTCTAGGAATACATTGTACACCAAGTCGTACTGGCAAATAGACTATCCGAAAACGTTTTTTCAAAACTGACCTATCTTTTCAAAATGACCTATGTTTTTGAAAAATATCTGTTTTTACAAAAAGCTTCTGAAGGACTTTTTCAAAAAGCCAAAATTATCTTTCACAAAATCAACTGACCAAACCCTGACAGAACTCGGCCAGAGTTCGGTCAGAGTTCGGCGAAGTTGAACGTTATGTGAACGTTTGATTTTGAACTTGGTCTGCCTTCAGTTGCGGTTTGTTACAAAGAGTTCTGTCTGAATTCTGTCAGAGTTCTGCCTTTGAAAAAAACTATAAATAGAGAAGGATTTCTATCATTTCAAATCACCAATTCACTTTCAATCTCTTCTCTTCTAAAGCTTACATTTCTTCCAAAGAGTTCTAAAAGCTTCCATTTTCAAATCCCAAGCCAGTTACAATCCTCTAGTCGATTTGCCAGTGCGGTGCGGTCTAGAAGTTCAGAGCGATTGTAATCAGAGGCTTGATTGAAGATTGACTCTTCACAATTGAAGTTGGTCGAGTTCTTCGTATCAAAGCTCGCGTCTGTAGAAGTTGCAAGGACTTCGTATGAAAACTTACAGGATTTTCCAATAGTGGATTCAACTAGAAGCTAGAGTTCTTCCGACTGGACTAGTCCTCACAAGAGGAAAACCAGTATAAATCTCGGTGTTTGCGTTTGCCTTCTGATCACTTTTATTACTGTCATTTATTTTGTGATTATTTTTATATCTGTGATCTAACTGCTAACGAGTTTTTTAATTAGCAATATTCTGTTGCCTACTCTATTCACCCCCCCTCTAGAGTATTCTGCTTTACGATTTCGTTCCTACAATTAGGTTAGGAAAAACCATATGTAAACCCCCTAATCCCGTAGCAAAATCTGGACCGTAAGATACGATCCAACGGTGTAAAAAATACCCTAAAATTAGCTTCAGCCCGACGACACAGAGTTCGGGTGGAACTCTGTGTGGACAAGCCAGAACAGTTCTGGATACAAAGGGACTGAACTCGGCCCGAGTTCTGCCTCCCCTGTTCCAGTATGTCGTATGGTGGCTCCCGAGCTTCTCCTTCATCTCCAAATGGCCTCGTCACCTCCCCGAGCTTCCCTGACATACAGACGACACTCGTCGCACTCCAGGTCTTCTCCACATAGGTTGGGAACTCCACCCACTCCAACAGATTACAGACCTGTATCCCTCTGTAATGTGTTGTATAAAACCATCTCAAAAATTTTGACTTCCAGCCTTCGTCTTATGATGGCTAAACTTGTGTCTTCAACACAAATACATTTGTTCCAGGACAACACATTACAGATAATGTCATTGTGGCTCAAGAGATTAGTCATTCTATGAAGTTTTCCTCAAAAAATAAGGGCTCTTATGCGTTGAAGGTTGATATGGCAAAGGCGTATGACATACTATCTTGGAACTTCATTAAGAGTACTCTCCATGGTTTTGGAATCAAAGACCACACCAATGATCTTATTATGAATTGCATCACAACATCTTCATTCTCCATCGTTGTCAACTGATCTCCTGAGGGTTGGTTTAAGCCTAGCAGAGGGATTCGACAGGGGTGCCCTCTATCCCCGTATATATTTATTCTGTGCACCGAAGTTTTATCTCATCTTTTTTATTGCTATGAGAGTAACGATATGTTCCACGATATTCGAATTAACAGATTTACCCCATCAATATCGCATTTGATGTTTGCAGACGACCTCTTCATATTCGGTTATGCTACTACATCATCTATCTTCTACGTCCATAAAATATTACACAAGTACACATTATGGTCTGGCCAGAAAATCAACGTTGAAAAGTCGAGCATTCATTTTAGCAAAGCTGTTCCTCTGGAAGATAGGCATCGACTTTGGAACATGATTCATGTAACAACTATGAAGAAAGAAGATAGCTACCTGGAAGAGAAAGTTGCACTTTTTAGCTTGGAGAAAGTTCACTAATCCTAAACATGAAGGTGGATTGGGGTTCAAAAAATCTTAACGGGTTAATGACTCATTGATCGGCAAAATTGTTTGGAGCTTTCTAGAAAACCCACATCATCTCTGGTCTCAGTTACTTCGAGGTATGAATCTTTTTGGCATGTGCCGAAAAACAGACGAGCGTCCCCAACTTGGACTAGCATGTTGAAAGTCCTCAAGTTAATCCAAGATCACTGCTATTGGAGGATATATACGTGGTGGTTGGATCAATATCCGAGATGAACCACGGGTTCCCTCACTTCCGGACTCTAGAATTGAAAGAAATCATGTTCCTTCTTGCTGTCTCGCCCTTGTCAGAGATTTATTAATTCTATCTGAACCTTGGAGATGGAATTCAGAGTTAATCCGATCCATTTTCCCTCCATTGGAGGCTAATGCAATCATCGCAATTGATAGAAGCGAGGGTGATGGTCGGATAAACTTATATGGACAAGTTCCAAAAATGGGGTATTCTCGTCTAAATCTCTATAGGAAAGTATTCCAAGACAAGAAGCAGGCTCAGCTGCTGATCCTGAGAGATATAATGTTCGGAAAAACCTGTGGAAGTTGGACAACTTTTCGCCACGAGTTCAAATCTTCACCTGGCGTCTATTACAAGATGCTCTACCCTTGCGTATGACTAACAACAACCACCCTTTTAATTTTTCTATATATACATAATTACCTAATTATCAATTTAATAAACAATTTTAATTAGTAAACATAAGTAAGGACATTTTGGAAAGGAAAAAAAATCACGCTGAAGCCTCGATTTTTCCTATTATATCGTAGTATAAATATCTTTTTACCATCACGTCGTATTGTAAAGCCTATTTCTCGAATGTTGATGACACTTCTCCCAAAACCTATTGGTTACTTGTAAGACTAATTCTCGGTATCCTTACTTATAGTAGTTTAACTATATTTTCATGTAAGTGATTATCTAGACAAAATACTTGATATTACCAGGTACATGCCATGGTTAATCAGACAATGTGTGACTACATTTAACACGAGTGAATGTAACATCAACCTAAGCTAAATTATTGATAACTTGTACTATAGATAGCTAATTAGGTCTAATAAATTGTAATAACATCCCATAACATTGGTATCACCCATGACCCATGGTAGCCCAGTGCATGATTAGCAAACTCAATTAGAACCCATGGCTAGACCTGGGGCCCACTTGTCATACACCTTAAGGTGGACCATGATACCCCAGTATGTAACCACTAGGCCAACCCAATTGGATATTCAGTCGGTTTACCAAACCGGGTAACACAGCCAGGTCAACAACCTGCAACCTAGTTGATATGCATTGACATGGCATCAATCTACTTGAATTGAAGGGGAGAATACAAATCCCACTTATCTCCTCAATTACTTAACCTTCCTCTTGTAGTTCTCCCTTCACATTTTCTCTTCTTCATTCTCCTCGATCTAGAGTTGCATTGAGGGTTATTGAGGTGTTCCGAGAGGAAAACATAAGTAGAACTATTATTAAAGAGACCTTGAAGCTTAGTGTTAGGATAGATCAAGTATAAAAGAGATAAATGGCATGTACATGACAATAAAAGAGGTTTAAGTAGTAAATTCTTAAACGGAAGAAAATCACCAATAGAGCATAGTGAGTAATTAACTATTTGTGACGAACATTTGAGAGTGTCCTTACAAATCATATGTGAGCTATTTATA
>JANAVB010008800.1:9498367-10003956 GCA_029216955.1 Iris pallida | reverse complement strand
TATATATATATATTATATATATATATTTATTATATATATTATATCTTATATATATTAGATTTATATATATGGTTTTGGCCTATAGGTTATGTTGTATTAGCTCATGGCCCACATGGTTATGACTCTACCATAGGTATATGGCCTATGTTGTGTCTGTTGCCTAGTGAGAGTTAGTTAGACTTGTTTAGTCTTGATTAGGCCTAGAACAGACTATTTAGATGTTAGACCTAGTGACCATAGTGACCTAGGTTGATTCTTGGTGACCAGGGTTGACCACGAGTTGACTTTGGCCTAGATGACCTAGATTCATGTAGAATGCATTGAATGCATCTTATTATCATTTTAGACATGTTGTGACTTGTATGTTCTATAGAAGACAGACACACTCCTCGGACAGTAGATATTCTCCAGACATTCAGGAGATCAGGCGAGTACATCTCGACCGTTTAAACTTGCTAGAACGTCTATTTGCCATAGATTAATTTACTGATGCTGACACATTGGTAACACAGATTGGTACTATATGGATCTTCTTTTACGATTTTATCTCCTTTGTGTTCACTAAATACATATTGTGATGTGCGTTTCACTAACATATTGTATTTATTGAATTCCCTTATCATTGTACACTCATTGTGCATATTGTACTCTCATTATCACATTAAGCTCTATTGTACAAGCTATTGTATAAGGTAACGTAACTGAATTGGATCCTTGTGTATTGATTGGGGAGGGAGAGTAGAAATGGTTATGTGATCAATCCTATTGTATAAGAAATTGTATATGTCCATTGTACACCCACGTACAAAGGAGTCCTATTTTATTGTATAACCTAACCCGTTTACATAACCATATTGTACTCTAAATCACGTATTGCTTACAGTTCTTACTTATCATATATAGATATTTCCTATTATCACATCCTTCTATTTTTAATATACATCTTCTTTCAGCGTTTCATGTATCTTACTCTATTACACGTTATATTTTCTAACCTGTTATGATCAGCGTGAGATGTATTGTGCTCGCTCCTGTCCTGACTGGACCCTGTTGAAAATTTTACAAAGGATGAGGATGAGGCCTGCGTAGACACCTATTATGGGATAGCTGTAGACGACACTTGTGACCCGAACTTCCAGCCGGATCCACTAGCTGTGGAGACTGAGGCTCCCTAGTCTAGGCTTATATTATTTTCTTGTCATTTAAGTTTGAGTTGTATATTGGGATCTGTATATTCTGGATATTGTTGAGTTGTATCTTAGACACTTAGTATCATCTCTCTATTATATGTCTTGTGGATTTGGATTTCGTATCTTTCTATCTATCTTATCGTACTTCTACCCTAGATGTGATTGAGATTGTATTATGTTATGTCACCCCCATTCGGGGAGTATAACTGTGCATCACCTAATATTGTTAGATATTGTGACCTAGGGCAGCGTTCTACCGCCGACACTGCGCCATAGGCTGGGCATTGTTACGTTCTCGTACCCTTACAGTGGGTATGGTTCGTGACACATTTTTAGTGGTGGCCCATGCAGGTCGAGTTTATGTAGTGGTATTAGAACTATAGTATCACTAATAGTACAACCACATCAGATGAGCTACTAAAGTCAACACATGCAAAAAGTCTCCGGATGTTGAAATAAACATTGCCAATGTTCTCAGAATAGTCAAATTAGCTAGAATTGCCTGTCCTTAAGTCCAATTCTGGATACAGGAGCAAAACGGTAATTTCGGGTCAAAATGGTGTCCGCCATTGGACCCGCTTTCCACCGAAAAGTGTGCCAGAGTCAACGGTCTCTAAAGTCGTCAAACTATATGTCAATATGTTCGGTTTTCGATACGAACTCAACCGTATGTCCAAAGTTGGATTTCGGCGGGCCGTGCACAAAATCGTCCGTTGAGTCGGACCGTAGGGCCCGCAGAACGGCGGTCCGATTCAACTGTCTCAGAATTGGACCAAACTTGGCATACAGGACCAAAAATGAGACGGTCCTATTGGCACAAGTTTTGTCTCGATCTGACGAACGTGCACAAAGTAATTGAGAAATTTACACAGAGGCCGATACGGTGAATTTCGGCGGATACGCATCAAATTCGTCGCGCACACGCGACCAATTTGAATTCCGTCAAAGCTCACACGTCCACAAAACCGTTACGCAGCTTTCGATGCTTTCGGTTCGCGACCACGTCGCCCGGATTGGCGGGACGTACGTCGTATCGAGAGAATTTCTAAATTTTCTAATGTTTTACAACAACTTTTTCACCAATTTGGAAATCCGATTTCTCGACGTATGGTCGACAAAATCAAACTCCGCAAGTTGGGCTGCAGTGCCCTATAGGTAGTCTAGGCCTGACATCAAATAGTTTCTTAAGACTGTCGACAGGTCGACAAGAAATCGTCTTCCAAATCGGCGTTAGAACCAATCATTGTTCCGTTTTTAAGTAGTTTTTCGTCGATCTTCTAATCGACTTCTCGGACAATCTATTGCTTAATAATTCAAACTATCAGAAGGGAAATCAAGAGGTATATGTTGGGTCTTTACCTGAACAAACGGCTCGAGGAATCGTCGACCGTGCGCGGATAAAACTCTCGACGAAGTTGGCGTATCCACTGTTCTGCCGCTGCTCGGTACTGCGGCACCCGTGCGCTGTTTGGCCGGCCGACGGCGGCTCGCGGTGGCACGCGCACGCGTGGCGGTGCGCCCAGGGGAGGGGGTCGGCGTGGCGTGGGTTAGGGTTTCGGTTGGATCGATTTCCTTCTCCTTTTCTCTCTCGTTCTGTACGTATTTATATTACTGATTTCGGGTTAAGGCCGAACGGGGGGGGGGGAGGTTTATGCCTCGGGTTCGCATGGGTTGTTTTGCAACTCATGTTGGCTGTGGGTCCACTGTTGGGAACAGTGTTGATCGGTTGTGTGTGTTGTTTTTTTATAGTCTTTATCTATTCTTATATATACATATGAGTATATATATATATATATATATATATATATATATATATATATATATATATATATATATATATATATATATATATATTTTATATGAGTATACATATATCTACTACACTCTCATATATTTATATATATACTAAATCACTATAAAAATTTTAAATAAATATTTTTAATAGAAACACAAATCTCAGTATTAACTATTCCTAGCGTGGGGCCTATTTATATAAATATGAATATATAATAATATTTGTTTGACCAAAAATAATATAACCAAAAATAATTAAACATTATTATTAATAACAACCTCAATAAAATAATAATAATAATAACGAAATTCAATAAAACAATAAGGGTGTTTATATACCATTAAGCGTAGTCTAATAATCCCTAAAATTCACAAAGAACCATTTTATAAAATTGTCACTGAATATCAACTAAATAATGATAATTATAATATTTAATTACGAATGCTAGAAAATATTTATTAAATCATTAAAACGAAATACAACAAACTCCTACCAATTTACATCGACACGAATGTCATTGGACGTGCCGCATGACTACATGAGCTAGGACTCAGTTTGGGTCCAGTCCGGTTAAAATGGAATAACTAGTTTCCCTAAACTCAATAATATAATTAATTAAATAAATAAAACTTCGGTAAGGGTTAAGTCGCAACTTGGCCTGGTTTTCTTAGTTAGGACGTCACTATGGCCCGGCCTTCCTTGGCATGGATAATACACTAGTCAAGGCACGCCACTGTACTATCCGTGCCATGGTTCCTAGTCGTCAGGTACTTTTTTTTTGAAATCCCACTCACACACACACAATTAGGGGGCTCGAACCTTGTCGGCCCCCCCGGGTGTCCGCTCTAATACCACTAGGCTAGAGAGCTCGGACAGTCGTCAGGTACTTCAAAACTCAACCATGTCTAAATTCATCTACCGTAATAATTAACTTAATAATTATTTATAAAAACAATTTTGAATTCACCATTTAAATCCAATAAAAAAATTAAAAAAATAATTTCAACCATTTTCGGGAAGGGGAGCTACAAATCTACCCACCTTAAAATCAAAGTTTACTATTACCTTAATCTCCTCAATTTTAATTCCTCAAAATATTTTATATACTCCTCCTAGCTATTTTATAACTCCGAATACTTGAGAACTTCTACCCACCTTTGGTCACACTACTCCCTCGGAAGTAAAATCTTATAATATTCTAACTAGTTGCTAACAATTCTACCAACAAATATCTAGGTATATGGTATCTATAATCCTCTCGTATCTATCAAGCAACCCAAAATTTAACAAACAACAAATTTACACAAGTGGCTAAGAAATATTGATAAACTCTAGTAAGCATGACTATTCGTCGCTCCGAAGTAGGGGGGACAAGAAGATAAGGCAGAATAATCGGGAGCGAATATGAAATTTCAAGAGCCGTGAAGAGTATCCAATGATGCAGATAGAAAGAAAGTCTATTAAACATCGACTTATTTGCTAGATTGGGCTACTCTAGTCCCGTCACTTGCTAAATCGAAGAACCCTTTCTTTCTTCTAGGAGCTTGCCATCTGTGCAATACAAGGGTTCCGTTCTCGAAATTCTGACCAAAGTTCCATAATAGAACGAAATTTGAGAAATCAAGATTGTGATCTTTTCCGTGGTTATTTAAACACACAAACAAGGGATATAAATACAATACAAGATCGTATCTCGACTTCCAGATAGATTGAATAAAGGTTATGAATAGATTCACATTCTAAGGGGTGGAGACAACATTATAGGTATGGGGACCTATTTCAATTAGTTCGGTTTTCTAGTCCAAATATGGTGGTATGTACGTATGGGTTTTTACCGGGTCTTAATGGACTCCCTGATTGGACATCAATCGTTGGTTGGATGAACCTTAGATTTCAATCTATATTGACTGAACAAGATTCCAAGATAAAACTATGTTTATTAGGTTAGGGTTGAGGCTCTAGTGGAAGTCAGAAAGTGTACCGGTACTATGGTAAGGGTTATAGCTAGTCCTTTTTTCCTGAAAGTCGTACCATAAAAATAGAGGAAAAGGGGACGGGTTTGAGTGGGACATGATATACCTAGATGAAGGTGGGCTCGTCTAGATCCTGCATGTGAAATTTGATGAGAGATAACAGCTGGTCTAGTGCTCTGAATATTAATGACACGGTCGGGGACACAAAATGATCTAAACAGAAAGTGGGAGTCCATGGGGCACTAATTATCATCCTAATGGAATTTATTCTAATCAATCGAAAATCCTTGTACGTCCTAAAATTTTAGAAGGCTTATGGTCTACCCACCTTAGAAGCTAGGATATGGCTTTAGGAATAATAAGATTAGAAGAATTCCAAAGTCCGGATAGTGTGCCTCGACTCTTGTTAATAAGGAATAAGGCACGGTGTGACGGGATACGGTAGGTTAAGTCGAGTCAAGGGTCGTTCCTTACTAAATGGAAAATGAGTGTGTAATATGACATATGGCTGATAAAATAGAATAATCTACTCGTCTACAGTGTACAAGAGTTATCGACGGGGTAACCAGCTCTAAGGCACATCGTATGAAAAGATTTCTAACAACTGGGTCGTAAATTTCTGTTGGGGTAAAACCTGCCAGACTATTGTCATAAGGGTTCTAGTTGAAGCAAGCTTCAAACAAATGATTAGAGGCTCACAACATTTGGTCTCTGGAGAATAGGTAGCCTCCTAGGTTGGCATTTGGTCAAAGGAAAAGATCCTAATCATTCTCGGACTCCAATTACTAGAAGATCAAGATTAGCAGGTTTAGTGTCGAAGGAAGGACGAGTAACTCAAGGCAAGGTTCCAGTCATAGGGCTGGCCGATGGTAGCTACACTTGCGTATACAACTATCATAGCCATGGGGGATACTCTGTATCTACCTATCAATTACGAGCTTTTGTCTTTCCAATCAGTAAAAGACAAAAACAATGGAAAGTTCAAGGGAGATGTCACCGAATACAATTACGTGATTCAAAGGCGAATGTATAATTCAAGAGGAATTATCAAAGCAGTCGCAGATGAGATCCTAGAGACATCTACATCTCAATCCACGTAGGATAATTAGATGAAAAGCGAACCAAATGCATCATGGTTGATCAGACCGTAATACACTGATTCTGATTAGACAATATGTTAGCGGGCGTCCCTAATAAACATATGTCTCGAATCAAGCTTGATAAAGAGTAAGCTTGCAAAACTAGGCCGTAATAGCAGCGTTGGTCACGAGAGTCAAAATATAAATATGCAAGATTTTTGAAAGGAGGAATAAGTAGTTTGAGTTTTGGGAAAATCAAAACCTTACATGGTGTTATTGCTTATACAGTCAATCCTACTATCTTCTATTCATAAGGCCTGGGTCGACTAATGGGTTATGGATATCTAAATTTCATATTCTACGTAAACCTATTAGTGTCAGTCACTTACCTTGTTAATAGGTCACAATGATCACATAATGCTAAATTGAGAGACATGCTACCGACTTATAGAGCTTCCACTAGTATTGGCTTTGGGTCTTATGGGACATACAAGGTATTTCTATTCTCTATAGTATCCTAAACTTGTAATCACGTCTGAAATTATTTTTACCGAGAATTATGCCTCGCCCATATACTCTGGCTGTGGTAAACCCTTGGTTCCGTGATTTAGAGGTGATATGTTATCAGGCACTCTACCTTATATTGACACAAGAGTATCTAAGATCTAAAGAGGTCAATTAGGACATAGTTTTAGTAATGTTCCATAAACTATGATTCTTCGAAATGATTTCAATTCTATGGGTTGTACCTTACCAGTGCGCTGCTGGCTGGCCATCGTAGTCGTTAAAATTACTCCAACGATATTCCTGAGAACTTCAAGGGCTGCTAGAGATTCAAACTAGTTGACTATGATAGAAAGCGTAAACACTTGCCTATAAGTCTCAATCCTTAAAGTAAAAGGCTATTCGGAAGAAAAAATCTGAAGACAAGTGAAGTAAGAATATCCTAATCTTTATCTCATATATATTTCAAATGGATGAGGGAAAAAACTTTGAATCAAATCTAACTCGGGATTCATACAGGAATAACAGAATCAGAAATTATAAACTAACTCCTTACAGCAAAAGAGAATTTAAAATAGACAATTCTAACTTATAATATAAGATTTTATATCTAATAAAGCAAAAGAAAATTAAACAGTTTATCAAAATTAACGCCTTAATTATAGGTAAGCCTAACTTACCAAGTGAATGGTATATCCACATCGGATCATATCGTCATATCAAAGGTAAGAGTGAACCTATAGGGATCTAGCAGGCTATCTAAATTTAATGATTCTAAATTGCATGGCCTATCTAATAACCTTAACTACCCAACGTTCAATTTGAATAAGGGACTCCTAGTCCTAGTCATTATCTTAAATCATTTTAATCCTAATTGTGAATGAGCATTTCCTGGGCGCAGGCTCGCAGCAGTATGACTAATATGGTACTACCGTGAGTTCGCATAATTTGCGTAGTTCGACCTGTATGGGCCACCACACAAACTTGTCACGACCCGCACCCGCTTTTTTGGATACGAGACGTGTCCAAGCCAGCCTACGCCGCAGAATCGGCGGTAGAACGCTGTCAAGTCCGTAAGAAATAAATGCTCAAACTATAACATTTGCTGCTCATTCACATTTCTACATTTATTACAACATTTATAATTAAAGAAAATACAAGATTCTCACAATTAATGAAAATGACAACTAGTTCCACTATCTAGGTCGGCCTCAACATACCCATGTCTTCCCAGTGCTAAGAGTGATCGCAGCTAAACCTAAAAAATATTGGTTTCCAGTCAGGAATGGAACAAGCACATAAACTGACGACAATGCGAAAACATAATAGAATTAACAAGACATGAAAATAACATATAAGATATGAAAACTGGAAAGTACTGATGACATGGCACGGTAGAGAAGAAAAGGAAAAATAAATAAAAGACATCTACCTAAGTGGTGTGAAATATCCGTTTCGACATGTGAACGGCTAGGGGGTAAATCTGGCTCACTGCACGTATCGTGTGCAGCTGCTATCGTTCAAGAATAGATATTTTGGAGATATTTTTGGGTAGTCCACATGTCTACTAAGATATTTCCCCTCCCGACTACTCCGTGTGACGAGCGTGTCAACAAGCAGCAAGATATATATATAAACATGAAATAAGAAAACTACTATGAATCGAAAGCAATCAGAAAGTGCACTTGCCTGAGGTCCTTAGCTGGTAAAACCAATAGTACAACCACATCAGATGAGCCACTAAAGTCAATACATGCAAAAAGTCTCCGGATGCTGAAATAAACATTACCAACATTCTCAGAATAGTCAAATTAGCTAGAATTGCCTGTCCTTAAGTCCAATTCTGGACACAGGGGCAAAACGGTAATTTTGGGTCAAAAACGGTGTCCGCCGTTGGACCCGCTTTGTACCGAAAACGTGCCAGAGTCAACGGTCTCTAAAGTCATCAAACTACATGTCAACAGTTCCAGTTTTTCGATACAAACTCAACCGTATGTTCAAAGTTAGATTTTGGCGGGCCATGCACAAAATTGCCCGTTGAGTCGGACCGTGGGGCCCGCAGAATGGCGGTCCGATTCAACTGTCTCAGAATTGGACCAAACTTTGCATACAGGACCAAAAAAATGATACAGTCCTGTTGGTGCAAGTTTTGTCTCGATCTGACGAACGTGCACAAAGTAATTGAGAAATTTGCACAGAGGCCGATACGGTGAATTTCGGCGGATGCGCATCAAATTCGTCGCGCACACGCGACCAATTTGAATTCCGTCAAAGCTCACACGTCCATGAAACCATTACGCAGCTTTCAATGCTTTCTGTTTGTGACCACGTCGCCCGGATTGGCGGGACGCACGTCGTATCGAGAGAATTTCTAAATTTTCTAATATTTTAAAACAGGTTTTTCGCTAATTTGGAAATCTGATTTCTCGACGTATGGTCAACGAAATCAAATCTGCAAGTTGTGCTGCAGAGCCCTATAGGTTGTCTAGGTCTGACATCAAATAGTTTCTTAAGACTGTCGACAGGTCGACAAGAAATCGTCTTCCAAATCGGCGTTAGAACCAATCATTGTTCCGTTTTTAAGTAGTTTTTCGTCGATCTTCTAATCGACTTCTCGTACAATCTATTGCTTAATAATTCAAACTATCAGAAGGGAAATCAAGAGGTATATGTTGGGTCTTTACCTGAACAAACGGCTCAAGGAATAGTCGACCGTGCGCGGATAAAACTCTCGACGAAGTTGGCGTATCCACTGTTCTGTCGCTGTTCGGTACTGCGGCACCCGCGCGCTGTTTGGCCCGCCGACGGCGGCTCGCGGTGGCGCACACGCGTGGCGGTGCACCCAGGGGAGGGGGTCGTCGTGGCGTGGGTTAGGGTTTCAGTTGGATCGATTTCCTTCTCCTTTTCTCTCTCGTTCTATACGTATTTGTATTACTGATGTCGGGTTAAGGCCGAACAGGGGGGGGAGGTTTATGCCTCGGGTTCGCATGGGTTGCTTTGCAACTCATGTTGGCTGTGGGTCCACTGTTGGGAACAGTATTGATCGGTTGTGTGTGTTGTTTTTTTATAGTCTTTATCTATTCTCATATATACATATGAGTATATATGTATATATATATTTATATATATACATATATCTACTAAACACTCTCATATATTTATATATATACTAAATCACTATAAAAATCTTAAATAAATATTTTTAATTGAAACACAAATCTCAGTATTAACCATTCCTAGCGTGGGGCCTATTTATGTAAATATGAATATATAATAATATTTGTTTGACCAAAAATAATATAACCAAAAATAATAAAATATTATTATATAATAACAACCTCAATAAAATAATAATAATAACAAAATTCAATAAAACAATAAGGGTGTTTATATACCATTAAGCGTAGTCTAATAATTCCCAAAATGCACAAAGACTCATTTTATAAAATTGTTACTGAATATCAACTAAATAATGATAATTATAATATTTAATTACGAATACTAGAAAATATTCATTAAATCATTAAAACGAAATACAACAAACTCCTACCAATTTATATCGACACGAATGTCATTGGACGTGCCGCATGACTACATAAGCTAGGGCTCAGTTTGGGTCCAGTCCGGCTAAAATGGAATAACTGGTTTCCCTAAACTCAATAATATAATTAATTAAATAAATAAAACTTTGGTAAGGGTTAAGTCGTAACTTGGCCTGGTTTTCTTAGTTAGGACGTCACTATGGCCCGGCTTTCCTAGGCATGGATAATACACTAGTCAAGGCACGCCACTGTACTATCCGTGCCATGGTTCCTAGTCGTCAGGTACTTCAAAACTCAACCATGTCCAAAGTCATCTACCGTAATAATTAACTAAATAATTATTTATAAAAACAATTTTGAAATTCACCATTTAAATCCAATAAATAAATTAAAAAAATAATTTCAACCATTTTCGGGTAGGGGAGCTACATGGACTTCGGTTCAATTTCAAATACGCGAACAAATACATTAAATAATTATTTATTTAATTTCAGAATCTGTGATTTATGAACTTTGAATTTTCAGACAACTTTTTAATGCTGAATAAATTCTAGAAAAATTACTATAATATACTATGTTAATTAATCTAATTTAATGTAATTTTTTCAGGATTTAATTTACCGTTTTACTACTGTTAGAAAATAGTAAACCATAACTCATTTTTAATGTACACTTGTATTCTGATTTTTAATAAATACTTACACTGGATTATAAATTCCAGAAAATATATATTAAATTGCTATAATTAACGAGGATCAATTTGATATATTATTTCACATAAAATAAACTGTATAACTATCTTAATAATTATTAAAATACAATATACTGTCTGAATAATTAATTAATTAATTAATATTGACTTGTGTGTTTTTTGGGTTTTTGGGGTATTTTAGTATCGAGGCTCTACCCTACCTTAGTGTAGAGACCTACTTGTTAGTCTAGATGATTGTAACACCCCACATTGGACTGCTTGAGCATCACTTAGCTAGTATCCTATTAGGAGCCGTGTCACACCACTAGTGTAAATATTAAATCATAACTTAGAGACTGAGACTGTATATCATTTTGACAGGACACTGGACATCTATAGCTACATATTCTTATCCTTGCTTTGCTCGAGGTAAGTACCCCTACAAACTTATTTACTGCATATGATAATGAACTGTGAATGAACCATGTTAAAAATACTGCTTTATGGAAACTGCAAATTCATATCATTACATGCTTTATACGGATTCTCAGTATCTTTACATACTTAGAAGAGCTTTTACATATCTCACATGATGGTTACTGGGACATGGGGGAAACTGATATTTGAGTACGTGATCATGCCCCCTTATTTGTATGTATGTACCGAGCAAGGTCGTATTGTATATGCATACCTTGTCGTAGGCTTTATCCCGTATTTTTGTACGGATGTACACCTATGCTTGTTACTTGTACGTATGTACATTTCAAATTTATGGCTTGTACACCGGTACATTCTATACCTATTGTCCGATCACGTACCTGCTCCAGTTTTAAACTATATATATGCATGTGTCGCCATGACAAATGCATCCTTGCCATGATAGCTTTAATTTTACATGATAGATTGTGCCATGTCAGGATTACAGTCATTTTATCTCTTACCATGTCATGATCAGTATTATATGTTTGTAGTACAAGTACTTGCTCCCATCCTGACAGGATAACGTTGTAGGTGCACTTTTCGAAGAGGAAATGCTATGTGATACATATTATGGCACTGCATTTGAGGACCTGGCCTTAGCTCCAGAAGAGGACCCAGCGGAAAATCTTGCTTAGATATCTTTCATGTGTTTTGAGACTTAGACTTTGGTTTGAACTTATATTTGGATACTGGACTTTGTCTCCTGTCTCATACATTTGAAGTGTAATAACTTTTAACACTTGTTTACTTTCATTAATAGAAGCTGTGTTGTGATAAAATCTTATTTGGCTTAAATGTTAGCATACTTAGTATCATTCATATATAAACTCTTAGAACAGCTTACTACGCTTTTACCAAGCGTAGGCTGGACATGGCTCGGCCCGGCCCAACAATTTGGCTAACGGGTCGTGACAGTAGTGAATACTGTGGTGTAGGGAGGAGCAATGGCGATGCTCGGCATCGGCGGGACGAGGTGTAGCTGTAGGGTTTATTGAATAAGGGATCGGCTGCTTCCCTTATATATCCAAGCCCTGGATATACTTCGAATCCTAGAGGGATAGAGAGAGATCCAATTTTGAGTTTCATTTAAATTCGATTTCAGTTAGGATCGACTACGAAACATAAATTGAATGAAGTTGCACTTAAAACCCCTTACAATATGTGTTTTACCACAAAAACCTCTCCTCCATCCTATTTGTTTATCCAAGCTTAGATCACCCTCACTTTTGAATAGGATTTATTCCTGTTCTTTAAACTTGATCCATTTTATCTTTGAATCTTACTATACATCTACTCCCTCCCATCCTTGATTTGAATTTAGGCTTGGGGTTGAGTATCCAAGGGGGTTAAAATTGGAACACAGGGTGTTTAAGGAATGGGTCAATGGTTATCAACTTAAATGTGAAGAGATTGTACTAAACCTCTTTACAAAGATTTGCTTTAACTATATAACATTCTACTAGTTATTACCACAGAATTATGAAAATAATTATTACTAATTAAGCCAATTAAACCTTTAAATCAAGTTTAAAAATAAACACTAATTTTAAAATAATATCGAGTATTTTAAATTATTGGAATATATATTTCTATATCAATTAAAAGAAAATTAATTTAGATAACATATTTCATATTATCAAATGAATAGTTAATCAAATCTAATTTGATTTGAATAATAAATTAAATCCCTATGTAGGATCAAACATATTCATATATCTAGACATATTTAGTAAACATTTATTTAACAATTAATTACAATAATAATGTAAAGTAATATTGATATCATTCAGGTATCTTTTATGAATAAAATATAATAATAAATCAAAAATTAAAATCTATTTCTGAAAAATATCATTAAAAATACATTTTTGGCAAATCTCTCTTTTCTATTCATAAGTATCTATAACCTTTGTTTAAAAAAAATGAATAATTATTTCCTACTTGGAAGATATTTAAAATTAAATGAAAAATTAAAAATCTGGAAAGAGGGATTACAAATCTACCTACCTTAAAAATAAATTCGTCCTCGAATTTCAGGACTACCAAGATAGATGGACTTGATTGATCAGCGAAAAGGTATGGTAAGATTATGATAACAAAAATATTGAAAAATAGATGAAAAGAAGAGGAAAGAAAGAAGAAAAATGCTCATAATAAAATAAAAATTATAATGAAAGCATTGACCAGCTAGGGTGGTAACGGAAGGGTAAATAGGTATGGTTTGGTATTAGAACCTTTGGCTACGGTCTTGAAATATGCTCTAATTGTTTTCAGAAATTCGATAAAAGTAAAGAATAACCTCAAGGACAATTCATCAATCAAAGGCTCTACCCACCTTAGAAAAATTGGTCATCGAAATTTCAAAGGATGTAGTTAGGCACAATTTAAAAACATAATCAAGAAATAATATGATCATTGATCAAATTGGAGTTAGATCGTGAATGGAATCGAACTTTTAAGAAAAGATACCACGTGGCACGATTAAAGGCACGATTAAAGTATAGTCAACATGGCCTGTTTATCATGGTCAAGGACATAATCGAAATAGGGTTAATTAAACAAGAAAAGTCGTTAGGCACGATTAACTCCTGTTGGATTTATATGGGCATGGTCGACATTCAAAATCTAAACTTGGTTAAATCACTTAGATACACTAAGATGCAGTCACGATCGAGGTTAATCATGCAAGTCATCCAAGCATGATTAAAATTTGGCACACGTATGAATATGATCGAAATAGCCATGATCACAATGGAAAAAAATCTAAGCACTAATAATAGAGTTTGAAATGTAGGCACGACTATAGTCAAAATAGTTTAATCACGAGCAAACTTGTTTAGAATGATAAAAATTTGTTTGACATGATTAACTCGCTTAACTGTTTAGGCAAGATCGCAGACTCAAAATCTAGAAAATATGCGAGTGGACATGATCGGAATACAACCAAATGGTCTGGTCGCAATCAAAAGTCGTTAAGGACAATCCAAATCGAAATCGTGTTTAGCACGATCAATTTGGTAGGCATGATCATTGAATCATGATCTAGGTATGTTTATGAATCTAGTGAATAGGTTTAGATGATTTTTAGGAAGACTAATAACGGTACGAAAAGTAAAAAGATAAAAGGAAGGGTTCAAGAAATGAAAGGTTAAGAACTAATCAAATTTTAATCGAGAGTTTATGGAGTTGTGGAACATAAAAAAAAATTCAACAGTCACATGCCAAAAAGATGTAGTTTCTATAATATTCGAAAACCACAAGTATATCCAAAATCATTTAACCAAGCATCCATGCCTCGCCAGTGTACATCTGGCTGCAGTAAACCCTTGATTTTATGACTTAAGCATAATATGGTATCTGTCACGCCCCAGAACCAGAATACTGGAGAGCGGGGGCAGACATAGCCAGCTACGTATATTGAAATAGAATACATCTCAAGTATATGGTCACAGCTGTCTAGATATGAGGGTTTACTACAAGCCAACAGTCTCTTAAGGTCAAGCCTATTGTCTCAATCTCAAGCAAGTAATATAATTACAAGATGTTTGACCACCAAATATACAATAAAAGGCATCCCAAATATTACATATCAGCTGATCATGAAGCTAGTCGTATAAAATGCGAGGACTAGCAAGAGTTTAAGTCATACATGATCAACCCTAGGATTTGTTAATCATGTTTACAGCCCGTAGGCAGATAGTAAGTAAAAGTGCATCGAGCTAACAGGTGCTCGTCGGCTAAACGCCTCAAAAGAATAAATTTACAATAGAGTGAGCGAAACAAAATAGAAAACCCACTCGTAGCCCGGGTTCCTTCTAGTCGCCACCATTGGGCTGGAAGCTTGGTAGATCCTCGGAAGCTGCTCCGAAATCTGGCCACACAAAACCAGCTGGGTCAAACCCCAGAAAGAGCAAGTGCCACAAGGGGGCCACAAAATAAGAACAAAAGCCAGCAATCAGCACAAGAAAACTAATATTAAAAACTAGAATTACGAAAACATGTCAGGATGATATACGACAAGATAACCATGGAACTATTTCGATAGCCAGGTTACAACCCGTAACCCAAACAAGGACCGGGGTTGTAACCCTTCATCTGAACAGAGCTTGGTTTTCCACCATTTATCGGCAAAATAAATAATGTAAGAAAATCAAGATAGGAAACAATCTTGTACTGGATCAAGACATGACAAGACTGGTTATACCTCATTCGATCAATCACGGCCAAGCAGATCCTTCGGCTAACTACTTTAACTAACTAGGGTTATCACAGTCTAATTACTAACAAGATGCAGTGAGATTGTTCCACAGCCACAAGCCCTGCAGACCATCCAGGCTACCCAGGTCGAAAATTAGGGGTTGAATTCAGGTGGGTACATCGCCCGGGAGACAAATGTACCCTTAGGTGACTTAGAGGGTGCAACACTCGACGGTGCGCTGGAAATGTGCCCTACTCGACGGCAGGCTACAGATCCCAAGAGCGCCCAGGTAACGGGATTGCCTGTAGCTGTGTCATCTCTTCATGACTACTGTGTTATTCTAGTTATTAACCTTAATCCATTTTAGTAGGTACTCCTAACCGTGGTACTCAGGAGTCCCATCCTAGACATGATGTAAGATAGGACAAGTGGATTTAACAAGCAAGCAAGAAAGAATCACCCACGGTGTCAAGACAAGTCAAGTTAATTTATCAAGTCATATCAAGTCAGGAGTGCGCCGCCACGGGCCACTATCAAGTCAGGTTGGTCACGTCAGGAGTGCACCACTACGGGTCACTGTCGTGTTATGCTAGTTCCTTGTCATACCATGCCATGTACAATAGTCATTCCAAACATATTAAGTAAAATCAAGTTCATGACAAAAGGCATAAGGATATAAAATGGGCATAAAATATCTAATAAAATAACAAAATACGGGTCAGGGGATGCGTACGCACAAAAGCACGCACGCAAGGGGAATGCATACGCAATAAAACACGCACGCAGGAGGGCAGCGTACGTGAAAAGTCACGCACGCTCAAGGGAGGAGCAGCGTGAAAAGTCACGCACGCTCAAGGGAGGAGCAGCGTGAAAAGTCACGCACGCTCAAGGGAGCAGCAGCGTGAAAAGTCACGCACGCTCAAGGGAGCAGCTGCGTGAAAAGTCACGCACGCTCAAGGGAGGAGCAGCGTGAAAAGTCACGCACGTTCAAGGGAGGAGCAGCGTGAAAAGTCACGCACGCTCAAGGGAGGAGCAGCGTAAAAAGTCACACACGCTCAAGGAGACACGCTTCCAACAGGAAGCGTACTCAAGCCTGCGTACGCAGCGCTAAAGAGCGCGCGTAGCTCAGTGTGCGTACGCTAAGCAGCTCTGCACACTGCTCACTGTCTCCTCCAAACAGCAAGAACACCAAGGAAGAACCCAAAGCTTCACCAGTTCATAACTTGGCCATCCGAACTCCAAATCCGAATTTCCAAAGTTCCAACTTGGGTGAAACTGAAAGCTCTTCCACATGGAAACACCAAAAACCCGTAAAATCCAACTTAAGTAGCTCAAACCATGCAAAATTCAAAAATAGAAATAACTTAGATCTACATCAATAGAGACTCCAAATCATAAAAACCCAAGAACTAATGTTGATCTCCATGCCCTAAACTAGCAAATGGACAAAGAAAAGAGGGTCCTCATGTAGTGGCAAGATGCACTTGCCTAGGGTTAGGAAAGTTGTGGAGGAAGGAGAAGAAGAAGAAGAAGGAAATTAATGGTGGAAGTTATGAGGAGAGAGAGTGGTAGGTGGGGGTTATAAAGAGGGGGAGTTGTGGTGGGTTAAGGGTGTAGCATAGGGCTAGGGTGTTCCAACACATAAAACCGAACCAAACCGAACCATCCCTAATAAAACCGAGCCATGCCAAAAACCCAAATACGAGAAATACCAAAATTCCATAAGTTGAGAAAAATAAAAATACCTGCCAAAATCCAGATACGAGTAAAAATACGAAATACTGGAAAATACGGGAAATACGGGGAATGAGGGTGACAGTATCGAACACTCTACCAACTCTATCCAATATTGACATAATAATTCAAGGATTAAATAGGACAACCAAGACATAGTTTTAATAATATTTGACGACCCACACATACTTGAAATTACTTCAACTTAGGGATCATGTCTCGCCAGTGCACTGCTGGCTGCAGTGAACCAGTAGTCTCCATAATTCAAATAAAAATAAATGGCGACAGTGTGCTGCTGTCTTTGCCATTGCGAGTCATCAAAAATTATTCCAACTATATCCCCAAGAATTTCAAAGGAGTCTCAAAAGTCATACAAGTTGATAAAAATAGAAAAAAGAATGCAAGCATTTTTCCTTAAAGTGCGGTATCGATTTTGGAGTTTCAGACGATTGATCAGGGAGAAATGGCTGAAGACAAGAGGGATATAAAATTCAAGATCAAGGAAAATATGTATAAAGCACTATGTCTACCTACTATGATTATATTCATACACAAGTATAAATGTATAGCCTAAATAAATCTCCAAAATATCATTCTAAGAGAGGGTTTTCCTATTTACAAAAATATAAACCTAAATAGCAATAATACATATATTATATACGTTTATGAAAATTATTCATGAGACTAAAATGGAGTACCAATATATATATATATACACATCTTTATGTCTATATGGACGTCGTTGGTCGCAATACATGACTACTAGGGCTTAAGTTGGGTTCGGGTCCAGTCCGGGCTGAATTGGTACAACCAGATTTCCTAAAAATCATAATATTAATAAATAGCCAATTAAATTCTATCTAGAGATCAAGTCTCAACTTAGCCTGGTTTTCCTAGTTAGGATACACCTATGGCTCGACCTTCTCTACCATGGCTAGAACATTAGTCAAGGCACACGACCACACTATCCGTACCATGATTTCTAGTCAGCTTGTACTTTAAATCTTAACCATGACTAAACCCTTCTGTAATTATAATAAAATTTCAAAAATCATAATTTAACTCAAATAAATAAAATTTTATTTTAAAATTATCAGGAAGAGGGGTTACGGTCGAGAATTGGATTCCAGGAAGGCCTAAGTTGATGAGTAAATAGTTTACCCACTTTAGGTCATATCGTCGTATCAAAATGTAATAGTGTATCTATAAAAATATTCCAAGTTATCTAAATTTAATAAATTACATGGCCGAATCCTTAGCTACCCAATAATCAAATTAATAAGGGACTCCTATTCCTAGTCATCCTCCTAAATTAATTCAATCCTAATTGTGAATGAGCATTTCCTAGTCGCAGGCTCGTAATAGTACGACTAACTTAAGTACTATCACGAGTTCACAATCTTTTACAAAAACAGACCTGCATGGGCCACCACAAAAATTTGTCACGACCCGCACCCATTTTTTTAGATACGAGTACGTGTCCAAGCCAGCCTACGTCGCAGAGTCAGCGGTAGAACACTGTCACGACCATGATGCTCAAATCACATAAATACAACATTTATTGCTCATTCACAAAGTTGAACTAAATCTAATTAAAGGATTTACAAGATTCAAATTTAAAGAAAATATAATGTTCTTACATGTTGAAATAGTTACAACACAACTATCTAATCTCTAGGTTTTGGCCTACGAGTCTCTATCTCCCCCTGTATGGTCCATAGCATAAGAATAGGAAGCACGTCATCTAATCTATATCAACGATCCAGTCAGGAAAGGAACGCGTACATTCTCACAACAATTTCAATAAATGACAAAAAACCATAAATCTGTAAATAATAATGAAATACACGACAAAAAGATAAGCATGGAATCATGGCAAAAACTGAGCATGGTAAAAATGACAAGTGAGTACTAAAACAGAGTAGACACGTAGCTAGCAATGTATAATGTAGAACCAGAAACTGTATCTATCTAGTGAGTTAAAATACTAGTTCGACATGTAAACGGCTAAGGGTAAATTCGGCACCCCGCACATGAAATGTGTGACTGCTATTAGGCACGAATAAGATCCGGCACCCCGCACGTGAAGTGTGCGAGCTATCAGACACAAATATTTTTTGGTTTGTTTACATGTCTAGAGTATTTTTCCGCCCGACTAGTACTCATGGATCCAAACAGGTCACGAACACGATAATATATTGGTCATGAACAACAGGTAAAGAATCCATAACTACTATCTCGTGTAACATTGTGTCAAGAACCAATAAAATATCAATATAAAATACTACTACGTACATGATTCACAGAGATAATCAAATATGAAAACTATCAGAGATGTACTCACCTGAGGTCCTGTGCTGGTGAAACTGATACTCCCGTTGGGTCCAGAGTAGTCCGTTTGTCTAGGGTTGATAAAAAGGTATAAATGCGATTAGCTATGATCAATGATAATCTAACGATCTAAGAGATTTTCTCACTTAGAGAAAAAATAATTTTAATTAAAAAATATATATTAGAGAAATATACCTGTAAATTATTTATATGGAATATATATGTAAACTTATTTCGAAAATACATAATACTACTTCGAGACCCATTTCAAGTACGTAGAGTTTGATAAGTAATATATATTGTTCTTTTACAAAACCAAGTATATATGTATATTTAAGTATCAATAATAATATTGATGATAGGGAGTACAATAACAATAGTAATAGTAATGGCATGAGGTCTCTATGCCTATATACACATACTGTTATAGGGATTAGGAAAATATAATTAATATTTTAAAACTAGTTATATTAGTCAAAATAGTATTTTGCGAATATTATTTGAAAGTGTAGATAATATTTTAGGTTTCCAACTTTGTTACAAAACAATATTGAAAAAATTACTCGTTAAATAACTTGGTTATAGCAAGACTAATAGATAAAACTAGCCTAACAGTATTAACCAATAATACATTTACCAGATATATTACTAATAAAATAATATAAAATACATCTACATGTATTTACTAATATCTATATATATGTATAATTATATGTATACCGAAATGTTTACTGGCTGTCCCAACCCAGCCCTACAACTATACTTTTAGATACCTACTGGGCTGAACCCAAGCCCAAACATTAGCAAGTTAAATCTATCACAGTGTTTGGGAACATTTGTGGGGAGGGAGAGAAAAATTTGAGGGGAAGGAAAATGGAGGAGAGTAAAATGAAAGTAAAGTTAATTTTCCCTTCCTTTGTTTGGATGGACAAAAAGTAGTGGAAGGAAAAGTTTAAAAATAATTTTTTATTTGTTTATGGATAGAGGTATAATTACTATTTCCTCCTTGGTATTCTCAAATGATGATTTAATATTAACTTTTTGAGGGGTGGTGGGGTAAATTCACTCAAATTCCTCTCATCTCTCTCCAGTTTCCTCCCACTTTTGGGAGAAATTTTTTTTGGTGGGACCCACCTAATTTTTTCTCTCAAATTTTCCTCTCTCATTTTCTCTCCTCCTTTCCAAACACCATCATTTAAAATTTTTCTTTCACTTTTCCCTCAACTTTTTCCTTCCTCTCATTTTCCACCCTTCCCAAACAGTACCTATAAGTCAAGAGAGAGAGAGAGAGAGAGAGAGCAAAAGAAAAGAAGAAAAACTGAAGAATAAGAAGATAAAGTGAGCTCACCTGGAAGCTCGGCTCAGGGCATCACGACGGAGGGGGAAAACTCGAGGAGCGTCCTCTATCAGCGACTCACAGGAGGCGGCACACGACTAGCGCTGCTTCGGCGGTTCTGTGAAGAGGACGCTCCCTTCTGGTCGATGGCGAAGCCAGGGAAGGAGGTCGAGAGGTGGTGGTGCTGGCCACGATGGCGCCAGATCTGAAAGAGAGCGGACGTACGGAGGAGAGGGGCACACAAGGCTCGGCGATGACGTCATTGGAGTGCAGCGTCGCAGCGCCTGCACGGAGAGATCGTCGGCGCCGGAACTCCGCTCGACGTGCGCGGAGAAGGAAGAGCAGGGATTCACCATCGCGGGTTGAGGTGAGAAGATCTGAGACCTCGGCGGAATGCGGCGACGCACACGCGGTGGATGGTTCGCCAGGCGGCGGCGACTGCCGGGTTCGTGGAGGCCCAGGTCTTGGCTGTTGGGCACGGTCAGACGCGGAGGGAGGCGAGTTTATTTTGGTAGGGGTGATGCCCAAAGTCCGGCGGTTCCAGGAGACGGGCGCCGTGACCGAGCGGTGGTGGAAGTTCTGTGTATTGGCAACGTGTCCTATGTTGGACACGAGAACAGGGATCTATGGTATATTGATTAATGATACGGATACGGACACCTCGGCACCATCATTTGTGTATAGGTTGTGTGTTGGTGGTGATGAGTTTTGGTTGGTTGTAGTGGTGAATACTGTGGTACAGGGAGGAGCAATGGCGATGCTTTGCATCGGCGGGACGAGGTAGCTTTAGGGTTTGTTGAACAAGAGATCGGCTGCTTCCCTGATATATCCAAGCCCTGGATATACTTCGAATCCTAGAGGGATAGAGAGAGATCCAATTTTGAGTTTCATTTAAATTCGATTTCAGTTAGGATCGACCATGAAACATAAATTGAATGAAGTTACACTTAAGACCCCCTTACAATATGTGTTTTACCACAAAAACCTCTCCTCCATCCTATTTGTTTATCCAGTCTTAGATCACCCTCACTTTTGAATAGTATTTATTCATGTTCTTTAAACTTGATCCACTTTATCTTTGAATCTTACTATACATCTACTCCCTCCCATCCTTGATTTGAATTTAGGCTTGGGGTCGAGTATCCAAGGGGGTTAAAATCGGAACAGAGGGTGTTTAAGGAATGGGTCAATGGTTATCAACTTAAATGTGAAGAGATTGTACTAAACCTCTTTACAAAGATTTACTTTAACTATATAACATTCTAGTAGTTATTACCATAGAATTATGAAAATAATTATTACTAATTAAGCCAATTAAACCTTTAAATCAAGTTTAAAAATCAACACTAATTCTAAAATAATATCGAGTATTTTAAATTATTGGAATATATATATATATTTCTATATCAATTAAAAGAAAACTAATTTAGATAACATATTTCATATTATCAAATGAATAGTTAATTAAATCTAATTTGATTAGAATAATAAATTAAATCCCTATGTAGGATCAAACATATTCATATATCTAAAATATTTAGTAAACATTTATTTAACAATTAATTACAATAATAAAGTAAAGTAATATTGATATCATTCAGGTATCTTTTATGAATAAAATATAATAATAAATCAAAAATTAAAAGTCTATTTACGTAAAATATCATTAAAAATACATTTTTGGCAAATCTCTCTTTTCTATTCATAAGTATCTATAACCTTTGTTTTAAAAAAAATGAATAATTATTTCCTACTAGGAAGATATTTAAAACTAAATGAAAAATTAAAAATTTGGAAAGAATGGTTACACACATGTTCAAAGAACTTGGATAAGTAAAGGATCGTCCTGTCCATAATAATCTGATCATCCACAATGGTCCCATCATGATGGTACAGCCGCACTCTGTTCGAGTTAGCCCGCTCTTTAATGATGGCATGGAAGAAAGTAGAATTACGGTCCCCATCTTTTACCCAGTTAATCCTCGCCTGATCATGAAGGAGCTGTTCTTCCAAAGCTAAAACCTTGTCCAGACTATGTTTAACCCGGAGCAGATCGTCGCCCCCATCATCACTCCATTGAACTTGAAGGGCCACCTCTTGATCATCAATCTCTGCTTGCAGCTCCCGCGTTTGCTTCCTAAGATCCCCAAAGACATTCCAGTTCCAGTCTTTCAGGGTCGATCTCAGTATTTGAAGTTTAGTATGTAATTTGAGGAGGGGCGGACCATGGCAAACCTCGTCCCAGCTTTCCTTAACAACGTCCATAAAAGTCGGGTGTTCGCACCACATCCTTTGGAAGTGAAACTGGCCCGGGGTTGATAGATTATTCGAGGGAGTTATGAAGAGAAGGGAATCGGAGTTCATGCGGGGGAGGTGCATAACGGAAGTAGGGGCTATTAAGAAGGTAATCAGTATTGTAAAGGACCAGGTCCAGACGCTCCCATGTATTGGGGTTGTTAGTAAGGCCATTGCACCAAGTGTAAATCATTCTAAGATAGCCAGCATCAAGAAGCCCAGTATCCGAGATGAATCTATTAAAGTCTGCTACTACATTCACATTGATGTTACCCGGCCTCTGCCGCCGACGTGACCACATTAAAGTCGCTAGCCAGCATCCACGGACGGTTCATATTGTTAGAAATAGAAGTGAGATCCTGCCATAGCTCCTTTCTGGTATTAGCCACATAGCTAGCATAAACAACCGAAAGGTCCAACATATGTCCCGACCTATTAATTCGGATATTACAGTAGATAAACTGCTTGTTGGTCTCCTTCACCAACACATCGATATTATTGTTCCAGAATATCCATATATATGTGTTAAGATTTCCTCCATGGAAGTAGAACGACATATTGATGTCTTTGGCAAGGTCCTGGATGTTCTTTCCATCGATCTTAGGTTCGAGAATGGCTCTACAGTCGAGTATTTATTGTTGAGCGATTTGAGGTATGTTCTGGTAGGTTGATTCCGTATGCCCCAAACATTCCAGATGATGGCCTTAATACCCATTCAGTAAGTTTTTGTGTTGTTGGCGTCCTTCCGTCACCTGGTTTGTATAGTTTTGGGCGTCGAGTTGTGGTTAGCGGACTTATTTCTGGTCAATATGGTGGGGATCGATAACTTGTCTATCTCATCCTGGTCCTTGAGGTATTTTGCAGGCCCAGTTGCTATCCTACTAGCCTATTTTTTCTGTTGCTTCGATCGAGCGATCTCCTCATCGCGAAAGTTTTCATGTTGATTAGCCAAAGCTATTTCTTCATCCACCATATGATCCAGGGAGCTTGAACCAACGGTTATATCATTCTCTTGGTCCAATAGTGGTTCATACTCTGATCCATCTTATCCCATAGCTTTCATTTAGATTTGAATGCCATGATACCCTTGATCTCTGTGTTAGTGGGTTCTCCGAAATCTGGTGATTGTCGTCCTGCCAGGTCGGTCTTGAACCCAACAACAGTAGCAGGAATGTTGTAACGGCTGCGCTCACGGACACAAACACCATCTGGGGCTACTGTGGAGGTCCCTGCTGTAGGAACGAAATAGTAAAGCGTAATACTCTAGAGGGGGTGAATAGAGTTGGCAGCAGAATAATGCTAATTAAAAATATTAGCAGTACAATCACAGAATATTAATCACAACTAAAATAAAGTAAAGACAGAGTTAAGAGAGCAAACGTAAAGACAGCGATGTATACTGGTTTTCCTCTGTTGAGGACTAATCCAGTCGGTAGAACTCTTGTACCAGTTGAATCCACTATTGGAAAAACTGCAAGTTTTCTTACGAAGTCCTTGCAACTTCTACAACGCGAGCTTTGATACGAAGAACTCGTCCAACTTCAAATGTGAATAGATATTCTTTAATCAAGCCTTCTGATTACAATCTCTCAGAAACTTCTAGACTGTACCGCACTGGCAAATCGACTAGAGGATTGTAATTGGCTTGGGATCTGAAATTGAAAGCTCTAGAAAAACTCTTTGGAAGACTGAAAGCTTTAGATAGAGATAAGATTGAAAGTGAATGAGTAAGTTGAAATGATCGAAATCCTTCTCTATTTATAGGTGTTCCAAAGGCAGACTTCTGACAGAATTCAGGCAGAATTCGGACAGAACTCTATAAGCAAATCTCGGTCAAATCCGCAACTGCAGGAGGACCAAGTAACAAGGATTCAAAATCACAACGGCCACCAACCGAACTCTGGCCGAACTCTGGCCGAACTCGGTCCGAGTTCTGTCAGGGTTTAGTTAGGGTTTTTAAAAAACTTTTTGGTAATTTTTGAAAACCTTTTTGAAAACCTTTTTGTAAACCTTTTTGAGAGAACATTTTAAAAACATTTTGAACTCATTTAAGGGTAGCCTATTTGCCAGTACGACTCGGTGTACAACATATTCCTAGACTCAAATAAAATGAAAAATATATTGCATAAGGAATTACAGACTCGAATAGGCAAACAGATCTTCGGTCTTGAATTCAGTGGATAGCCATTCTTGATCATGTCCAAGAGTCCGAGATATTCCGACTAGCTTCGTATATCCAGACAGAGTTTGATCAATTATTAAAATCAGGTTGACTATATGACCAAATGGGCCAACAATCTCCCCCATTTTGATAATTGACAAACTATGAATGATATAACATTAAGCTTGTTCAAAATATCAAAAAGTAGAATTGTTCATATCCTGTATTATCTCAAAAAAATGTAAAATCTTTTAATTTTTCTCCCCCTTTGTCACTTAGCAAAATAATTGCAAAAGATAAAGCTCCCCCGCAATTAATGCATAAGTAACAAATAGTGAGAAAACACATATAAAAGAAATAAGGCAAAAATAAAAGAGAAATGTCACAGACATGTATTGTCTAAAAAATAATCATCACAGGCATGTTAATTTCACAGGCAGTTATAAAGAATGAAGCAATATAAGAGATAGTGCTATCATAAACTGAAACTGAAACATAGTGCTGAAATAAACTGGAATGCCATAAACTGAGGCATAATAAACATATCCATGAAAATAACAGAGTACTAAAGCAAACTAGAAAGTGCTAATAATAATCAAAAAGTACTGATAATTACTTGGAATGTCGGAGCATTTCCAAGTGCACAATAAAATATCACTCAAAATCATATAGTCACATCTCCTCATCATCATCCTCATCATCATCATCAGCTCGACCAGCATGTCCTGAAGGACCAGCTCCAGAGGTACAGCGCTAGAAGGATGAGGGGGTGTAAGCCCACTTTCCAAATTTTTTTTAATTTTTTTAATTTTATCTGTTTATGATTAATTTTATGGCCATTGTGAGTCATGTCAAAGCTTGTCAGTGGGCTATGACCATATTAAGGTCATATGACCTCTGGATAGCTTATATATGTATTATTTAGCTATTTTATATTTTTCTATAATTTTTGGATATTTGTAGGTATTTAATATTTAATATTTTATTATTTTTAAGGACTTTTAGGATTTATTGTAAGGTCATATAGGGTTATTTTGGGACGTAATATTTTTATTTGGGCTCTAAATGACTAAAAATAGTTTATAGAATATTTTAGAATTTTTCTGGATTTTTTTAGAATTTTTGGAAATTTTTATATAATTAAAACCTATAGAATTTATATTTTATAGGCTTTGGGAATTTACTGTGAGGTCACATGATGATATTTTGTGTTAAAAATATTTTATTTAGATTTTAGACACTTAGAAATATTTTCTAGAATTTTCTAGATTTTTTCTGGATTTTTCTGCAATTTATTTTGATTTATTCGGACTTAAAATGATTTTTAAATCATTTTCTGAATTAAATAATAAATAACCCAGAAATTTACCCACGGGGGGGCCACCTGTCGGCGCCCAGCTGAACCGCCTCTCTCTCCTATATATATATAGTATTATATTCGAAACCCTAGTAAAATTTCAGCCGCCTTTTTGAGAGAGAGTTCTAGTAGAGATCATGACTTCCCGAAGCGATTTCCGCCAACTCCGACGTGATTGTCGCGCGCCGTTTTTTTTGTTGGAAGCGTATTGAGGTATATTTTCGGAATATCAAATTTATTTTTGTAATTTCTAAACCTAAATTTCTGAAAAATTCGTAGAGTATCGGTTGTCCGAAACTTGACACGTTTCGGTGTTTTCGAGATTCCGGGAGAACCAGAAATCGTAATCTTGAACCGTTTAAAGTTTCAGAAAGCTAACACAGAGCCCTACGACATATATTTTATCCAAAAATTATTTCGTTCATTTAATATTTGATTTATTCTGTTGAACTCAGAACTAATCGGTTAATCTCCGTTTTGGTCACGATTAGCCATAACGGCGATATCTTTTGACCAAAGCGTGATTTTGAGACACGGTTGATTCCAACGCACTCGTGGCACTGAAATCTACTAAGTTGTACTTTCAAAATCTAGATTTCATAGCGTTTGACCAAAAAGTCAATGGTACGTCTCGATTTACGTGCCATGGTTTCCAAAATTGAGAAACATGACTTTTGATGGCCAAACTTGTATGTTTAGATTATATTCAGATTATTATTAGGTTAAATTAAGTTTTTAAGTGAATTATTATAGAATTAACTATTATTAAATTAGTAACCCAACTAGCCACTATTTAGAACTAGAACATTAGAATTAATTTGTGGTTTTCGTGCACTGTTCGTGGTGCGATGTATGTTATAGGTTGACAGCTTCTAGATTGACTTTCCTTCACCCTCGGCTTGTGACTACGATTTGTGCAAGGATCTCAGGCAAGTGCACTTTCTGATTGCTTTTCGATTCATAGTAGTCTTTTTATTTCATGTCTATACATATATCTTGCTGCTTGTTGACACGCTCGTCACACAGAGTAGTCGGGAGGGGAAATACTAAGTAAATACGTGAACAAACCCAATTTCATTACTGAACGATATCTAAGTCATACACACTCACGTATGAGTTAGCCGTACCATTACTGAATGATAGCCATCTTATGATGTGCCGTATTAGCCCAGCCGTTCACGTATTAAAAGGTATTTCACACCACATAGGTAGATGTCTTTTCTTTTTCCTTTTACTTTTCTACCGTGCCATGTCATCAGTTTTCTTACTAGCTTTCATATTCCATATGCTATTTTTATGTCTTGTTAATTCTATTGTGTTCTCGCATTGTCGTCGGTTTGTGTACTTGTTCCATTCCTGACTGGAAACCAACATTTTTCAGGTTTAGCCGTGATCACTGTTAGTATTGGGAAGACTTGGGTATGCTGAGGACAACCTAGAATAGAAAGCATTTGTATCAATTTCTTTAATTATAAAACTTTATTTTTTCTTTAAATATAAATGTTGTAAATATTGTAATAAATTAGAAATGTGAATGAGCAGCAAATGTTTATTTTTGAGCATTTATTTTCTTGCGGGCTTGACAGCGTTCTACCGCCGACTCTGCGGCGTAGGCTGGCTTGGACACGTCTCGTATCCGGAAAAGCGGGTGCGGGTCGTGACAAGTTTTTGTGGTAGCCCATGCAGGTCAGTCTTCGCAAATTGTACGAACTTGTGGTAGTACCAATATTAGTCGTACTACTGCAAGCCTGCGAATAGGAAAATGCTCATTCACAACTAGGACTAATTTAATTTTAGAGAATGACTAGGACTAGAAGTCCCTTATTCAATTTGACCCCTGGGTAGTTAAGGTTGCTAATTAGGCCATGTGATTTAGCCAATGATTTATTAAATTTTAAACCCTATTAGATATTTGATACGTTGTTAGGATCAAAGGTAGGTAGACTATTCGCTTGGTAAGTTAGGCCTTCACAGAATTCAATTCCTAATTTTGATCATTTTTGTGCCATTTTATCTTCTGCCTTCTCTAAACCTCGTTTTATTTTCAAAACTATTTTGCGATCATTTTATTTTTAATTACTAATCTTGGTTTAATTATCTATATATTAATTCAAGTCATCTTTGTTCATTTTGTGATCATTTTGTTTTCAAAACTGATACTTTTACTCAAGAACAGATACTTATATTTTCTTATCATGATCGACTTAATTGAATTTATCGAAGTTCCTTTGAAATTCTTATGGTCATAGTTAAAATAATTTTCGGTGACATACAATGGTAAGGCAGATGTGTACTGTCCCTATTTATTTGAATTATGGAGACTGCGGGTTCACTGCAGTCAGCAGCGCACTGGCGTGACATGACCCCTAAGTTGAAATAATTTTAAGTTTGCGTAGGTTGTTGAATATTACTAAAACTATATCATAGTTATATTATTGATCTTTTGATTTATTATGTCAATATTGGGTAGAGTTGATAAAGTGTTCGATAACGTATTATACTTGAGTCATGAAACCAAGGGTTCACGGCAGCCAGATGTACACTGGCGAGGCATGGATTCTCGGTTAAATGACTTCGGATATACTTATGATTTTCAAATATCATAGCGACTATATCCTTTATTGGCATACGACTATTAATTTTTTTTTTCTTTCAAATTTATTTGATATCTTATTTCTTGTTACAACCTTCTCTTCAACTACTAGTTCTTTATTTCTTTCATATTTTTCTATTTTCAAATTGTCATCTTTAAAACCTATTTTGATTTCCTTCCACTATATTTCTAAAATGTATTTAGATTTTGATTCTATATGCCTGATCAATTTCGATCATTCATCACATTATTTTCTTGATTATATTCTTTGTCGTGCTTATTCGTATTGATTGGTCATGTCATATTTTGATGATATTCTTGGTTGTGCCTATTTGTGTCTTTTGAAATTTCGAGGACGAAATTTTTCTAAGGTGGATAGATTTGTAAGTCCACTTTCCAATTTTTTTTTAATTTTTTTAATTTTATCTGTTTATGATTAATTTTATGGCCATTGTGAGTCATGTCAAAGCTTGTCGGTGGGCTATGACCATATTAAGGTCATATGACCTCTAGATAGCTTATATATGTATTATTTAGCTATTTTATATTTTTCTACAATTTTTGGATATTTGTAGGTATTTAATATTTAAGATTTTATTATTTTTAAGGACTTTTAGGATTTACTGTAAGGTCATACGGGGGTATTTCGGGACGCAATATTTTTATTTGGGCTCTAAATGACTAAAAATATTTTATAGAATATTTTAGAATTTTTCTGGATTTTTTTAGAATTTTTGGAAATTTTTATATAATTAAAACATATAGAATTTATATTTTATAGGCTTTGGGAATTTACTGTGAGGTCACATGATGATATTTTGTGTTAAAAATATTTTATTTAGATTTTAGAAACTTAGAAATATTTTCTAGAATTTTCTAGAAATTTTCTGGATTTTTCTGCAATTTATTTTGATTTATTCGGACTTAAAATAATTTTTAAATCATTTTCTGAATTAAATAATAAATAACCCAGAAATTTACCCACGGGGGGGCCCACCTGTCGGCGCCCAGCTGAACCGCCTCTCTATCCTATATATATATAGTATTATATTCGAAACCCTAGTAAAATTTCAGCCGCCTTTTTTAGAGAGAGTTCTAGTAGAGATCTCGACTTCCCGAAGCGATTCCCGCCAACTCCGACGTGATTTTCGTGCGCCGTTTTTTTTTTGGAAGCGTATTGAGGTATATTTTCGGAATATCAAATTTATTTTCGTAATTTCTTAACCTAAATTTCTGGAAAACTCGTAGAGTGTCGGTTGTCCGAAACTTGACACGTTTCGGTGTTTTCGAGATTCCGGGAGAACCAGAAATCGAAATCATGAACCGTTTAAAGTTTCGGAAAGCTAACACAGATCCCTACGACATATATTTTATCCAAAAATTATTTCGTTCATTTAATATTTTATTTATTCTGTTGAACTCAGAACTGATCGGTTGATCTTCGTTTTGGTCACGATTAGCCATAGCGGCGATATCTTTTGACCAAAGCGTGATTTTGAGGCACGGTCAATTCCAGCGCACTCGTGGCACTGAAATCTACCAAGTTGCACTTTCAAAATCTAGATTTCATAGCGTTTGACCAAAAAGTCAATGGTACGTCTCGATTTACGTGCCATGGTTTCCAAAATTGAGAAACATGACTTTTGATGGCCAAACTTGTATGTTTAGATTATATTCAGATTATTATTAGGTTAAATTAAGTTTTTAAGTGAATTATTATAGAATTAACTATTATTAAATTAGTAACCCAACTAGCCACTATTTAGAACTAGAACATTAGAATTAATTTGTGGTTTTCGTGCACTGTTCGTGGTGCGATGTATGTTATAGGTTGACAGCTTCTAGATCGACTTTCCTTCACCCTCGGCTTATGACTACGATTTGTGCAAGGACCTCAGGCAAGTGCACTTTCTGATTGCTTTTCGATTCATAGTAGTCTTTTTATTTCATGTCTATACATATATCTTGCTGCTTGTTGACACGCTCGTCACACGGAGTAGCCGAGAGGGGAAATACTAAGTAAATATGTGAACAAACCCAATTTCATTACTGAACGATATCTAAGTCATACACACTCACGTATGAGTTAGCCGTACCATTACTGAATGATAGCCATCTTATGATGTGCCGTATTAGCCCAGCCGTTCACGTATTAAAAGGTATTTCACACCACATAGGTAGATGTCTTTTCTTTTTCCTTTTACTTTTCTACCGTGCCATGTCATCAGTTTTCTTACTAGCTTTCATATTCCATATGCTATTTTCATGTCTTGTTAATTCTATTGTGTTCTCGCATTGTCGTCGGTTTGTGTACTTGTTCCATTCCTGACCGGAAACCAACATTTTTCAGGTTTAGCCGCGATCACTGTTAGCATTGGGAAGACTTGGGTATGCTGAGGACAACCTAGAATAGAAAGCATTTGTATCAATTTCTTTAATTGTAAAACTTTATTTTTCCTTTAAATATAAATGTTGTAAATGTTGTAATAAATTAGAAATGTGAATGAGCAGCAAATGTTTATTTTTGAGCATTTATTTTCTTGCGGGCTTGACAGCGTTCTACCGCCGACTCTGCGGCGTAGGCTGGCTTGGACATGTCTCGTATCCGGAAAAGCGGGTGCGGGTCGTGACAGGAGGGGCGCCAGCATAGAACTCACCAACATAATCACGAGGAGGAGCACGGTCAGAACGGTAACAATCATATGCGTTATCGGGCTGGAAGTAGGCATGAACAGCCTCATCCTCACAGCGGTAACAAGAGAAAGCTGGATCTCTAGGGATAGAACCGGCTGAATGTCCGTCATCGAGACGTGCAAAGCAGATAAATGCTGATGTATGCCCTCAAATATCATGGCATACTGATGAGGTGGTGGAGGAGGTACAGTAGGAGGAGCAGGAGGTGGAGCTGAAGCAGTCTTACTATGACGAGATAACTGAAGAAACTTGGGCTCAGGGTCCTGAGTACAAGTCGACAGATCGATATCGAAGCGCTGAAAAATGCGTGGGAGAATCATCGCGTAAGAGAGATTTCTATCTCTTTCACGACAATGACCCATCATCTGAATCATGGTCTTAGGGGCAGAAAATGGAATCCCCTTAAGAATGTGGTACATGGCGGACAGCTCAAGAGAAGTCACATCATCCTTTGAAGTGGATTTTGGAAGGATAGTGGAATAGATGATGCGATACAATTCATAGTTAAACAAGTTTAGGTTGTTAGCCTTGAACTTTCCAGAGCGTACTCTATCAGGTGCACAGAGTTCCCCTTTGAAACTGGCGAGTGTCGTGCCTTCGGGGAAATCAAATTCAGTGATGTCAACTAGCGGTTCACCTTCGTTAGGGATACCAAGGATCTCCGCTAAGAGGTCATCATTGAAATTGATATCAATACCTCCAACACGAGTGCTCACATCAAAAGTGTTTAATATGAGATTGCAATAAAATAATCTAATGGCATTAGTTGCTATAGGGAAGCAGATTTTAACAAAAAGATGTAACCCTAATGCCTCAAAGAAATGACGATGATCAGGAAATACAGTCCATTTGACTGGAGCGCCTGTGCATATGGATCTCATGGAGAAGTCTCCATACCACAGTAGGGCTTGGTCTAGGGTTTGAAAGAAAAACCCGTCGAACGCGTCGTCGCTCGTTTGGACCGACGAGAAGAGGGAATCCGTATGCGGATGCGAAGATGACCCTTCCTCACTGGGGTTCGTCTTCTTCCTCTTTGAAGGATTGAATTTGGGTGCCATTTGTGCAAATTGAAGTAAAAATATACTAATTGAAAAGTGGAGAAGGATGTGGTTATGCCTCCCGAAATCAAAGTATGTCGAAGAGAACGACAAACTCCGCACGAATCCAAATTTTGGATTGATTTCACCACTTGGATTGGAAGAAGGAGGGTGGTGAAAAGCTAGGGTTCGGGGCTCCTTCGCGGTTGCTGCTGTTGTTATGATGTAGTTTGGAAGCAATGAAGATGAAAGGCTTCTCGGGTTCTGTATATATAACCTGACACCCTCAACCGAACTCGAACCGAATTCGGTCAGAGCTCTGGCCGAATTCGCCTAAGGTTCTTTATAGTTGATTTTTGCCATTCTTTTTCATTGTCTCATTTCAAATATTTAATTCAAAGATTAGTCATTTCAACTTCAATTAACATAATTAATATTATTTTATAGATTAAATGTCGTTACACAGCGACTGTTTCAAATTAGCTGTAGGAGTACTGTCTCAGCTGGCGGAGGTTCACCGGGGAACTCTTAAGTACCGCTTCGCTTCAACCGTAGTTGTGGTGACAGATAGACTCTTTATTGGCTTGTCTCTAATACAGTTTTTGCGTAATGATATATAATTATAAAACAAAATTAATTAATATTATTGACGTCCAAAATTCCTAATTCTCGACGTAAATAATTGAAACGATCTTCCGCTAGAGGTTTAGTGAAGATGTCAGCTAGTTGATTTTCAGTATCTATGTACACAAGGTTTATATCTCCATTTTGATGATGATCTCTAAGAAAGTGATGTCGAATCTCGATATGTTTAGTACGAGAGTGACATACTGGATTCTTAGTCAAATTAATAGTGCTCGTGTTATCACAGAAAATGGGAATATGTGTGTAAAATAAATCATAGTCTTTTAGAGTTTGTTTCATCCATAAAATCTGAGCACAACAACGTCCTGCGGCGATATACTCAGCCTCTGTTGTTGATAGGGCTACAGAATTTTGCTTTTTACTAAACCATGAGACTAAAGCCTTGCCTAAGAAATGACATATACCACTGGTACTTTTTCTATCAACTTTGTATCCAGCAAAATCTGCATCTGAATAATCAATAAGGTCAAAGGACTTAGTTTTGGGATACCACAAGCCAACAGAAGAAGTGCCCTTAAGGTATCGAAAGATACGCTTAACTGCGGACAGATGTGATTCCTTTGGGTTAGCTTGAAAACGTGCACACAGGCAAACACTAAATATTATATCTGGACGACTAGCAGTTAAATAAAGTAAACTATCAATCATACCTCGATACTTACGTGTATCGACTGGCTTGCCTTGTTCATCTGAATCAAGCTTTGTTGAAGTTGCCATTGGAGTGCCAATAGGTTTGACATTGTCCAGATCAAACTTCTTTAGCAGGTCTTTAGTGTACTTGGCTTGATTTATAAATGTTCCATTATCAGTTTGTTTGATTTGCAATCCGAGAAAGAATTTCAGCTCTCCCATCATGCTCATTTCAAACTCATTCTGTATACACTTAGAAAATTCTTGACACAGAGATTCATCAGTAGATCCAAATATAATATCATCAACATAGATTTGAATTAAAAGAAGTTTGCCATTAAAAGACTTAATAAACAGTGTAGTGTCAACCTTGCCTTTTAAAAAACTGTTGTCAAGTAGAAAAGAGCTTAGACGATCATACCAAGCACGAGGGGCTTGTTTTAAACCGTATAAGGCTTTCTTCAACTTGAAAACATGATCAGGGTTTTTGAAATCAGTGAAACCTGGAGGTTGTGCTACAAAAACTTCTTCTTTTATAAAACTATTTAAAAAAGCACTCTTGACATCCATTTGAAATAGTTTGAAATCATGAAAACATACAAATGCACATAACATGCGAATGGATTCTAATCTCGCAACTGGGGCATAAGTCTCATCGTAGTCGATACCTTCTTCTTGATTGTATCCTTGAGCTATGAGTCGAGCCTTATTACAAGTCACTAAACCATTCTCATTTAGTTTATTTCGGAATACCCAACGGGTGCCAATGACCGGATGATCAATAGGCCTGGGAACAAGTTCCCAAACTTGATTCCGTTCAAATTGGTTTAATTCCTCTTGCATAGCATCTATCCAAAAACTATCACTACATGCTTCATCAATAGTTTTGGGTTCTAGCTGTGAAATAAATACAACACTAGAAACAATATCTCTACTGGATGTACGAGTACTTACTCCTTTGGTAATATCACCAATTACCAAATCTTTTGGATGATCAGCTATAAATTTCAACTTTTTCGGTAGATTCTGAAGGTAGCTGGTTCCTGGATCTTCTTTAGGAGGTTCAGCTAGTGCAGAGCTTGGTTGAGGATCAGCTGATGTTGAGCTTGATGCAGGCAGATCTTCATCACTGTCATTGATAGTCATTTGATTTAGTTCATCAAAAGTAACGTTGATTGACTCTTCGATGATCATGGTTCGTTTGTTGAAGACTCTGTATCCTTTGCTCTTGGCCGCATAACCTAAAAATATACCTTCATCGGCCTTTTTATCAAATTTTCCCAAATTGTCTTTTGTATTAAGAATAAAGCATTTATAACCAAATATTCTAAAGTATGAAACAGATGGAATTCTATCAAACCATAACTCAAATGGAGTCTTCTTCGATTTGGGTCGAATTAGAACTCTATTGAGAACAAAGCAAGCTGTATTGACAGCTTCAGCCCAGAAATATTTGGGTAGACTAAACTGGTTTAACATCACTCTGGCCATTTCGGTTAGAGTTCTGTTCTTACGTTCCACAACTCCATTTTGTTGTGGAGTCCTAGGGCAGGAGAACTCGTGTACAAAACCGTGTGTGTCACAAAATTGCTCAAAATCAGCATTCTCGAATTCGCCTCCATGATCAATTCTGATTCGAGTGATCATATAACCTTTTTCATTCTATACTTTCTTGCAAAAGGCGACAAATTCGGATAATGCATCATTCTTGCGTGTCAAAAAGTATACCCACGTGTATCTAGAGAAATCATCTACAATTACGAAAGCATAAAGCTTACCTCCAAGGCTAGCAACTCTGCTAGGACCAAATAAGTCCATATGAAGCAATTGTAGAGGTCTAGTAGTACATACTGCGTTTACTGACTTGAATATGGATCTGGTAGCTTTGTTCTTTTCACATTGGCTGTATACCGAATCCTTCTTGAATGTAATGTCCGATAAACCGCGTACTAGCTTCTTTGTGGATAATCTTGAGATCGTATCCATATTAGCGTGACCGAGTCTCATATGCCACAGATGACTCACATCACTCTTGGCCATTAAGCATCTACCTGAAATGTTAGTTTCTTCCAACAAATAGAAAATATATATGTTGTCTTCCCTGATACCTACAAAGATAGTATTACCAGTTGAGCTATCAACTATAATACATTTGTCTTTGCCAAAGTTGATGCCATAACCATGATCAGCTAGATGACTTATGCTGAGTAGATTATGTTTCAATTCGGTAACCAGACAGACATCCTTAATCACAGGATAGGGAGACTTACCAACATCACCGATACCAATAATATACCCTTTCAAGTTATTACCGAAGGAAACATAGCCTTCCTTCTTTTTCTTCGACAGTGTTGCAAATAGGGTAGCGTCATCGGTCATATGCCGTGAGTAACCGCTGTCGAGGATCCATTTGCTTCTAGCATGTGAAAGGTGTTCCACCTACAAAACAGTTTGCAGATAAAACTTTTGGTACCCATTTCTTGTAGGGTCCTGAAATGTTAGCCTTTGGTATCCAAGCAAAAATATTTAAATCAACAAGCTTTCCGATTCTACATGCAGATAAAATATGACCAATGAGGCCACAATAATGACATTTTGCATATCGAGTGTTGAAAGCCGAGTGGTGTGCATGGTTGGTAGATTTAGGTTTTCTAGTATAGAAGAAAGCATGCCTATAATCCTGTTTGGGCTTAACCTTTTGAGGTAAAGGTTTGATAGGGTTAGGTCTGACAGTGTTTGGCTTGGGAATGTTCCAATTTTTCGGTAAGTGACACGTGTTAGGGAAGGAAGCAGCAGGCTCAGGCTGTTTTTCTAACCTAATTTCCAATCTTTTGGAAGTGTCATACAACTTAGTATAATCAGAAGTGAGTGTTTCTATTCTGATTTGTGCACATCGAAGACTTTTCTTCTCTATAGAAAGTTCTTCCTTGAGTTGGTCAATAATTTTGTCTTTCTCTTCAGATGACTTGGTAGTCTCGTGTAATAAGAGCTTTGTTGAAGAAAGCTCACCAGACTCACTAACATTATTTCTAACCTCAGCTAGTAGGTCGGTAAGTCTACCTATTTCACCTTTGTACTCTTTGAGTACCTTCTTAGAGGTCTGATACTTGCTACGCAGTTTTCTGTAATCAGTCATCAGGTCACTGAAGGCATCTCCTAATTGCTCAAAGGTGAAGTCATCATAAGTATCAACTACAGGTTCAGTAGGTACCTGATCGGATGCCATAAAGCATACGTTTGCAGCGTCTTCTGATTGTTCGTCTTCTGAGTCACTGGCTTCACTTTTATGTCATATGCTAGTATTGGCATATCTCCTAGATGTTGATTTCTTCAGGTTCCCTTTTTCATACCTGTTGCTCTTCTTGCTTGATGATGAGTTTGTGGGACAATCCTTCTTCATGTGTCCCTTCTTCTTGCAGTCGTAGCAGACAGCGTCATCTTGATACCAGTTGTTGCTGCTGTTGTTTTCTTTGGCTCTCTTCTCATATCTCATAAATCTTTTGAATTTCTTTGCTAGGAGTGCTTGATCTTCAGCATCAGATTCACTGCTGTCTGAGTCACCTTCAGTAGCTTTTCTGTGCTGAGCCTTGAAAGCAATCGTCTTCTCCTTTGGTGCAGGCTCTTCAAAATCTTGTAGCTCCAGTTCATGAGTGAGTAGCTTACCCATGAGTACTTCGAGGGACATAGTTGTGAGATCGTTCCCTTCAATGATTGCAGTAGCCTTCGGAATCCAGTTCTTGGTAAGTGCTCGCAGGAGTTTGCGAATCTTTTTATGGTTACTGTACTCTTTGCCTAGGGAGGACAAAGGATTTACAATATCCAAAAACCTCTCGAATATCTGAGTAACTGTTTCGTTGGGCTTTATCTTGAACACCTCATACTCTTGAGTAAGTCTGCTGACTTTAGATTCTTTGACTTGAGTCGTACCTTCATGTGTGACTTCAAGTAGCTTCCACACTTCATTAGCCGTTGTGCAGATAGACACCATGTTAAATTCAGTTCTGTCTAAAGCACAAAAAAGAGCATTAATGGCACGTGCGTCAAGACTGGCCCTTTTTTTTTCTTCCTCTGTATATCTGCTATGGGGTTTTTCAACTAAAACTCCATCAACATTTATACGAGGTGGCTTTTGATAGCCATCAAGAACAATGGACCATAAATTAAAGTCAAGTAATTTCAAGAAGAAACTCATCCGCATTTTCCAATAGGTATAGTTCGTACCATCAAACAGTGGGGGTCTGTTTGTGGCCTGGCCTTCACTTGTGAATTTCACAGTTGCCATGTGTTGTGCTGTGATCTATATAACAGTTAATTAAAATGAATAAATAATTGTATTGTTACCTTTGCTTTACCTGTAACAACAGCTCTGATACCAATTGTAGGAACGAAATAGTAAAGCGTAATACTCTAGAGGGGGGTGAATAGAGTTGGCAGCGGAATAATGCTAATTAAAAATGTTAGCAGCACAATCACAGAATATTAATCACAACTAAAATAAAGTAAAGACAGAGTTAAGAGAGCAAATGCAAAGACAGCGATGTATACTGGTTTCCCTCTGTTGAGGACTAATCCAGTCGGTAGAACTCTTGCTACCAGTTGAATCCACTATTGGAAAAACCGCAAGTTTTCTTACGAAGTCCTTGCAACTTCTACAACACGAGCTTTGATACGAAGAACTCGTCCAACTTCAAATGTGAAGAGGTATTCTTCAATCAAGCCTTCTGATTACAATCTCTCAGAAACTTCTAGACCGTACCGCACTGGCAAATCGACTAGAGGATTGTAATTGGCTTGGGATCTGAAATTGAAAGCTCTAGAAAAACTCTTTGGAAGACTGAAAGCTTTAGATAGAGAGAAGATTGAAAGTGAATGAGTGAGTTGAAATGATCGAAATCCTTCTCTATTTATAGGTGTTCCAAAGGCAGACTTCTGACAGAATTCGGGCAGAATTCGGACAGAACTCTATGAGCAAATCTCGGTCAAATCCGCAACTGCAGGAGGATCAAGTAACAAGGATTCAAAATCACAACGGCCACCAACCGAACTCTGGCCGAACTCGGTCCGAGTTCTGTCAGGGTTTAGTTAGGGTTTTTAAAAAACTTTTTGGTGATTTTTGAAAACCTTTTTGAAAATCTTTTTGTAAAACTTTTTGAGAGGACATTTTAAAAACATTTTGAACTCATTTAAGGGTAGCCTATTTGCCAGTACGACTCGGTGTACAACATATTCCTAGACTCAAATAAAATGAAAAATATATTACATAAGGAATTACAGACTCGAATAGGCAAACAGATCTTCGGTCTTGAATTCAGTGGATAGCCATTCTTGATCATGTCCAAGAATCCGAGATGTCCCGACTAGCTTCGTATATCCAGACAGAGTTTGATCAATTATTAAAATCAGGTTGACCATATGACCAAATGGGCCAACACCTGCCGGTTTGGTTTGGAGAAGTCGGACTGTATACGGGCAGCAATGGTACCGCACTCTGGGCATTATGCCTATATTCTTTAGAGGGAGAGATCACCGAGGTGTCTAGAAGATCAGCTCCATTTTTTGCCTTTCAAGGTGGGACTATCTATGAAAAAGCTGGCAGAGATGTATGTGCTCTATTTTTGCCTTTCTGGTGAGCATAGTCTCGGACCGGGATAGTCGTTTTACTTCCCACTTCTAGAGGAGTTTGCATACTAGTTTGGGCACCCAGCTCACGTTTAGTACCGCATATCACCCCCAGACGGACGGACAGTCAAAGAGGACTATCCAGACACTCGAGGATATGCTTTGCGCTTGTGTGTTAGACTTCGGGGGCTCTTGGGAGGACCATCTCCACCTGGTAGAGTTTGCTTACAACAACAGCTATCAGGCCAGTATGGAGATGTCGCCATTTGAGGCTATATACGGACAGAGATATCGCGCTCCTTTGTCATGGGACGATGTTGGTGAGAGTGTTTTACTTGGGCCGAAGATGGTGGTGGATGCAGCAGAGAAGGTTAAGTTGATCAGGGATAGACTTCGGGTGGCTCAGAATAGATAGCGGCATTGGGCCGATAGCCACCGGAGACCGTTAGGGTTCGAGGTTAGTATCAGTTTTTCTGTTTGTGCTTGTTTGTGATTGTTTGCTTTAGAGTCTTGTATTGAGTCTTGTCTTATGTCTAGGTTGGCGATATAGTGTTCCTGAGGATTTCTCCGACACGGTGCACGATTCGCTTTGGCCGAGGCAGGAAGCTTAGTCCGCGCTTCATCGGACCTTTCACTATTCTTGGAAGAGTCGGTGCAGTGGCCTATCGACTAGACTTGCCACATACGCTCGAGGGAGTTCACAACGTGTTCCATGTGTCGCAGTTGAGGCGGTATGTGGCAGACCCAAGTCATGTATTGGATCACTCCGAGTTAGAGGTGGGGCCTACTCTCCGCTATCCAGAGCAGCCTGTGGAGATTCTGGATCGTCGGGAGAAGGTGCTCCGGAACCAAGTTATTCCTTTGGTTCGTGTCGTATGGAGGCATCACTCTCCAGGTGAGTCTACCTGGGAAAGAGATGACGAGATGCGGGAGCGTTACGTTTATCTTTTCGAGCCTTGAGGTATATATTTTTTTCTTTCTCTTTGTTCTTGCTAGTGTTATTTTGCTAGTTTGCTCTAATTTTGAGGACAAAAATTTTTTTAGGAGGGTAGATTTGTCACCCCTACTATCCTAGATGGGTCCATTATGGTCATTTACATTATTTTATTCTTAAATATTTATTTAAGTTATTTATTGTTAGTGTATTTAACATAGTAGTTAAATACATATACTTTTTAAGATAAATATATATGTACAGATGAGTTTTTATTTATAAAACTTTTTAATATATTTAGTAAATATAGAATATAAAATATTTAGTTTTTATTTATAAATAAATTCAGATTTTATTTATATATATTTCTTTGTATTATTCCATTTATGATGTGTGTGTGTGTGTGTATATATATATATATATATATATATATATATATATATATATATATATATATATATATATATATATATATATAACCATTTATAAAAAGGGAAATGAAAAATAGTTTTAAATAAAATAAGTATAAAGGGGAGAGTGGTTAATGGGTTTTATTTATACAAATATTATGTATATTTATGTATATAAAATATATATATATATATATATATATATATATATATATATATATATATATATATATATAAAAACCCACACCTATACTAAAAACCCAAAACAAATAAAAGCAAACATCAACAGAAACACGGCAGCCACAACACAAACGCGCGCACACGTCCACAGCACCCCTAAGTCGACCCTTTCCTTTTCTTTTTCCTTTAAACCGAATGAAACACCACCCACCGACCCTATTTATTATATATTGAGAGAGGGAGAGAGAGATAGACTTTCAAAAACACTAACCCTAGCCGACACACCCCCTCCGCCTTCCTGACGACCTGCGTCGCCCTAGACGCCGGACGACCGCCCCCTTGTTGGCAAAACCGCGCGCAACAGAGCAGTAACAACAACCTTGACCCTGACTTCGCGAGGTATTTTCTCGACGCTCGCTCCACCGTTCCGCGATCCATTTTCTCCGGTACATAGACAACATATACGTCTCTATTTATCTTCAAATAGTTCGTGCCGATTCGCATCATGTGCGACGAAAAACGAGTTCCAAAATCGAGAAAAAAACTCGATTTTCTAGGTTTTAGAAACTCTTCCGAAACTCTATGTTTGCGGTCGATTTGGGACTAGAATATCGCGAACTTCGGAAAACCTTCTGAAGAGACTTGTAGACAACATATAGGAGATCAAAACCCTTCTTGTAGATTTGCTTTCATGTATTATACAGAAAGTTATTGGTTTGTGAAGATTGAGAAAAAACTGGTTTTCAAAACTGAATTTTTAGAAAAATTATCCCGATATGCCGTCCGTCCCGTCAATCCGGGCGACGTGGCCGCGAACCGAAAGTATCGAAAGGTGTGTATCGACTTCGTAGACGTGTGGGCTTTGACGGAATTCAAATTGGTCGAACGTGCGCGACGAATTTGATGCGTATCCGTCAAAATTTACCGTATCGACCTTTCTGTAAATTTGTCAATTACTTTGTGCACGCTCGTCATATCGAGACAAAACTTGCGCCAACAGGACCGTATCATTTTTATGGTCCTGTATGCCAAGTTTGGTCCGATTCTGAGACGGTCGACTAGAACACTATTTTGGTTGGCCCGCAACCCGATCCAACGGGCGAATTTGTGCACGACCCACTGGAATTCAACTTTGGACATACAGTTGGGTTCGTCTCGTCAGACCGGACCCATAGACATATAGTTATTGACTTTAGAGAACATAGATACCGGTACGCTTTTCGGTGTGAAGCGGGTCCAACGGCGGATATCGTTTTGGTCCGAAATTATCATTTTGTCCCTGTATCCAGAATTGGATGTTATGGGTAGGCAATTCTAGCTAATTTGACCATTCTGAGAACGTTGGTAATGTCTGTTTCAGAATTTGGAGACAGTTGTGCGAGTTGACCGTTCGTGGCTCATTGAGTGGGTTATAGTTTCGATTTTCTCAGCTCAGGACAACAGGCAAGTACATTCTCTGATAGTTTTTATTGCTTTGATATCTACTATATCCGATTCAGTTGTATTATACTTTATTCTCGACATGAGGATACACAGACTAGTATATATTGAATCTCGTTATGAGATGTCATTTCTGGTTTACCTGGTATATGAGTACATTGTTCGATATTATTTTCTGTACTTTTATAGACACTGATTTAGGAGTGGGCTGGCCCCCTGCTCTTCGAATCCCATGTCATGATGTGTCATATCTAGATCCATTATACTACTCGGAGATGGAGAGTTATTAGAGGTTATGTGATCATTACCCCTTCTTGTTTATTACTTGTGCATAGCTCACTACCAAAATAAGTCATAATGGCGACGAAATTAGCGACTCCAGATAAATACGTCGCTAAGTTTTGTGCTTTTAGCGACGTTTTATATAAACGTCGCTGAACGTCACTATCAGCGACGTTTGAGCGACAGTTAGCGACACCATTTATGTTTTAGACAACTGATGTCACATACTAGTCGCAAAACGTCACTGTTTTTTTTATTCAGTGACGTTTAGCGACGCCACTTTTATGACATCGCCAGGTTTTAATAAATAGTGATGGTTAGCGACGTCTTTAAATGATGTCGCTAAAATATTTCATATAGGGTTCTGGCCCGATCGATTTTTCATTTTTTCACCCAAAATTTTTTAGTCTCCCGCTCGCGGCGACCCCCTGCCCGACGACCCCATTCCTCCGACGACTCACTCCCTCCGACGACTACCCGACCAGTCTCCTCCGCCGCTGCTCCAGTCCCGGCGACCCCGACCCAACCCCAACGCTGTGTCGGTAAACCCTAACCATATCTCCCTTTTTCTGATGCGACACAGACACGACCCTTTGACACACACGTGGGGGTAAACCCTAACCCTAACTCATATAGGGTTCGTCGAGCTTGGGTCCCCATGGACCTATGCATCAATTGGGAGTTCGAATACCAGAGCTCATGCTCGACAAAATAATTACTCGACAAAATAATTGGGTATTACTTGATGTTCCTTTGCCAACCATCTCACGTACGACATTCAAAGCAATGCCTACAAACCCAACTTTTTCCATGGACTCATAAGTAATAAATTCCACATCCATGTTCATTTTAGACTGCGTTTTTACATGTTCGATCTATTTTACATCGGGACTACACGCTAAGAGCAACAATCATATATAATTATATGTTTGAGTCCATAAAAGACATTTGTGAGGCTCGTACGTGTTATATTCCTCTCACATGCTTAACTAGATAATCTCTAACTCGACATACAAATGAATAAAAAGATGTAGTACAAATAATATAATATTTGTTATGCTATGGTTTTGATTGTTTTTAGATTGACTTTCTTCTTCGTAGATAAACAAATTTCGATAAATATGAGGGAAGCAAGAAATCTACTTAAATAGTCACAAATTAGTCACTAAATTAACTTGGAGTACTCTTTCTATGGTTGTAGATATTGTTTTGATTCAGTTATATTTAAATGGTATAATCATATTAACAAACCAAGTTTCAATTTGAATTAGAGTTGACCCCAATTTAGATATACTTATCTCTAATTTGGATAAGTGTTCCATCTCTTCTGGATATATATCTATCTCTTGGATATTTTAACAACTTGATCATTTCCAATTAGATGGATAAATTTTCGTGTAGAAACCTTTCAAAGCATCTTCTTATAGTACTTGCATACCGCACTCTACACAGACAATGCATCCCGAGTAATACTACTCAGTTAGTTTAATTACTGAAAAAAGATATGTTTGTAATAGAACCATATCATTGTCAATCGTGTTCAGCAATAAGTATAGGTAACTTCAAGATATGAATTATTTTACCTATGAGTATAGGTGATGGCTTTACCTAGAGTGACTAGGTAATATATAGGTTTAGGAAGCCTATAGGTTTAGGTAATGGGTTGACACATAGGTATGGGAGATACCTATGTTGTAGTGTATGGGGTATTGAGTTTGGGTATTGGTTTTTACTAGAGCTAAGGATAGGCTAGTGTATAGGTAATTAGGTAAATAGGCCATAGTAATGGTTTTACCTATGTAAATAGGATATTGGTAGGGCAAATACATAGGGTATTAGCCTAGTATAGACTAGAATACCTTGGTAAGGCAACGTATGGCCCTAAAAACCTAGGTGTGACCTAGTTTGACCAAGTTTGGCAAGGTATTGACCCAGTTGTCCTAGTGTGACCTAGAAATGACTTGGAGACCTAGAATTGACCTAGTATATCATGTTTATGATTCCAAAACACCAATTAACATTAATATTCTATATTTAGGTCTTCGAGGTACCTTATCGGATATTGTTGACATTTCACACTACCAAAATAAGTCAAATCAACGACGAAATAAGTCAATCCTAGAGTGTATAGAGTGAGCCTCCCTACTTTCTTCCTTCTCATTCGGGTCATTCAGTCGACTATTCCGCATTATAGGATATCTACCTCAACCTCACCCTAGAGAAGTATGGAAATATTAATGTTAACCAAGGTTCACAGTAAAGAGAGGGAAAGAAACTACATATGATACATCATATCTATTACCACTTGTTGTATCATGATTACTTTTACAAGTGTTTAAACGATGTGCATGTATCTATCTTACAGAACTATCCTCAAATGGATATGGAGCTGAATTACTATCTGCGGAATCGTTCGTGGATGTACAACCGTCATCCTGATAACATGTGCGGTGTGCGAGATGAATTCATAGAGGGTGTACCCCAGTTCCTGCAGTTTGCCAAGGCGTTTCCTCAGTACATTGACGGTACCAAAATTAAGTGTCCGTGTGTGAGATGTCGTAACTTGAAATATCATCCAGAAGTAGATGTCACGTATCATTTATACTCGAAGGGTTTCACGCCGAATTACTATCAGTGGAGCGAGCACGGAGAACTTGTGTCTTTAGCATCGGAGTACGAGCCTTATGTGGATGTCCACAACAACGCTCCTTACGACGATGGGTTGGTGAACATGGTTTTTGACGCGGCCGAGCCTAGTTTCGATCCGGATGATCATGATGCACCTGAGGAGGCATCGAACCCCGATGCTGCATAGTTTATGGAGGTGCTGGAGAATACAAGGACTCTATTATATCCTGGTTGTGAGGATCATTCACCGTTGGAGGTGGTTACAAGATTGTTGAGCATCAAGTCCGATTTTAACATGTCGCAAGATTGCTACAACCGTCTTATGGATTTGCTTATAGAAATATTGCCTGAGGGTGCGAAGTTGCCTAAAGACTTCTACCGGTCTAAGAGGATGGTTAGATCGCTCTGGATGGGATACGAAAAAATTGATGCCTGTCGCAACGGGTGCATGTTGTACTACAAAGACGACAAGGATGAAGATGCCTACAGATTTTGTGGTGTCGATCGCTACAAGGTATGTGGTAGAAGAAAGTCTGTCGGTGCCAGGAAGACTACCTCTTCGATGCACTACTTGCCGTTGACGCCGCGGTTGCAGCGGTTGTTTCTGGTGAAGGAAACTGCAGAAAACATGAGTTGGCATAAGCGGGAACATACCGAAGGAGTGTTGGATCACCCATCTGATGGAGAAGCATGGAAGCACTTTGATCGGGAGTATCCAGATTTTGCTTCTGATCCGCATAATGTCATATTGGGTCTCTGCTCCGACGGTTTTACCCCATTCGGACTTTCGGGATCCCAGTATTCGTGTTGGCCTGTGATCGTCACCCCGTACAATCTACCACCTTGGATGTGCATGAAGACTCCGTATATGTTCCTCACCGTTATTATCCCAGGTCCGAACAATCCAAAAAGGAACATTGATGTGTATTTACAACCGTTGATTGATGAGTTGAATCAGCTGTGGGAAGTAGGTTCCAACACGTACGATGTATCTAGAAAACAAAATTTCCAGATGCGGATAGCACTTATGTGGACCATCAACGACTTTTCGGCCTATGGAATGTTATCTGGATGGAGCACGCATGGTCGTCTTTCATGTCCGTATTGCATGGACAGCACTAAGGCTTTCTGTTTGAAATACGGAGGCAAACCGTACTTCTTCGATTGTCATCGAAAATTCCTGCCGAAGGATCATCCGTACCGGAGGAACAAGAATGATTTTCGTGTTGGCGTTGTTGAGAAGGCTAATCCCCCGCCAAGGTAGCCCGGATACACGATATGGGAAGAGGTAAAAGATTTACCAAGAGCTATTGAGCAGCCTGCTACGGGCTACAAGTGTGACGGATTTGGTCGCACTCATAACTTGACGAAGAGAAGTATATTCTGGGATCTTCCATATTGGAGCACCAATCTGATTAGACATAACCTTGATGTCATGCATATCGAGAAGAATGTGTTTGACAACATAATTAATACTGTAATGGACGTAAAGGGAAAGACGAAAGACAATCCAAAGGCTAGATTGGACTTGGAAGAAATATATAGACGTCCTGCATTGCATTTGATAGAGGACGAGAATGGGAAGTTGAAGCAGCCTAAGGCAATTTTCCCACTAGAGAAGGAGGATAAAGTGAGGCTTTGTAGGTGGATTCAAGGTCTGAAATTTTCAGATGGGTATGTTTCGAACTTGAGAAGATGCGTCGACCTCAAGGAGAACAAACTCACAGATATGAAGAGCCATGATTGTCACGTATTCATGGAGCGGTTAATTCCGATTGCATTTCGGGAATTCTTACCGCAGGCAGTTTGGGATCCATTGATGGAGCTTAGCATATTTTTCAGGGACCTTTGTTCTAAGAAATTGCTCATTGATCGTCTAGAAAAGCAAGAGAAGGACATTACGGTAACACTGTGCAAGCTAGAGAGGGTGTTCCCTCCTGGATTCTTCGACTCTATAGAGCATTTGCCGATTCATATTTCCTACGAGGCACGTGTTGGTGGACCCGTCGAATATCGATGGATGTACCCGTTCGAGCGACATTTGAATCACCTAAAAAGAAAGGTGAAAAATAAGGCTCGGGTCGAGGGCTCTATTTGTGAAGCCTATATTCTCGAGGAGATTACAAATTTCTGCTCCTCCTATTTCAAACCTCATGTTGCTACGAATAGAACGAGGGCTCCGAGAAACGACGACGGATATTAAGAATTTAATGATGGAATACTGAAAGTATTCAATACGTCCGGAAAGCCTTCGGAGAAAATAAAAAAAAGATATTTGAATGACGAAGAGCTAAGGGCTGCTCAGTTGTATGTATTACTCAATTGCGACGAGGATAAAGTGGAGAAGCTAGAGGGGTAAGTAACTCAGGATGATGAGTTTACGTCATCTCAATATAATAGTATAAGCTAATATTATTGTACTAATCGGCGGTTGCTTCGTTGTTTTCCAGCACATATAATGATGAGTTGAGGCTGGTTAGACCCTACCTAACAGACGAAGCATTAGAACAAGAAATGAGACGTCATTTTCCTTCTTAGTTGAGCGAATATGTAAGTAGCTCGGTAATTACTGGCCTCTTCTAATGCAACTGCGCAATAAATAACTTATTATCGCTTCTTTGATATTCAGGTCGATCGTCTAATTTCACCCGAGATTGAATTAATTAGAACTCTTGCCAAGGGACTAATTACTTTTATTAAAATATGGCCAAGTTACTGTGTCAATGGCTTTCGGTTCAAGTCGACAAATGCTCCGATCAGAGACAGCTTCCTGGATCTTGATTCCACGAAAAACAGTTGTTTGTGTATCAAGTCTTCGAACTACAAAGACGTCGATCCAGGAAATAATTTCTTTGGCATCTTGCGAGAGATTGTGGAGTTGTCATATAATAATGACAGAGAACCTGCAAAGATCATGTTGTTCAAGTGTGAATGGTTCGATCCGATTGAAAATCAAGGTTGGAAAATTGACAAGCATGGTCTTGTGGATATAAACTACAAGCGTAGATATCAAGGCTACGAACCGTTTGTCCTAGCAACTCAGGATCAGCTCGTGTACTTCACAGCTTATCCGAGACGGGGAGCAACGAAGTCTGACTGGTGGGCAGTATGCAAGACTAAAGCTAGAGATACTTTTGATGTTGACAAAAAAGCTTACCAGGAGGATGAGCTACCTCTTGTAACCAATATTTTCGATGTGGCTTCCACGGAAGTTACGCATTACACGACAGATAATGTAGAAGATGTAGAATTATCCGAAGAGGAAGACGAAGCCGACGAAGGCGAAGATAAAAGTGATATGAGGAGGAAGAGGAAGACGAGAAAGATGATTATTCTAAAGATGATTGAGAGTGATATACTTATCTGAACTTAGATGTTTCTTCTAGAATATATTATTTGGACTTAGATTTTTTTGTAGAATGTATCATCATATGTTGTCTTGGTTATTATCTTGTCTTTGTTGTACTTTCATATTTCTAGTCTCTATTATTTGTTGTACTTTCATATTTCTAGTCTCTATTATTTGTTGTACTTTTATATTTCTAGTCTCTATTATTTATTGTATTATCATATGCTGTTATCAGGTATGGCAGGTCGTCACGGAGCTTTCTGAGGGGGACGACGAGGTCATGATCCTCCGGTACTTCCTACAGGTACTGCTAGAGGATGGAGTTTTCCTTCGGTACCTCCTACTGGTACCGGCTCTGGATCCTCGTCGCCGATTACTCCTCCATATCGGACAGTAGCTGGGCCTGCTGGGACGACGTCACGTGGCATATCTCCTGGGACGAGTAGTTCCAGGCCTGTTGAGAGTGCTCGCCCGTCTAGCGTTCCAGCTGCTGATACGAAGATGGAGACGGATGAGCAGATGGCGGAGGCTGCACCGACGGCCGAGGCGGCTGCGCCGATGGCCGACCAGCATCATGCAGATGATGCGTGCGTACCTCCGGAGGCGAGGAGGACGGAGATCTGGACCGACGGTACAAAGTAGGTGTTTTGGTTTATAATTTTTTTTCTGTTTTTATCATAAATTAACATTTTTCATGAATATAATATGTCTGTATAGATATCGTCCCCCAGAGGTACAGAGACGTCTAGGCCACATGCTGAGGCATAATTATGGTGGTGCTTGAATTAACTACTCTGATGCTCCAGACAAGAGGAAGGCCTTCTGGTTTGCGCGCTTCAAGGTTAAAATATATTTGCTTTTAACATGAATCATATAATTTTTGCATATTATATATAACTGATAAATATATGGTTTGCGCTCTTCTAGGATATATTTTTCTATCCATCGCACCGGGCCGAGCTTATCGAGGGGATGTTTTCTGCCGTCGCTGCCAAGCTGATCCGCGACGCTACTAATGATCAGAAGGATCGTAATCGTGCCGGAAAGCCGATCCAAGGTTGGATCACCCCTGATCAGTGGAATGCGAAGAAGGCTCGATTCGATGAGCCAAGGTACAAGGAGAAGTCGGAGAAGGCCAAGACGGCTAGGCAACATGCCTCGGAGTGGTACGGTAGGTCGATTCCGATGACGGAACATTTTCGTCGTCTGGTATGTCTTTCTCTTTTAGAAATATTATTTTAATACAAAACCGGTAAATTATTTCTAAGATAATATATTTAATTACAGGTAAGGAAGGTCGGTAATGCCGACATGGTGACCGTCTTCCTGGCCACCCATCGGAAGGGCGAAGACCTTATTGACGAGAGGGCCGAGCAGACCTATGTAAGTATTATAATACGTTATCTTAATTTAATACTTCGTGTCAATTTTAATATAACTTAGTAAATATGATGCAAATAAATATTCATGTAGTTAGTAATAATAAGTACATTAATTAGAAATTAGAAATTAGAAATTATAGAGTACTATCCATACTTTCTAGGTCGAGTATCAGAGGCTGCGGGAACGGACGGCTGCTAGTGCACCTGATGCAGGAGAGGCCGGTACTTTCTCGTAGCCCACTCAAGCTCCGTCGGCGGACGAGCTGTGGATGACCGTCGCTGGTGGACTCCGTAGGGGTACGTACTACGGTACGGGATCCTATGGCGCTCTAGTTGTGACCTAGTCCTCTAGGGCATCTCCTGCTAGTGTGTATGGTCCACAGCCATCCCAGGAGTCTGCCCGAGTCCATCAGATGATGGAGTCTCTCCGTGACGACTTGCTACGACGGATCGAGGAGCAGTCTCAGCACCCTACGGACGATCCTGCGCTGCTAGCACGATTGGATGCGCTCGACCGCGACATTATAGAGCTTATGGAGAGGACAGAGCGCACAGTTGGAGGGTTAGAGCGCCCGGTAATGGAGCTGCAGACAGGACAGGTGACCATGGCCGAGAGGCTGAGATTGGCACAGGATTCGATGGTCCAGAGCAGTGATAGAATATTATCTATCATGGATTCATACCACCAGCGACTTACAGCATTGGAGCGTGCTGGTCCTCCGGGTGTGCCTTCATCGTCGTCGACTCTGCCGCCTCCACCGCCTTTTTCTTCGACACCGACTCCACTGACGTCACTGCCTGCTCCATCGGTATCGATTTCAATTGAGGAGTATGAGTTGTTCTTATCCCTTCGTCGCGGCGGTGCCCTTCCTGCACCAGATCCCTAGTAGTCCTAGTTAGGACTGTTTGTTTGTGTTTGTTTTATTCTTTGTTTGTGACTTGGATATTTGTTGGTTGTGTAGACTTGGATGTTTGGATCCTATTCTATTTGTTGGTTGTGTGTAGACTTTGGTTATTTGGTTGTAGACTTTGTTATTTGGTGTAGACTTGGTTATTTGGATACTTGTTGGTTGTGCCTATTCTATTTGTTGGATCCTATTCTATTTGTTGGATCCCATTCTATTTGTTGCCTGCTACATTGTGTTATACTGTTGTTTATCCTAACAATTCTATATTAGTCTAATCAAGGCTAAACTAGCCTATGCTAGTATATCAAGCCCATACAACCTATACAATACAAAGTCAAAACCAACATCACACAACCTATTATTGCATCTAGGCCTACACATGGAAATCACATATTACATATATATATATATATATATATATATATATATATATATATATATATATATATATATATATATATATATATATATATATATATATATATATATATATATATATATATATATATAAATATATATAAAAATATATATATATATATATATATATATATATATATATATATATATATATATAGGCTACCTATATGTATACCACACATACATATATATAATATATATATAATGGTACACACACATAATATAATATATAGGATACCTACATATATACATAATATACTTAGATGCATATTACATACACATACATATTTATATACATTACATTATATATATATACATAGAAAGATAGAAAGATAGAGAGTTAGAAAGAGTGAGGTAAAGGGAGAGTGACAAGTGTGTGATAGAGAGTGAGTGTGTGTGTGTAGGAGTGACTGAAACCTGTGTATGTAGGGACTGAAACCTATGTACAGTGAGGGAAAACAGTGTGTGTGTGTGATTGTGTGTCACTCACATGGGTGTGTGTGTATATGGCCTGTGTTTAGCAAAACAGGGAACCAAATGTTGCGTTTACATATTCCAGATTTTGAGGGGACTGTGCAGACCAAATCTCAGGTTTACATATTCCAGATTTTGAAAAACAGTCCTATATTGGTTATGGTTATCTTTTTAAACTGCAGGGAGAAATGGACATTCTGTATTTTATTTTTTTATTTTTTTTGTAGATTTAGCGACGTTTACCGACGTCCACCGACGTACATTTGCGTCGGTAAACGTCGATAAATCTGTAAAATTTTCCAGGGTACCGATGTTTACCGACGTCCTTATACGTCAAAAAACGTCGGTAAACGTTGGTGCACGTCGGTAATCATCCCAGGAATTACCGATATTTACTGATATTTTAAACGACGGTAAACATCGTTAAACGTCGGTACATTCTCAGGATTTTACCGACGTGTAGCGACTTTGTACACGTCGCTAAACCACCGACGACACGACGGTAATCGTCGGTAAATTCTCAGGTTTTTACCGACGTGTAGCGACGTTAAACACGTCGCTAATCCACCGACGATACGACCGTAGACGTCGGTAATATATCGACGTATATATACGTCGGTAAACGTCGATACTTGCGACGTTTTGCGACGTTTTGAAGATCAGCGACTTATATTTCCGCGACAAGCCAAAACGTCGGTAATTACGTCGGTAAATATTTTTAGCGACGAAATTTGTCGATTTAGCGACGTCTTTAGGCGTCGCTAAATCGACTTATTCTGGTAGTGGCTCCACCCTCACCACATGTAGGGTGTAGCCTGACCTAATACTACTTGTGCATAGCTTTCTATTTTGGCCGGCCTGATCCCTACACTATTATACTACCTGTGCATATTCGGTCAAATGGAACAGCCTGATCTTGACCCAAGCCGATCACATAACGCTCTAATATCTCATGGCACTTACTTTATAGGTTTACATCGTACATGAGATCACATTTACTGCTTATACCAGCTTTATCTTACTTCTTACCCATGATATGCTATTCATTTCTTTTATACAGTTTTACTTCTACTTTTGACATTCATCATTTATTTCATTATAATTGTCTCTTATAGTATTTATCATTTCACATGGAACAAATGTTGGTGTTTATACTTGCTTATATCCTGGCATGATAACCCCCATTATTTTTCAGAGGATTTTGATACAGATTGTCTGACCTACTACGAGTTTGACATAGATGGAGCCTACGACCAGGACCAGCCTGTGGACCCGGTGCTCGTAGAGGATGTACCGCCTGTAGTGACTTAGTTTAGCTAGATTTTGTCTGGATTATATTCCAGCTTGATACTTTGAAACTTGTAGTATTTATTTGGGATCTTGTGATGTCTTTAAATTCTGAACTTGTGATTGTGGCTCAGCACTATTTCAGACTATTTACTTCATCCTTATCCTTATCTTTATTATTGTGCTTATCTTCCTTAGATTTATGTGATTGAGTGGTGATTATATTCCTCCGTGCGGAGACGACAGGTTATATTATTGTGTCTTAAATTCTATATGACCTTTACATCGTTCTACCGTCGATACTGCGGCGTAGGCTGGACGTACCCACGTGCTCGTGCCCCTAAACAGGGTGCGGGTCATGACACATTTTTATGGTGGCCCATGCAGGTCAGAGTCGCAACTAGTACTATTTTGTAATGGTGCTCGACTTAGAGTGCTAATTACGAGCCTCCTATTAGGATATAGGTTCTAGGTTATGATATGAGTTACTCAATCACATATTAGGAAAATTCTAATCTTTTGATTACCATGACAAACTCTTCTTGTATTTTGAAATAAATTATCCTTCCTTGATGATATCCTATCATGTGCCATATTGATTTTTTTGCTTGAATCTGTCTCAAGGATGACAGTGACTCGAGCTCAGGCAACTGGATCCAGTGCAGCACCGGAGAGGTCCAATCTGTCGTGACCTATTTTTCTGACTGAGAGAGCTGCGGATCAGGAGATTGACCCTACTGTCCTTGCAGTTCCAGAGGTAGCAGCAACAGTACCGGAGGGTCTTCCTCCATCGGCCCCGAGGACTGTACCCGTTCTACCGGAGACTCTTCCACCTCTACCTGCCTTGCCAATTGACACTACTCAGATGTTCGTGCTCCTTCAGCAGATGATGGAGGCACAGCGAGCGCAGGCTGAGGCATCGCAACGATAGGAAAACATTCTAAGGTAGAGCATAGAGGCATTATAGTCATACTACATCAAAAAGTAGTCATAAGGTATCAGTGTGAGGTCTCATCATCTAGCCATTATAGTCATACTAGATCAAAAAGTAGCAAAAAGTAGTCATAAGGTATCAAAACATACAAACAATATGGTAGGGTACAGTAATCATCAAGACAAGATAAGGTATTGGTCAAGAACTCACCTCTACTAGGTCTGGTAGCTAGAACTCTCTCCTGGAGATGGAGCTCGACTAGGGGCAGGTGCAGTAGGACAATATAGCATCCTGTGTCCAGCTGACCCACATAATAGGCACAATTCTAGTCTCTTCCTACAGTCATTCCATACGTGCCCAAGCTTCTTACAGAAGGCACTCGTTCAACTGGCCTCTGCTGGACAGGAATTTGAACTGGATAGACTGGTTTAGGCTAGAAGCTGGGGTACTCATGAGGCTCTGGGTATCAGTCTGCTCCTCGCCCTCTTGGGGCTAGGCTCTCCCCTCGATTGTATGTAATCCTACAACAGTTGGATACTGAGACTCTGCTCTCTCATAAGCTCAGCCTGAAGTCGATGTACCTCCCACACATCCTGACGAAGTCTGTAAATCTGATCCCCATCAGGAATGGTATGGGGTACCACTCTAGGAGGCAAACAGAGGCCCTCAGTCTCCGGCTGAACTGCAGCCCTCTCTTTAAGGATAGGAGATGGAGGAAAACTCTCCGGTGAGGCTACTAACAACTCCTGAGCAATGGAAGGGGGAAGTACAATCTCGGTCTCATCCGAAACTGCAGCTATGCACTGGGGACAGACTGTCACGACCCGCACCCGCTTTTTCGGATACGAGACGTGTCCAAGCCAGCCTACGCCGCAGAGTCGGCGGTAGAACGCTGTCACGACCAAGATGCTCACAATCACAAAATATAATATTTGCTGCTCATTCATATTTCTAAATTTATTACAACATTTACAACATTTATATTTTGAAGGAAAATACAATGTCTCACAGAATAGTAAAATCAGCTAGTTCTACTATCTAGGTTGACCTCAGCATACCCATGCCTTCCCAGTGCTAAGAGTGATCGCGACTAAACCTGAAAAATGTTGGTTTCCAGTCAGGAATGGAATAAGCACACAAACCGACGGCAGTGCAAAAATATAGTAGAATTAACAAGACATAAAAATAACATATGAGAGATGAAAGCTAGAAAGTACTGATGACATGGTAAGTGGTGGAGGAGACAAGGACAACAAATAAAATACAACTATCTGTGTGAATTGAAATATCCATTTCGACATATGAACGGCTAGGGGGTAAATCTGGCACCCTGCACGTGTCGTGTGCAGCTGCTATTATTCAAGAATAGACTCATGGGATAGTTCTGGGTAGTCCACATGTCTACTAAGATATTTCTCCTTCCGACTACTCCGTGTGACGAGCGTGTCAAGAAGCAGCAAGATATATGTATAAGCATGAAATGAAAAGACTACTACGAATCGAAAGCAATCAGAAAGTGTACTTGCCTGAGGTCCTTAGCTGGTGAAACCAATAATACTATATCACTCAATGAGCCACAATCAGTCAACACATGCAGAAGTCTCTAGATGCTGAAATAAACAGTACCAACGCTTTCAGAATAGTCAAATTAGCTAGAATTGCCTGTCCTTAAGTCCAATTCTGGACACAGGGGTAAAACGGTAATTTTGGATCAAAACGGTGTCCGCCGTTGGACCTGCTTTGTACCGAAAAATGTGTCAGTGTCTATGGTCTCTAAAGTCGTCAAACAATATGTCAACAGGTCTGGTTTTTCGATACAAACTCAACCGTATGTCCAGAGTTGGATTCTGGCGGGCCGTGCACAAAATTGTCCGTTGAGTCAGACCGTAGGACCCGCAAAATAGCGGTCCAATCAACTGTCTCAGAATCGGACCAAACATGGTATACAGGACCAGAAAAACGGTACGGTCATGTTGGCATAAGTTTCGTCTCGATCTGACGAGCATGCACAAAGTAATTGGAAAATTTGCACAGAGGCCTGTTTGCCATTAAAATCTTTTGATTGCAAATTTCAACTACAAATAGAACAGTGTTACAATGTAGGACTTAGATGTAGTCCTAGGAGTACAATTTTGTTTATCTGGGTCCCTTGTGCCAATGGAGCGAGTGGTAATGCGTTGACTCCGTTAACGATCTAACGACGGTTCTCGGTTCTCTGAAGGTCTGAGTTGCTCTGGGTACTGGAGCTTACGGAGAGGAAGAAGACGTTGAGTGTCTGTATCTGCCTCTTTGTGTGGGTGCTCGTAGGTCTGTCTCTGTGTATTCTTGTCTGTGTGTGTAAGGAGAAAATGATCCCTCTATTTATAGTTTTGCAGGCTGGCTGCTCATGCGCGCATATGTAGGATGCGCCTGTTTGTGGAGATGCCACGTGGTGATTACTGATGGAAGCGCATGGGCGATGCACTTTGATTGAGGAGTTGAACCCTTTATGTTGCCTTTGTGGGCTGCGGCCGAGCTGACACGTAGCAATGGAGAGGATCTTTCAGTTGTTGAGATCTTGGGTGATTAGTACCCCTTTATAGGCTGAATCAAGTCAAAGGACACGTGTCATAGGTCCATGGCTCGAAGATCTCGGATTTGGTGGAGAGTGATCTGATAGGATACGCCTGGGATTGGACGCATGAGGAGACTTTAGCTTGTAACCTTTAGGAGTCACGAACCAGTCTGAGCGCACGACTTTTGAGACGCATGCGAGGCTTGAGTAGTGACTTTGACTTCTGTCTTTAGGGATCAGAGAAAAAGTCTGAGGCGCATGTAGAGATTTAGGCGCACGGCCGCGGAGGCGCATGCGAGATGGTTGGGCAGCCACGTGGCTTGTAACCGCCAGAGGAGAGTAATGATGATGCTGACGTTGGCGACGCTTTATCTTCTGAAAAAGCTGTCAATTGTTCAGTCCTCGGGGGACGTGCTGCCAACTTTTTCAGACTTCAGCATTTAATGTTCTTTGACAGGTGATGGGCTGTTGAGTGGACGCGTCGATCCGCGTTCCACTAGGCACATGGGGACGCATGGGGCGCATCCTCGTAAGGCGCTTGGTGCTGATGGGCGCATCAGTATGATGTGCGGTCTGGCCGGTGCATCTGTTTGTGTGACACGTCTTTATTGGCCCAACTGTTACGTTCTTCGAGTGCTTTAAATAGCCGTTTTTGACTCGACTGAATTCGAAGCGTCAGGTTCATCACCATTAATGCAAATTCATTGCACGGGATTCGTAGAGCCCGCCACTTGGCGCCTGGGTTTGATTTGCTCGGCCTATAAATAGTGGCAAGGAGAGAGTTTGCTTCTCATTCTCCCACATCCTCCCAAAATGAACTTATTTTCTCGAGCACATTCTGTTGACGAGATGCTTCCGAGGGTGAAGATGCGACGCACTATCTTCATTGATGCACTTGAAGGTGACTGTTACATCCAAAAGTCGGAGTCGAGGGCTTCTAAGGCAGACAAAAGGTGCCTGTTGCAACCAAAGATCGGGATGCTCGAGCCCCGTCTCCGTTATGCTGGAAGAGCCGCAGATCAAAATTGCGGTGCCTCGATCATCTTCCTTGGGCTTTGGAAGAGCTCCTCCTCCTGCTAGAGTGGGTGTTGCCCATTCTGGTTGTATTGAAAGCTGCTTCTTTAGTCGCAGATTTGCGGTGCTCTCCTCTTCCAGCTAGGGGGTTGATTGCCCACCCTCGTTCTGCTCAGACGCTGAAGGGCGGCACATAACTGAGCTGCTGAAGGGATGCACATAACTGAGCAGAAATGCACATAACTGAGCTGCTGAAGGGATGCGCCTGGCTGAGACGCTGAAGTGATGCGCCAAACTGAGACGCTGAAGTGATACGCCAAGCTGAGAGCGCATGGCGGTTGCTGCGCCTATCTGGGAGCGTATGGCGGTTGCTGCGCCTAGCTGTAGACTTAGGATCTTTTTTTTGTAGAAATTCTCCTTTGTACAGCTCTTTTTTTAGACATGTAATAGACTTTTATATGAAATAAAAACCTTCTTTTAATGTCTATGCTTTTGTTATTTGCTGTGCCGAGTACTTCATCCGAGCTCCCTGGCGTATGTAATGTTAGGCGCATAGGATTTCTGGTCTTAAAATTCCATGCTTCTACAAGACCCCTTTCAAAGTTTTCAAAACTTTTCACCAAGTTTTGGAATACTTTGAATAAGAAGCATGGTGGTGTCTTCAACGGGGCGCACGACTGTTTGGGCGCATGATTACTCTGCATATCAGTGAGGGGCGCATGCTCCTTTCAGTTAATGCAAATGATAACGCTTCGATAACCAAGAAGATTAATGATGATCTTTTTAGATTTATTTGCAGTTATCACTTCACAGAACCCGAGGCGGCGGCTGATGTCACACTTCATCGATTCACGCGTGCGACTAAGCCTATAAATAGGCGTTTGATGGATAGAGAGAGAGTTCTTCCTCTCTTTGCTTTCCCTTTTAGAGTTCTTCTTTCGAAAAACCCTAACTTTCTTCTTTCACGAAATGGCCCCCAAGATTCCTCGCGACAATGCTGGCCGGGGACGAGGCAAAGGGAAAGAGCCTGTGGCGGCTGCTGCAGATGATGTCCCCCGGACACCCGTCGACGTTCGACCGACGGTGATTGGTGGGTTTCTGTACTTGAGTAGGCCATTTTTAGAAGTCACATACACCGACGCGCATGGACCCTGAGTCCTGATGATGTGCTGAAGCGTTTTTGCAGACGCGCATGGGTTTAAAACCCTGATGATGCGCCGAAGCTTCACTGCTGACGCGCATGGGTTTAGACCCTGATGATGCACCGAGGCTTCATCGCTGACCCGCATAGGTTTAGACCCTGATGATGCGCCGAGGCTTCACCGCTGACGCGCATGGGTTTAGACCTTGATGATGTGCCGAGGCTTCACCGCTGACGCGCATGGGTTTACACCCTGATGATGCGCCGAAGCTTCACTGCTGATGCGTATGGGTTTAGACCCTGATGATGCGCCAGGCTGCTTGACACACTTTGTCTTCTTAAAGCTCCTTGCCTGACTTTTGCTTTTGCTGTGTCAGTGTCGATGACTATCCCTTTGCTGAAGGAAGTCCTTCTGGATGCCTATCTTTGTCAAATGGAAGTTAATTTTGATGAGGAGATAATTAACCCCGCGAAGGCTGCTATCCTACTGAATCAGCCTTCCGAGAGAATGTTGTAAATCCAAAATCAGTCGCCTGTTTTCCTCCAGAGTATGATAGAGAGCGGCAAACTGAAATCTGCTTAGTCCGAGGATGTGACCTTCTTGAAACCTGCATTTTTGTTCGGTGACCGCTTGGCTTCCACCGAGGCAAAGATACTGAAGATCAAAGAAGACTGGTTCTTCTCTGCGAAGGGCATGGTTCTGTACATGCGACAACTTGAACGCCAATTGTCGCTGACGGCCTTCTAACGTTTAGCTTCCAAGAGAAGGATGCCACGGGAACTTACTCCTTCTCAAGGAGGCAGTGGGGGGTACTCTTTCGATTGATATTACTTCGAATCAAAGGGATACCTTGGCCGCCTCGCGAGCCGGGCCCTCATTCAGTTGCTGAACTTTGCGCCTTGGGAGCCTTTATAGTGAGGTCCCTAATGACACCTTTGCCTTTAGTGCTTCGACATTTGCAAATCGGATGCTAACATCGAAGGTTATATATCCGAAAGGTGGCTTTAGGGTTGAAGGTTGGTGTCACCACGGGCCGAAGTGGGACGAGTTGACCCTTTGGGTGTTGTCGAAGTTCAAGACTGAACTTAAAGAGATTAGGCTGACGGCCTCTATCCGTGCCACACAGGCCGGCGTGGATCTCAATAAGCATATGTTCCTTGCACTCTTGGAAATGTTCAATACCCAGACTGGCACTTTCTTTTCTCCAGTAGAGGAGTTGGGATTGGCTCTCCATGAGATGTACGAGGTGTCCAAGCTTCCCTGGGGCTCGGAACCGTACGAGGAATATTTTCCGACAAATGAGGAGATCCTGGTGCTGGAAAAGAATGACCCGGAGATGATGGCTGTTTTCAAAGAGGTGGCGAGCCATCATTATCTGCTGCAACGGAAAGACAAGGGTAAGTCACAGCCTCATGTGACTACTTGGAGGAATTATGTCTTCAAGCAGGACCTGGCAGACTTTACGAAGGTTCGGTTTACGACTCCACAGGGACTGAAGCCTGCGGAAGTAACCTCCGAAATGAGTCAACTAGGCGAGAAGGCCCCCCGTTCAAATGAGAGTGGCGAAGACGTGTACAGCTGTTTCTAGCATTGTGTACACCGGATGTCATCCAAGGCAGTGTTGACTGCATACTTGATGATATGGCTTCGGGATTGTGTGTTCTCCGAGGATCTGGCTATGTGGAGAGGGTAACCCGGAACCTCATTTTGCCAGCGGTGAAATTGGTTTTTGGTCGCTCTTTAGCTCTCATCCTCCCGATGGTGTGTAGCCTGTTGCAGGATTTGAGGACTTTTGCTGATGATGTGATCCATGTTAGAGGTAGGAACGACAACTTTTCCCGGGCTGAGCTACCATTCCATTATCTGATGGGATGGTTGATTTTGCACCACCCAAACGTGATGAGTCCAGGTCCTGAAAATGACCACGTTGAAGGCGACGCCTTTATCCGTCGCTTTTATAAGAGGAAGTGGCTGCACACCGGCGTCCCCGTCTGTAGGAGAGTCTTGTCTTATCTCCAGGGGTGGGAGATTGTCAAGGTCAGTCCCATCTTCAAAGATTTCGAGGCTGACCAATGTTTGGAAGACTCTGGTGAAGATGCGATCACTCTGCCGAAATGGAGGTTTCGTTGGTTGCAGAGTACTCGGTCTTCCCACTTGGTCTACCGTAACCAAAATAAGTGTTACCTGGAGCCATATCTGTCGAGCCGGTTTGCTCACCAGTTTGGTTACGCCCAGCTAATGCTACGGAATCCCAGTAATAGTCTGGGGTTTGCTGGAAGTTTACTGGACGGAGCCCGGGGTTGGCAATATTACAATGCTGGGTGCACTGGGGTTCGTTTCAATACACCAGTTCATAACCCTCGGCCACAGGTCCTGTATTCGGCCGTCAAGCTATATTGTGCCATGAATACTATGCCTCCTGATTATGATAGGGAGGCTAGTTTTATCGTTGGAACTCAGCTTGAGGCTATAAAGAATATGTTGGCGGCAGCCCGGTCGTATCATCCACCAGAATTGGCGGGATATCGGGCTGCTTCTGCAGCAACAACGGGAGGCACTCGGGAAGATCCCCTAGCTGGGAAGAGGCGGGCTGACACAGAAGCCAGTTCGACTGTACCAAAAAGGCCAAGAAAAACGACGACTCCAAAGGCTACGGGAGTTCCGCTTGTTATGCCAAGGGAATCGGTTCCTGCTGAGGTAAAGACATTTTCTAAAATCTGGCTCCTTCTGTCAGTTTTGTGACATATGCTTTCCTTTTGTAGGAATCGTTGAAGAAGAAGACCCGGGTTTCGAAACTGGGTGTCAGTAAACCGAAGGAGGTGGCGAGCTCTTCTGATGAGCGCACTCCTCCGATTGTAATGTCTTCCATGGGGAGAATCCTGACAATGTTGTTGCTGTGGAGATTCCAGTATCATCTGATTATGTTGGAAGGGAAGCTGAGGTTGAAGCAGTTTCTGGGACGGTACAAGCCATCGTGGGGGCCTCTGACATTGAGGACCCAGCAGATAAGGGGCTTCCAGATGAGGAAGAGGAATGGAGTTCGTCGTCTTCAGATGACGTTCGTCCAAAGATGAGGGAGCATGTTGTAGGAGCAACACACATGATTGAAGCAGAGGAGAGGGCTGATTCCCCTCCTTGTCATGATGGAGGGAGGTCGGCTACAGCATTGCCGAGCACTACTCCCGACTCAGCAGCGGAAGCTGAGGTGGCTGTCGACCGGGAGGTAGCGACAGATTCTATCCCAGCGGAGGGATTTGATGATGAAAATGAGACTCGTCCGCCGAGCCTGACTCCAGGGGAGCCGAGTCAGGAAACAAGTGCTGATCTCGCTGCTCTGCCAGAGGGAAAATGTCCCGTACGGCCTGCTGACAGTGTGTTGGAGATGGAGGAGATAGCTTCTGACGTCGGAGGTACCTCCAAGCTTGAGAAGGGTAAGGGTTTGCTGGAAGCCCCTGTTGCTCCTTCTACTTGGGGTACGATATCGACGCCTCTCTTGGCTCCTTCCGTTCTTTTGGCTCCTCGGGCCAGTGGCGAAGTTCAAGCCCCTGTCGAGGGAGAGTCCGTTGATGCCGAGGTTTTAGCTTCGCAGATTGAAGTTGGCGGGTCTTTTTCCGGTCCGCCCTCTAGAGCAGCTCCTCCAACTCCTGCTATGATGCCGCAAGTGCTGGCGGATGCGGATGAGTACGTGAAGTTTATCGTTGAGGCAGTATACAAGATGCTACAGAGGGGCGTATCGGCAGTGATGAATGCCAATGTGAGTTTTACGATGGCAAAAACCCTGGCGCTCCCTCACATCAGTCTGATACGTTCCCACCAGGGCCATGATCATATGGCCGAGATTCTAGAAGCATCGGTGGCCGAGCTAGACTAGCTGCTTTCCGATTTTCAGTGTATCCAGCGAAATGATCTCTCCGTCCTGATAGACGCGGAAAAGGAGAAGTTGATCGCTGAAGCTGAGTCATCTTATCAGGCCACCGTGGCTGTCTGGGAGCATGAGGTGGCCGAAACTGAGGCTGCGGTGGAGAGGCTATCTCAGTCCATGCAGAGAAAGTGGAGTTGCGAGTCTCGTTGGACGCTAGTATAGCGGAGGTTAATGCCAAGATTCGCCTCCTTGAAGACCAGCGGGCCCAACTCTTGTTCGATGCTGAGCGAGTCCAGGCTGAACATATAGCATCTAAGGAGGAGGAAGCGGCTTTTACCCGCCAGGCTCTTTCCCTTGCACAGCAGCGGTAACAGCTCGATGAGAAGCATGAGGATGACACTTCTCTTGAGGCCATAGAAATGATACGTCAAGAGGCCGAACGTCGAGTCCTGGCGACTGTAGAGACTCGGGCGGCAGACTTGAAGCGTCGGATCGAAGAGCTTTCAGCCAATCCGGGGGATGCTTAAGGATTGTAGTCTCTCCCCTTTTTTTATTTTGTGTAATTTGCAACTCCTGCTGGGGATATAATTCTTTACTTTAAAATAAAGAATGAAGAGTTTTATGGTGTGTTCATTTTTTGCGGTCATGAACTTGATGATTTGTGTGGACCTATTATCTTTTGCGTACTTTGGTTGTTAGGTACAGATAATAAGTTTGAGAGAACCTGACATGTTTGCTCAGAGGTGATGTGGACGTGGCAAATATGGGGTTCAAATGATGGAATCTTCCTACTCAGAGGTGTTATGGACGTGGTAGGAGTGACTCAGGAGGGATACACGGAACGACTCAGAGGTAATGTGGACGTGGAAGTTCTGCGACCAATGTACGACAACGCAGGGGTTGTCTGTACGGAATGTTTACTCAGAGATAATGTGGACGTGGTAAACATGGTGGATAGCGTAGTCTTACGGAGCGTAGTATTTCGCTTTGTAGGGCGTAGAGGAGCAACTCCGAGGTAATATGGACGTGGTTGTCCTTCTACTGGAAGATAGAACGCCACGGAACAGCTGGGTTCTAGAAGCGTAAGATTTTGTGGGAGGTGTACGTGAGCCTTGATGATTGGGTCCACAGACTCCCTTGTTGTCACGACCCGCACCCGATTTTTTTTTAAGCGGATACGAGACGTGTCCAATCCAGCCTATACCGCAGTATCGGCGGTAGAACGCTGTCACGGCCATGAAGATCAAAATCATAAATAATGCTCATTCACAAACAATTTAACTTATAATATTCACAAGTTTTATATTTGCAGAAAATATAAACTTGTACAAATATGGAATGACTACAACTCATCTATCTAGCTAATCTCCAGGCTTTTCGTCTGCAATTATACCCGTAACTTCCCAAGCTAAGTGAATCCACGGCTAACCTAAAAAATATGGTTTCCAGTCAGGAATGGAACGAGCACAATTCACTGAATACAATTTCAAATAAAGAAAATGACTATAAAACAAAGGTTAGACATCAATCATGAGTTTTGAAAATAAACAGTAAATACGAAAAACCAATATCAATAAATAGACACAAATTACTTTCCCCAACTGTTAGAAGTACCTTTGATATGTGATCGGTCTGGGGCACTACACCGCACGGTCTACGAGATCTACTTGTATGAAAAATAAACACGGTCTACGAGATCTACTTGCAAAAATTAAACAATGTCTACGAGATCTACTGTAATAAAATAAACACGGTCTACGAGATCTACTGCATAAAATAGACACGGTCTAAGAGATCTACTTGCAGAAATTAAACAATGTCTACGAGATCTACTGCAATAAAATAAACACGGTCTACGGTCGGATCACACATCCTTGGTACTTCTCATTTCCGACTCAACAATTTATAATAGAGTATAAAATCACATAACCAATGACTAATCAATAAAATATAGTAAAGATCAATATCGAAATACAGACAATAAACTGTACTCGCCTGTGGTCCTCTGCTGGTGAAACCGACAATCTGAACCACTCAATGTGCCCCAATAGTCAAAACCCGTACAACAGTCCCCGAAAGCTGAAATAAATATTACCAATGTTCTTAGAATGGTCAAAATAGCTAGGATCGCCTGTCCTTAAGTCCAATTCTGGACACAGGAGCAAAACGGTAATTTCGGGCCAAAACGGTGTCCGCCGTTGGACCCGCTTTGCACCGAAAAGCGTGCCAGAGTCAATGGTCTCTAAAGTCGTAAAACTATATGTCTACGGATCCAGTTTTCCGATACGAACCCAACCATATGTCCAAAGTTGGATTTCGACGGACCGTGCACAAAATCGCCCGTTGAGTAGGACCGTGGGGCCCACAAAACGACGTACGATTCAACTGTCTCAGAATTGGACCAAACTTGGCATACAGGACCAAAAAAATGATATGGTCCTGCTGGCACAAGTTTCGTCTCGATCTGACTAACGTGCACGAAGTAATTGGGAAACTTGCACAGAGGCCGATACGGTAAATTTCGATGGATACACATCAAATTCGTCGCGCACACGCGACCAATTTAAATTCCGTCAAAGCCCACACGACCACGAAGTCGTTACGCAGCTTTCGATGCCTACGGTGCGGGACCACGTCGCCCGGATTGGCGGGACGCACGTCATGTCGGAAAGTTTTTTCTAGATTTTCTGTTTTGAAAACTATTTATTCCGCAACTTTGGATCTGGTTTTCTCAACGTATAATCGATCAAATAGAAATCTACAAAAAGGTTTGTGGATCTCTATAGGTTATCTAGGACTGTTTTGAATTAGATCTTCTAAATAATTACTAGAGCGTCCAGGAATCAACCTCAAACATAGGTACTTGGAACAGTTATCAGTCCTGTTTCGACATGATTTTTCTCGAACTTTGGTTCGATTTCTCTTGAACTCTAAGCCGCCTAAATCGAAACTACTTGAAAGGGTTTAAAGTGGTATAGGTTGTTGTTGTACCTGAGAAAACGGCTCGAGGAACGGTCGACCCATCGAGGAGAAAACTTCGCGCGAAGTCCGCCCCATTGAGAGGATTAAAACCTTACATGGTGTCATTTCTTATATAGGTATCCTACTGTCTTCTATCCATAAGGCCTTGGTCGACTAATGGATTATGGAGCTCTAAATTCTATATTCTAGGTAAACCTATTAATGTCAGTCAATTACCCTGTCAATAGATCACGAGAACTACATAACGCTAGGTTGGGAGACATGCTACTCAACTTGCAGAACTTTCACTAGTTTGGCTTTGGATTCTACACACCGGGCATCTTTCTATTCTCTATAGTATCCTAAACTTGTAATCACGCCTGAAGTCATTTCACCAAGAATTATGCCTCGGCTGTATACTCTGGCTGTGACAAACCCTTGGTTCCGTAATTCAGGTGTGATAGGCTATCAGGTCCTCTACCTCATGTTGACACAAGGATATCTAAGACTTAAGAGGTCAACTACGACATAGTTTTAGCAATGTTCTATAACCTATGATCCTCAAAATGGTTTTATTTCTATGGGTTATGCCTCGTCAGTGCGCTGCTGGCTGCAGTAAACCCACATCTCCTCTCTAAGCTAATTGATGATAGTGCGCTGCTGTCTAACTATTATTAGTTAACTAATACTCCTTTAACTATATCCGTAATAATTCATGAGCTTCTAAAGATCCAAACAAGTTGACTAAGAATAAAGCGTAGGTGTCACGACCCGATCCCAACTAATTGGGTCGAACCGGATCATGCCCAGCCTGCACCGTTGTTGAGACAGCGGCAGTAAGCTGTTCCATTGCAGGTATTCACAACAACACAATTACATTTGTCACAACTGTTCTATTCGGAATTGAAACTTTGTTTAATAAAAATTTAAAAATACAACTGGAAGGGAAATGCAGAAAGAAAACTACAAACTCCAAATAAAAGAAAATACAGAAAGGGAAACTATCTAAGCATCAGGTTCAGCAGTCCCAGGATCAGCGTCCTCCAAAGACGGCTCTGATACCGTCGCAGGGTAGAGAACCGGGTTGTAATAGCTATTATAGTATAGCTCGTCATCCTCAGTGTTACCTAAAATGTTGTCTCCAGTCAGGAGGGAGCAAAGTATAATTCATGCTAATTTAAAACAGTTAAAGTAAATAATAGAATCATGCAGTTTTAAACAGTTTGAAGAAAGAATAGTTTTCAGCAGTAAAACAGTGTGATTTGAACAGGCAATAAATTATGACCGGCTTGGGATGTACAGTAGTATCCTAGCGATACGATATGGCTTGTCCCCGTGTGAAGAGGGGAAAGCTAATACAGTCAGTAGTTACAGTTGGCTTTGGTCATAATCATTACTCTATTCCCCCAGTCCCAATCAGTACAGTAGTCACAATCAGTACTCTCCGAAAGAGTTTCGTGTTTGCATCGTGGTTTAAACATACAGTAAAACGATTATAGAAATAACTGTAAAACTAACACAAACTATACTTGCCTCAGGAAAATGACTGGAGAGATGAGTTGGTACCGAGGAGGAACGTCAGGTATGTCTTCGAGTTCCTACAGTTGAGAACTCGACTTAGAACCTTGAATAACCAGGCTAAGTGTGCTAGTTGCAATCTCTAGTAGTAAGTCCTAGTCAGGTTTTAAGTTGTATTAATAAACAGCTAACGATTACGTCGCAACTACGTGCGTTGATTAAACCGATTAATTTGGTTATTTGGAAATAATAACAAGGACCAATTAACTTTGGAAAACTTTGTGTTTTTGTAATATATTTATAAAAATATAGTTTCTTATAGTGATAAATCATGAACTAGTTATAAAAATACTCCTTTAACTATATCCGTAATAATTTATGAGCTTCTAAAGATCCAAACAAGTTGACTAAGAATAAAGCGTAGGTATTTATCCTATCAGTCACAACACTTAAATTAAAAGATTTAACATGGAGGAAATAACTAAATACAAAAGAAATACAAACATTCTAGTATCTATTTCATATGCATTTCACTCGTTGAGGGAAATCTCGAATCAATCTACCTTGAGATTTTATATGAATAAAAGAATCAGTAATTATAAATCAATTTCTTACAGCAAAATAGAATTTAAGTAGGCAATTCTAATTTATGACATAAGGTTTATATCTAATAAAGCAAGAGAAAATTAAACAGTTTATCAAAATTAATGCCATAATTCTAGGCAAGCCTAACATACCAAGCGAACAGTAGATCCTCATTGGATCACATTGTCATATCAAAAGTATAGTGTACCTATAGGGATATAGCAAGCTATCTAAATTGTATGGCCTATCTAATAACCTGAACTACCCAACGGTCAATTTAATGAGGGACTCCTATTCCTAGTCATTCTCTTAAATCATTTTAATCCTAATTATGAATGAGCATTTCCTGGGCGCAGGCTCGTAATAGTACGACTAACGTACCATCAGGAGTTCACAGTCTTTTATAAAATCTGACCTGTATGGGCCACCACAAAAACTTGTCACGACCCGCACCCTTTTTTTTAAACGAATACGAGACGTGTCCAAGCCAGCCTACGCCGCAGTATCGGCGGTAGAATGCTGTCACGGCCATGAAGATCAAAATCATAAATAATGCTCATTCACAAACAATTTAACTTATAATATTCACAAGTTTTACATTTGCAGAAAATATAAACTTGTACAAATATGGAATGACTACAACTCATCTATCTAACTAATCTCTAGGCTTTTCGTCTGCAATTATACCCGTAACTTCCCAAGCTAAGTGAATCCATGGCTAACCAGAAAAATATGGTTTCCAGTCAGGAATGGAACGAGCACAATTCACTGAATGCAATTTCAAATAAAGAAAATGACTATAAAACAAAGGTTAGACATCAATCATGAGTTTTGAAAATAAACAGTAAATACGGAAAACCAATATCAATAAATAGACACAAATTACTTTTCCCAACTGTTAGAAGTACCTTGATATATGATCGATCTGGGCACTACACCGCACGGTCTACGAGATCTACTTGCATGAAAAATAAACACGGTCTACGAGATCTACTTGCAGAAATTAAACAATGTCTACGAGATCTACTGCAATAAAATAAACACGGTCTACGAGATCTACTGAATAAAATAAATACGGTCTACGAGATCTACTTGCAGAAATTAAACAATGTCTACGAGATCTACTGCAATAAAATAAACACGGTCTACGGTCGGATCACACATCCTTGGTACTTCTCATTCCCGACTCAACAATTTATAATAGAGTATAAAATCACATAACCAATGACTAATCAATGAAATATAGTAAATATCAATATCGAAATGTAGACAATAAACTGTACTCGCATGTGGTCCTCTACTGGTGAAACCGACAATCTGAACCACTCAATGTGCCCCAATAGTCAAAACCCGTACAACAGTCCCCGAAAGCTGAAATAAATATTACCAATGTTCTTAGAATAGTCAAAATAGCTAGGATCCCCTGTCCTTAAGTCCAATTCTGGACACAGAGGCAAAACGGTAATTTCGAGCCAAAACGGTGTCCGCCGTTGGACTCGCTTTGTACCGAAAAGCGTGCCAGAGTCAATGGTCTCTAAAGTCATCAAACTACATGTTTACGGATCTAGTTTACCGATACGAACCCAACCGTATCTCCAAAGTTGGATATCGGCGGGCCGTGCACAAAATCGCCCGTTGAGTGGGACCGTGGGGCCCGCAAAACGACGTACAATTCAACTGTCTCAGAATTGGACCAAACTTGGCATACAGGACCAGAAAAATGATACAGTCCTGCTGGCACAAGTTTTGTCTCGATCTGACTAACGTGCACAAAGTAATTGGGAAACTTGCACAGAGGCCGATACGGTAAATTTCGACGGATACGTATCAAATTCGTCGCGCACACGCGACCAATTTGAATTACGTCAAAGCCCACACGACCACGAAGTCATTATGCAGCTTTTGATGCCTTCGGTGCACGACCACGTCGCCCGGATTGGCGGGATGCACGTCATGTCGGGAAGTTTTTCCTAGATTTTCTGTTTTGAAAACTATTTATTTCGCAACTTTGGATCTGGTTTTCTCAACGTATAATCGATCAAATAGAAATCTAAAAAATGGTTTGTGGAGCTCTATAGGTTATCTAGGACTGTTTTGAATTAGATCTTCTAAATAATTACTAGAGCGTCCAGGAATCAACCTCAAACATAGGTACTTGGAACAGTTATCAGTCCTGTTTCGACATGATTTTTCTCGAACTTTGGTTCGATTTCTCTTGAACTCTAAGCCGCTTAAATCGAAACTACTTGAAAGGGTTTAAAGTGGTATAGGTTGTCGTTGTACCTGAGAAAACGGCTCGAGGAACGGTCGACCCATCGGGGAGAAAACTTCGCGCGAAGTCTGCCCCATTGTTGCAACTACTGCTGTTGCTTTCAGGTTTTCCCCCGCGCGCGCGCTGGTCCGGCGGTCGGCGGTCGCGCACGGTGGTCCAGGAAGGCGCCACGCGAGGCTGGGGGTCGCCGTCAGTCGGGGAGGCTGTGGTGGCGTTAGGGTTTGCTAGGGTTTGGGTTTTTTTTTTCTCTCGATACCTCTCTATATACATACGATTGTGTATATGCGTGGATACGTAGCTCTCGGCCTGGGGGTTCTCTACTGATGGGTTTCAGTATGGGCCTGGGATGTTATGGGTTCCTGCTCTCGTACAGGGAAGGAAGGGTCGGGCTTTTGAGCCTTTTTGAACTCACGAGATTTTCGTGAGAAATGGCAAGGGTGTATAGCTCCCTCTCGGGTTGGGCTAACTGAGATTGCTGTGTTTACAGATTTAGGATTTTAGGGTGGGCCCGACTTGGGCTGGGCTGACCCGACTTGGGTTTGGGTTGCTATGTGGCTTGGGATAGTTTATTAGAGTGTTACTTTTTTTTAATAAACATGTATATATATATATATATATATATATATATATATATATATATATATATATATATATATATATATATATATATATAAATATATATATATATATATATATATATATATATATATATATATATATATATATATATTTATATATATATATATATATATATATATATATATATATATATATATATATATATATATATATTCTTGTATATATATGTACACATACACACACATACGTATATATATATATATATATATATAATATATATATATATATATATATATATATATATATATATATATATATATATATATATATATATATATATATATATATATATATATTAAAAAAAATATATATATATATATATATATATATATATATATATATATATATATATATATATATATATATATATATATATATATATATATATATATATATATATACACACACACATACGTATATATATATATATATATATATATATATATATATATATAATATATATATATATATATATATATATATATATATATATATATATATATATATATATATATATATATATATATATACATATACATATATATATATATATATATACATATATATATATATATATATATATATATATATATATATATATATATATATATATATATATATACATATATATATATATATATATATATACATATATATATATATATATATATATATATATATATATATATATATATATATATGTATGTATATGTATATGTAAAAAAAAAAAAAATATGTATATGTAAAAAAAAAAATATACATATATATATATATACATAAAAAATATATATATATATATATATACACACATATTTACACACCTATAATATTTATATATATACACACATATACAATTTCTATGTATATACATATACATAAATATATATACACTCATATACATATATATTTATATACACATATACAATATTCATTCTTTTGATAAGGAATAAATTAATAATAACTAATAATAATAAATAGTTTATTCTCAACAACCCTAATAATAATATTATTAATAATAATATTATTAATAATAATAAATCTACTAGAAATTAAGATAATTTAATAGTAGCTCCTGGATGGGCATATCATATACTCCCATTACTGGGCCCCAGAAAATCGTATAAATATTCTAAAACACTATTTAATATTAATAATACTTATAATTTATATATAATAAATATTTAGAAAATAATTGCCAATTCCTAATATATATACAAAATCTTTGCATTTACCAAACATGTCTACAAGGCCGTATTTGGTCACATTACATGACTACATGGGCTTGGATTTGGCTTGGGTCTAATATGGACAGGTTCAGTACAACCGGGTTCCCGAAAACTCAATAATATAATTAAATAATAAATAAAATCTTCGGTAGGGTTAAGTCGCAACTTGGCCTGATTTTCTTAGTTAGGACATCACTATGGCTCGGCCTTCCTTGGTATAGCTAATACACTAGTCAAAGCACGCCACTGCACTATCTGTGCCATGATTCCTAGTCGTCTTGTACTCCAAAACTCCACTATGGCTAAAATCATCTACAGTAAAATTAACTAAATTATTATTTATAAAATCTAAAAATCACCATTCAAATAAAATAAATAATAATAAAAATATTCTAAATTTCTGGAAAGGGTAGCTACACTTGTTGGGTGGAGATAGAAGTACATGTCTGAAGGATGTCAAGAGTAGTACTTTTTTAGAAACTTGCTGTTGATGGACATCATGAACAAGTCCCCATTGGGTTTGGCGAGGCGGTAAGCACCATTCGAGTACACCGTCTCTATGATGAAAGGTCCCTCCCACTTGGGTTCGAACTTTCCTGGTGTCTTGTGAGTCAACACCATCGGCCTCCTGACTACTAAAACCAGGTCGCCTACTTGGAAAGTCCTCTGCTTGACCTTCTTGTTAAAAGCCTGTGATATGCGGGCTTGATAGAGTTCGATACGCTGTTGAGCTAGGAGACATTTTTCGTCAAGTTTCTCCAATTCTCGCAGACGACGACGTTGATTGTCTTCTTCTGTGAGTTGATTTGTGATGGCTACACGGAGTGAGGGTATCTGAATCTCGAGAGGCAGTACCGCTTCGCTCCCGTAGACCAAGAAGAATGGAGTGTTGCCTGTCGGGGTCCGTACCGTTGTGCGGTAGGCCCAAAGGCATTCGCCGAGCTTCTCGTCCTAGTCGCGTTTTTTGGATGACACGACATTTTTGAGTAGCCTGACGATAGTCTTGTTAAAAGCCTCGGCCAATCCGTTTGCTGTCGGATTATAGGCGGTTGATGCCACGTTCTGAATGCGATTCTTGTCACAGAATCTGCTGAAAACATGATTGATGAACTGTAGACCATTGTCATGGATAATCCTACGGGGTACCCCGAAATGGTATATGACATGATGCTTGATGAAGCTGATCATCCTAGAGCTTTTCACTTTCGCCAGTGGGACTGCTTTCGCCATTTGGAGAAGTAGTCAGTGATGGCTAGGATGAAGCGGTGTCCCCTCGATGAAGGAGGGCTGATAGGTCCTATAACGCCCATGCCCCCAAGCTTCGAAGGGCCAAGAGGCGACCGTAGGATGTAGTGGTTCCGACGGTGTATGAATGAAGTCGGCATGGAGTTGGCAAGCATGGCACTTCTTAGCATAGTCGATAGTGTCGGCTGCCATGGTTAACCAGTAGTAATCCTTGCATCACAGTCGATCCTGCAACTTAGGCCCAGGTTGATGAGCTCCGCAAGTTCCGTCATGAGCTTCTCGAAGGGCTTCTGCTGCCTCTTCGTAGGACAGGCATCGAAGGAGAAGTCCATCGTAGGAGCGTTGGTACAGCATTTTAGTAGCTGTATCATAATAGAATCGAAGGGAACGCCTTCTGACCGAGATGGCTTCTTTGGGGTCTTCTGGGAAGATTCCGTAGACAGCAAAGTCGATAAATGGGAACCTCCAGTCTCGGACGTTAACACCAGCACTTGTTGACATGGGATGGGCCGTTTGTGAGCATAGGTTATTTTTAGGACAGACCAAGTCTCGACCAACTACCGTGACATAGTGTTGAGTTCCGAGGGGTGCTGCCAATGATGCTGCGAGGCCAGCCAGAGCGTCAGCCTCCAGGTTTTGTAACCGAGGTACGTGTTCTATGAAGAACTTGGTGAGGGTTGCCATAATGTTCAATGCAACCTCATGGTAAGAAACCAGATCTTCATGGCGAACTTCATACTGTCCTCTGATCTGGTTAACGACGAGTTTCGAGTCATCGTAGGCTTCCAGATGATCCACCCCCAGCTGTTGTGCCAGCTGGAGTCCCATGATGAGAGCGTTGTACTCGGCAACATTATTGGAGCATGGCTTTGAAAGGGAGTAAGCACGCTGGATGACCAGCTGATCGGGGGAGACTAAGACTACCCCACTCCGGCGATGATTTGGCCTTTGGGGCCTGTTCTTGAAGCGCCATCGAAAAACATCTGCCAGATGGAGCTTTCTTTGGTGACATTTGATTCTTGGACCTCATCCGGGATGTCTTCATAGAGTCTGGAGGACTCTAGAATGGGGTGCGTGGCTAAAAAGTCAGCCAGAGCTTGACCCTTGAAGGCTTTTTGTGGAACGAATACCATGTTGTATGGCGTCAACAGGATCGCCCATGTAGCTAGTCAGGAGTTCAATGATCCTGGCTTCGTCATGAGAACCCGAAACGGATTGACTCGGGAGATGACATGAATTGTCTGGCCCGAAACATAATGGCGAGTCTCCTAGATGGCGAACACCAAAGCCAGACATTCCTTTTCAATGGGTTTGTATCGATGTTCGGCCCCGATCAGTGTCCTACTGAGGTAGTAGATAGCTTGCTCATAGCCCGCATCGTTGTTCTGAGCCAGCAGAGCGCCGAGGGAGTGATCCATGGCACGGACGTAGAGGATAAATCGTTTGCCGACGACGGGTGCCACCAGGACTGGCGGGCTTGTCAGATAAGCTTTGATATCATCGAAAGCTTTCTGGCATTCTTCCGTCCAGACGTATGAGACCCCTTTCTTCATGAGCTGGGTGAAGGGTTGATATTTTCCAGAAAGGTTTGCTATAAACCTCTGGATGTATGCCAGACGCCCCTACAGGCCTCGAAGTTCTCGGAGGTTCTTTGGAGGGTCAATGTCAATGATGGCTTTGGTCTTCTCGGGATCGACATGAATGCCTTTCGCTGTGATAATGAAGCCCAAGAACTTTCCACTATAAACCCCTATGAAGGATTTAGCGGGGTTCATCTTGAGTTGATGTGCTCGCATGAGATCGAAGACTGTCTTCAGATCTTGTAGATGATCACCTTTGAGACGGCTCTTGACTACGATGTTATCGACGTAGCACTCAACTATCATGCGAAGATGCTGGCGGAAGATGGTGCTCATAGCTCGCTGGTATGTTGCACCGGCGTTCTTCAAGCAGAAGGACATCACTGTGTAGCATAAAACCCCGTTCGGAGTCCTGAATGATGCGTGTTTTGCGTCATCAGGGAACATCTTGATCTGGTTGTAGCCCGAATATCCATCCATAAAAGACATGCGTTCGAAGCCACATATATTGTCGATCATCATGTCGGTGATTGGAAGCGGGAATTCGTCCTTCGGGCAAGCAGTGTTGAGATCCCTGAAGTCGATGCAGACCCGTATCTTCCCGTTCTTTTTGGTAACAGGGACGACGTTGGCCACCCAATCCGGATGTTGCTCCTCACGGATGAACCCGCTGGTCAGGAGTTTGTCCACCTCTTGATCGATAGCTTTCATGATGTCAGAACGAAAACGTCGCTGTTGTTGCTTTATAAGCTTGGCATCAGGTAAGATGTTGAGCATGTACATCGCGATCTGGGGATCAAGCCCCGGCATATCTTCGTAGCTCCAGGCAAAGACGTCGATATATTCTTTGGCCAATTGGACCAAAGATTCCCGGTCTTCTCCTTTTAGGCTTTTGCTGATAAAGATGGGTTTGGGAGAAGATCCATCCCCAAGGTCGATCTGCTCGACTTCGTCTTCGGTAGGGGGTTTACGTAATTCAAAACGAGACTCCCACTGTTCTCCTAGGTGTCGAGCCCAGGGTTCTTCCTCGAAGAATTCAGGTGTTTGGTCTTCGCCTTCATCTTCTTGAGGTTGTGCAGATGTCATGTTGGCTGACAGCACCTTCTTGAAGACTGAGCCGATACTGGTATCGGAATCCCAAGTTGATGCTTCGGACGAGTGAGAATGTTCTACTTCTTCTGCCTCCGAACTTTCTGAAGTTGTAGGCGGCGTGACATAGCCCACCCCCCCGTCGAGTTCGATGATAGTAGTCCTGCGGCTTCCCTTTAGGTGTTGGGAGCTGGAGAGGAAGACATCGACCCTTGCCGTAGTTCAGGCTTTGTTGCTTTTTAGATCGTAACCCATCTTTTGGATGAGATACTTTGCCTTGTCCGTGTACCGATAGACTTGTATTCTGCCGGTATCTGGTTCTGGCTCGAGTGGCGGGAGGTCTTGATGACGCCCGACTTTGCCGAAGATGATAGATTTTTCGTCTCGATTCTGCGGTAGGACTACAAAACAGACCCCTTGGGACGGGACTACTCGATTTATATGATTGACGGTCATTATTTGTGTTTGCAACGACCGTAGAGCGTTATCTAATGTATACATGGCATTCCAATGTGGAAGAATAGAATAATTAAAAGACACTCTATTATTGATGAAACACGAGATTTTATCCCGCGGGATTATATTGTCCAGAGAGGGTGCATCTACATCAGCAGAGATATATTTCCCTGGCTCTTCATCTGTGAGTACTAGGGATGGATCGGGAGAGTCCACCACAGCTTTGATCTTGGGATCCGAGAGGGCTATGTGGGCCTTCTCCGGCAGTTTGGATAAGACTGATGATTGCGGAGGCTTGTCTTTAAGACGCACCTTCAGAGGTGCCTCAATTGCGCCTTCAGTGATTGGTGCCTTCCCTTGTAGTTTTATTACAAAGGGAGCCGATGTTTGAGGCGGCTTACCCTTGAGTTGTATCTTCAAAGGAGCTTTAGTGGGTGTTCTACCTAGGGCAGTTGGTACTTTTCCAGGTAGCTTGATGTTCATGGGAGGCAACGTCTGAGGAGGCTTCCCTTTGAGTCAAATTTTTAAAGGAGCGTCAAGAATCATCTCTGGCTCCATGTCCGGCTCTGCTGTCGTTTCTGCCTCATCGTCAGCATCATTGGCTTCCTCCTCGTCGGGCAACTTGTACAAGATGGAATCAGTGAAGTAGGCTTCGACCCCCTTGTGTTGGAAGGCGCCAGTCGGTACATTGGGATCCCCAGTGTTAAGAGCAGCGTCTTTAGGATGATGTTGAGAGAAGACCCTGGATCAATCTGAATCCGCTTCACCTTGACGGAACCGATATATCCTGTATAATACAGCGGCCTGTTGTATCGGTTGTGCTTGAGCAGCATGTCTTGTTGGGTGAAGATTATGTTGGGGATAACCTCATCCGCACAATGGCAATGCGTATATGTAGTCGGGAGATCTTCAGGCTGCTTGACCTGACTAATGAAGGACTCAGCATCCTTCAGAGCTTCACAGAGAGCTTCACGAGTGTCCTTGGAAAGGCGAAGAAGCTCAAACATAGATAGACGGGCAGGAGTACTGGCCAGTTGCGCCAGTATGTCGAAGTTGTGGGGTTTGGCTAGCCCGGAAGCATTCTCCTTTCGCAAAGGCTTATCGAATCGGGCCTCTGCATGCTTCTGTTTATTGGCTGCTAGAGGCTTGGATGGGCCCTCTTCCTAGGCAGCATGGACGGTGCAAGGAGGCACCACCTCCACGGTAGCTTCATCAGGTTGGGCATTCTGATGTGAACGCGTCTGTACAGGAAGTGCCTCTTCCGTGGAGGAAGAGACCATGTGGCAAGACTTGATCTTCCAATCCTTGGTTTTAGAGGCAGAGCGTACCTCCTATTGAGTAACCTCGGAAAAGAGATCGGGGTGAACCCATAAGATCTCTCCCCGAGATGTGGTGAGTGGGATGAGTCCACTCACGTTGTCACTAGTAGGTGGTAAGTTAACCACCTCCATTGTCGCCTTTGGGATGGGGACGACGCCATCTTGCATTGTGGTTGGCGGCAAGGTGCCAAATTGGAGTGACACCAGGTTGGCCGAGACCATTTTCTCCTCGTAGTCGACGGAGATAACATCCGTATTGATCATGTGCTGGATGTAGTTTTCGAGGACGTAGCAGTCCTTAGTTGGATGTCCAAAAAACCGATGGTAGTGACAGTACCTCGGATGGTCTACTTTTCCAACCTCGTCGGGATGCTTCGGGTCCGGCAATTTGATCTTGTCACCCTGCTTCAATATCTCAAAGAGTTGCAGGGTGTCTTCATCGTTGAAAGAATAAACCTCCTTTGGCCTTGGTGCAAGTGGAGGCTTCTAAGTGGGTGCTGATGCACCCTTGGAGGCATTGACAGTCAACGCATGTTTCCCCTTCGTCTCTCGTCCAGGGTTGTTGGCTGCAGGCCATTTTCTCTTGTCCTCAAAGGCAGGGAAACTGACTCCCAGAAGACGTGCATTGGACGCCTTCTTTTCTGCCGCTTCGACCTCGATGATCAAGAAACTCCAGTCAGAAAGAGGAGTAGAGTTGAGCCAGAGTTTGATTGCAGGCAGCATGTTCATGCTGCAGGAGGAGAGGAGTGCATGTTCCGACATGTCCGGAGGCAGTCTGAAACAGGCCTGTCGAAAGCGTTCGATGAATATTCGAACTATTTCCTTCTCCTTCTGACGTATCTCTATGAGGGACGCTATTTTCATGTCCTTTCCTCCGTCGTAGAAATGATCAAGGAAGAGATGCGTCAAGTCGTCGAAGGAAGATATAGAGTTTTCGGGAAGACTGTAGTACCAGTCGTACACTACTCCTTTCAGTGCCCCGACAAATATGCTGGTGAGTAGTGCGTCCTCCTTCGGGAGATGTCCCATTTGAGACTGGAAGTACGTCAGATAGCGGCACGGAGAGTCCTTTCCGTCGAATGGCGTCAATATTTATGGTTTATACTTGAGAGGATAAATCACTTTGTTCCATTCGAGGGGATATGGTTGGGGGATCCCCATCTTCTGGCGCTCCTCTTGCCTGTTCTTGGACTCAAAGCGCTCGCACAAGTTCCTGATCATCTCGACCACGTCTTCCGTGGAGCTGGGAGTCGGGGAAGGTGGTACCGCCTGGAGTTGAGCATTTGATGGCTCCGACGTCCGTGGTGCTTCGCGACGATCTGTATCCAAGGATACCCGTTGAAGGGGTACACTTGATTCTCCATTGGCCCCTGGGTCAGGACCGGTAGAAGGCGCCCTGGCCAAAGCGGACCTTATTTCAAACACTGCGTGAGTCAGTGTTTGCATGGAGACAGAAAGGGTTTTGAGTCCTCCTTCCAAGGTATCCATGCGCTGGACGAGGTCTGCTGGCGGCGCATCTGGCTCGGCATCACCCCCAGTCATGTATACTGTCATGACACGGCTGAAAGTGGATGGATCGGTTGAGGCTTCACTCTCGGCTTCACTCTCCTGTAGGGGAGTTGTCTCTACTGGAGCTTCGTCCTGGCTACCCCCAGCTACGTTCTGGAGGACACCCTCATCTTCGGGAGAAGTATCCGCAAGGGCATGATTACCCCCAGTTCTGTCATGGAGGACTTCTTCATCTTCGGGGTGCAGATTCACAGGGGCTAGACTACCCCCAGCTGTGCTCGGGAGGCTGATTTCATCCCCATGATGAAGATCCACCCCAGCTGTGCTCTGGAGGATATCTTCATCTTCAGAAGGAGGATCAACAAGGGCTTGACTACCCCAGCTTCCTTCAGGATCTTCTTTCTCCTCCGAGTGCCTTCAAACACTCCAGAGGACGGGATAATTGTCTTAGTTTTCCTCGACTGGCTCTTGGACGAGGACGAGGACGAGGAATTGCCAGTTGCCCTTCGGATTGACGAGGAGTTAGACATTACGTTGTATGAAGCAACCTTTAATTCTGGCTCCTCTTCAATAGACACCTTCTTCCCGAGACGATGTCGGAGGGGTGTTGATGATTGCAGCTGCTGGAACACCGACTGCCTTGCTGGTGGGACTGCTATTTTGCAACAACAGTTGATAGTGACTACAGTACAGGTGTGCCCTGTGAGGGGCGCATTGTGCTTGTCAGTCGACTTTCCTGACCGGCGTTTGTGAGTGATCACGTTACGCAGGTCGTTCGAGAAGAGTGCCACCTTTGTACCCCTATCAGGCGCATGGCAAGACCAAGCGCCGGGGTGGTCAAGTGAATGCTGCGCCCCTTGATCCAACACCAAACAGGCGCTCAGATTAGTAGTAGGGGTACAACACTTAAAGTGACATGAACGAACCTCAGACGCACAACCAGTGAAGGTGCGGGAGTTCAAGACCACAGGGTTTGCCTTGCTCGACTTGGTTGCGAACGCAGTAGATGCGCCCAAGCGAGGCAAGGAATTTGAAGGTCGGCTCGTTTCTGGCGCAGAAGCACCCGAGTCGACCTTATACATCTTACCATCAGCAGCGCGCATGATTGTAAGCACATGCTTCTGGTTTACTGTCGACATAGCACGTTTAAGGTGCATGGCCCGCGCTGCCTTGGACTTCTTTGTACCAGCCCGCTGGGGTATATTGTACTCAGAGTCCAAATTCTCCTTGCCACTACAGCGAGTGAGTCTGTCAAAGACAGAAACCTTTTATGGCGTATCAGAGGTGATGCGCGGGGCATTGGCTGCGCCCCTGCTCCGTCGATGCATCTTCCTTGTCTGAGAGAGAGATGGCTGGGGAATGTGGTCAGTCGCACGTTTCCTCGAGTGATGCGCTGCACCGGTGGGCGCATCTTGGCTGCTGAGGACGTCAGCAGGAAGGGTAAGCTGTATCGGCGCATCCCCTTCGGTGATGGTACCAGAGGCGTCGACCTTGCGCACCCAGACCTGGCGAGTCTTCTTCAACTTCGACAGCCGCTTCGAAGGACTCGTACTGCCTTCAGAGAACTCCTCATACGCTTGTTGATTGAGGTGCACGACCAGCATCTTGTGGGAGGAGCCCACCTTCACGTCATCGAATTGCGACACATCTTTCTCGGTGGAGGAGAAAGAGGTCCCCAGCAGAGTCGTCAGCTTATTTGCCATTAAAATCTTTTGATTGCAAATTTCAACTACAAACAGAACAATGTTACAATGTAGGACTTAGATGTAGTCCTAAGAGTACACTTTTGTTTATCTGGGTCTCTTGTGCCGATGGAGCGAATGGTAATGCGTTGACTCCGTTGACGATCTGACGACGGTTCTCGGTTCTCTGAAGCTCGGAGTTGTTCTGGGTGCTGAAGCTTGCGGAGAGGAAGAAGACGTTGAGTGTCTGTATCTGCCTCTCTGTGTGGGTGCTCGTAGGTCTGTCTCTGTGTATTCTTGTCTGTGTGTGTAAGGAGGAAATGATCTCTCTATTTATAGTTTTACAGGCTGGCTACTCATGCGCACATATGTAGGATGCGCCTGTTTGTGGGGATGCCACGTAGTGATTGCTGATGGAGGCGCATAGACGATGCGCTTTGATTGCGGAGTTGAACCCTTCCTGTTATCTTTGTGGGCTACGACCGAGATGACACGTAGCAATGGAGAGGATCTTTCAGTTGGTGAGATCTTGGGTGATTAGCACCCCTTCATAGGCTGAATCAAGTCAAAGGACACGTGTCGTAGGTCCATGGCTCGAAGATCTCGGATTTGGTGGAGAGTGATCTGATAGGATGCGCCTGGGATTGGACGCATGAGGAGACTTTGGCTTGTAACCTTTAGGAGTCACGAACTAGTCTGAGCGCACGGTTTTTGAGGCGCATGCGAGGCTTCAGCAGTGACTTTGACTTCTGTCTTTAGGGATCAGAGAAAAAGTCTGAGGTGCATGGCTTTTGAGGCGTATGCAAAAATTTAGGCACATGGCTGCGGAGGTACATGCGAGATGGTTGGGCAGCCACATGGCTTGTAACCGTCGGAGAAGAGTAATGATGATGCGGACGTTGGCGACGCTTCATCTTCTGAAAAGGCTGTCAATTGTCCAGTCCTCGGGGGACGTGCTGCCAACTTTGTCAGACTTCAGCATTTAATGTTCTTTGACAGGTGATGGGCTATTGTGTGGGCACGTCGATCCGCGTTCTACTAGGCGCATGGGGCGCATCCTAGTAAGGCGCTTGGTGCTGATGGGCGCATCAGTATGATGTGCAGTCTGGCCGGCGCATCCGTTTGTGTGACACGTCTTTATTGGCCCGAATGTTACGTTCTTCGAGTGCTTTAAATAGCCGTTTTTGACTCGGCTGAATTCGAAGCGTCAGGTTCATCACCATTAATGTAAATTCATTGCACGGGATTCGGAGAGCCAGCCACTTGGCGCATGGGTTTGATTTGCCCGGCCTATAAATAGTGGCAAGGAGAGAGTTTGCTTCTCGTTCCCCCACGTCCTTCCGAAATGAACTTATTTTCTCCAGCACATTCTGTTGACGAGATGCTCCCGAGGGTGAAGTTGCGACGCACTGTCTTCATTGATGCACTAGGTGACTGTTACATCTAAAAGTCGGAGTCGAGGGCTTTTGAGGCAGGCGGAAGGTGCCTATTGCATCCAAAGATCGGGATGCTCGAGCCCCGTCTCTGTTATGCTGGAAGAGCCGCAGATCAGAATTGCGGTGCCCCGATCATCTTTCTTGGGCTTTGGGAGAGCTCCTCCTCCTGCTAGAGTGGGTGTTGCCCATTCTAGTTGTGTTGAAAGCTGCTCCTTTAGTCGCGGATTTGTGGTGCTCTCCTCTTCCAGCTAGGGGTTGATTTCCCACCCTCGTTCTGCTCAGACGCTGAAGGGCGGTACATAACTGAGCTGCTGAAGGGATGCACATAACTGAGCAGAAATGCACATAACTGAGCTGCTGAAGGGATGCTCCTGGATGAGACGCTGAAGTGATGCGCCAAACTGAGACGCTGAAGTGATGCGCCAAGCTGAGAGCGCATGGCGGTTGCTGTGCCTAGCTGGGAGCGCATGGCGGTTGCTGCGCCTAGCTGTAGACTTAGGGTCTTTTCTTTGTAGAAATTCTCCTTCGTATAGCTCTTTTTTTTTAGACATGTAATAGACTTTTATATGAAATAAAAACCTTCTTTTAATGTCTATGCTTTTGTTATTTGCTGTGCCGAGTACTTCATCCGAGCTCCCTGCCGCATGTAATGTTAGATGCATAGGATTTATGGTCTTGAAATTCTATGCTTCTACAAGGCCGATACGGTAAATTTCGACGGATACGCATCAAATTTGTCGCGCACATGCGACCAATTTGAATTCCGTCAAAGTCCACACGTCCACGAAGCCGATACGCACCTTTCGATGCTTTCGGTTCGCGACCACGTCGCCCGGATTGGCGGGACGCACGTCGTATCGAAGAATTTTATTATTTTTAAAACAAGTTTTTCATGAACTTTGGGATCCGATTTCTCGGTACGTAGTCGATAAAATCAACTTCTGCGAATTGGGTTGTAGAGCCCTACATGCTGTCTAAAAGTATGTTCAAATAGAATTTCTAATATGGTACTGGATCGATTTTCTGGACGATAAAGTTTACCTAAAATCAAACTAATTAATGGGGATCGAAGGCGGTTATGTTGGCTTTCCGAACCAACTTACAGTTCGTGAAATGGTTAAATATGGGGTGAGAAACATGGGTTCGAAATATACCTTCGCGGCTGCCGTTGTATTCCTGCTCCGACGCGCGCGCGCGGTCCTGGCCGAGTGGGCGCTAACCCCAAGACCGGTCTGCCCGAAGGGGCGACCTGCCCGAGGGGAGGGGGCACGCGGCTCGATGAGACTCAGGCCCCCCCCAGCGCTGAGCCCGGATGCGGGTGGTCAGGCGAGGGAGGTCCGGCGAGCCGAGAGAGAGAGGGGTGGTCCGACGAGGAGAGAGGGGAGGGTGGTCCGACGAGGAAAAGTTCTGGCAGCGGGCGCGGGCAAGCCGGAGGGGACGGGACCGCCGGAGGGGGCCGGGCGAGGCGGCGAGGGAGGGGATGGAGGGCTCAAACGCCGAGGGGAGGGCACGGTGGCGCGGTCTCCGGGCGGAGGCGTGCCCTGAGGGAACCGGGCGGAGGGGCGGAGCGAACGCCAGGGGGAGGGAGCGGGGGGGTTCGACCTCCGTGGATAGACCTCCATGGAGAGCCAATCACCGGAGCCGGCGCATCGCGCGGAGCGGAAGGCGACGGAGAAGGCGGAGGCCGGTGAGCGCCGGCAGTGAAGGCCGAGGAACCAACGAGGAAGGACACCTGCGGCTGCCGGGTGGAAGCCGTTCGAACTCCGGGCACGGACCGAGGAGGGTAAAAGAAACGCCGGAGGCTGCCGAGAGCAACGGCGACTCCGGGCGGAAGAGGGGGGGCCTACTTCGTACGGCGGAGGGAGCGTCGAAGGGGCTCGAACCGGAGGTTGATAAAGGACTCAGAAGTCGTCGGAGGAGTAAACTGAGCAGAATGAGGGGGGTTGCCCGCTGGGGAACCGAGGCGGACGAGGGCTCCGAGACGGAAGCGAGGGACGAAAGCTGGAGGTGGACTCCGGACCCGCCGTAGAATGGGGCGGGGGTAAGTGCGCGGAGGGCGTACGGCTCGTCAACGCTCGCCTCCGGGAAGGAAGCTGCAGAGGGCCGCAGCGCCAAGGCCGGAGAGGGGGCGGCCACCGAAGCCCGCAAGGGGGGGCACCGGTGGTGTTGGGAGAGCAAAGGCCGCACCATGGCTGACGGAAGCCGGGGGGAGCTTGGGCGCCGGCCACTTAAGGGGGGGCACCGCCGTGAGGGGAGGAACGAAGGGAGAGGAGAGCTGGGGAGGCTCCGGCCACGAAAGAGGAGCGGCGAGCGTAGGTGACGTCAGGAAGGGGAAGCTAGGCTCGACCCCGGCTGAGGGCCAGCGGACCGAGTCTCGACCCCGACGGAGGGCCGAGGGAGGTCAGGGGAGCATCTGGAGGGACTGCTGGTTGATGGGGAGACGCCCGATGCCTCGTCCGGTGGCGTGGGCGGCGGCGACGCCGAGGGGATGGGAATGGGGGAAGGAAAGGAAAGGGAAGGGGGAAGCCGCTCGGCTGCTTTGGCCAGACGGACCCTGGCCGACTATGTTAGCGGGGATGAAGGGAGAGGAAGGGGGCTCCAAGAGGGAGGAAGAGTCCCGGATAAGCGGTCAGGCCGAGGGGGCCGGCCGACCAGACGAACCACCCGGTCGCGGGGGGAAATTGGGGGGGAAGGCGAGCAGTGGGGGCTCCTCCGACAGGCGTGGGCCGCGCGGCTGCTTCAGCGCCTTCTTCCCCGACCTCATTCCCCCCTATATATATATATATATATATATATATATATATATATATATATATATATATATATATATATATATATATATATACATTCACACATATATAATATATTTATATACTCTTATACATATGTATGTATACAGACATATATGTATTTATATATATACACGTACATACATATATTTGTATTTATATATTTATACCTACACACATATATTTATATACATTATACACTATATATATTTATATATATACAAGCACATATACACCTATATATATAATATATTTGTATATACATACACATGTACACATATATCTATATATGTTTATATATTCATATCTATGCATACATAAATATTCCAATAAATTCTAAATTCCTAAATACCCGTTTTCTTGTGTAGGACCTATTTATATAAATATGAATACATATTATAAGATTTAGTTGACAGAAATACTATAACCAATAATAATATTATTATTATATAATAATATTCTCAATAAAAATAATGATAATAATAATAATAATGATAATAATAACGAAATTCAACAAACCAATAATGGTGTATATACCATTATGTACAGTCTAGTAGTTCCAAAATGTACAAGGACCTATTTATACAATTATCACCGATTATCAACTAATAATGGTATTTATAATATTTTAATTAAAAATACTTAGAAAATATTCCTTAGATCATTAAAACGGAATACAACACCATCATACCAAAATACACCAACACGAATGTCATTGGACGTCCCGCATGACTACATGGGCTTGGCTAGGTTCGGGTCCAGTCCAGGCTAGTTCGTACAACCGGGTTCCCTAAAACTCAATAATATAATTAATAATTAATTAAACTATTTATAATGGTCATGACACAACTTTGTCTGGTTTTTCTAGTTAGGACATCACTATGGTTCGGCCTTCCCTGGCATGGCTAATACACTAGTCAAGGCACGCCACTGTACTATCCGTGCCACGATTTCTAGTCACCTGGTACTTCAAACTCAACCATAGCTAAAGTCATCTACCGTAATAATAAATTAAATAATTATTTATAAAATCTAAAAATTACCATTTAAATAAAATAAACAATAATAAAATATTTTAAAATTTTGGGAAGGGGAGCTACAATTCTATCCACCTTAAAAATAATTTCGTCTTCGAAATTCTATTTCATAACTATTCCTTAAATTTACAAAGGGAAGTCTACTACTACCTTAATCTCCTTAACTTTAATTCCTCAAAATAGTTTATTTCCTTCTCCTAGCCATTTCGTAATTACGAAACCACGGAAACTTCTACCCACCTTTGGTCACACTACTCCCTCAAATCTCATGTCACTAAAATTTTATAATCATCCAACTTCTTGCTAAAATTTCTACCAATAGATATCTACTGCTTATGGCATCTATACCCTCTCCTATCAATCCAAAATTTAACAAGCAACAATTTAACACAAGTAGCTAAGAATTATTGATAAATTCTAATAAGCATGACCATCGTCGCTCTGCAATAGGAAGGTCAAGAAGATAAGGAAGTCTAATCGAAAGCAATTATGAAGTTTTCAGAGCGGTAGAGAGTATTCAATGATGCAGACAGAAAGAAGGTTTATAAACCATTAACTTATTTGCTAGATTGGGCTACTCTAGTCCAGTCTTTTGCTAAATCGAAGAACCCTTCATTTCTTAGAGGGGCTTGCAATCCGTGCAATACAGGAGTCTTATTCTCGAAATTAATCCAAACAAGGTTCCATAATAGAACGAAATTTGAGAAATCAAGATTGTGATCTTTTTTCGTGGTTGTTTAATACACAAGAGCAAAGAATATGAATGCAATACAAGACCGTATCACGACTCCCAGGTAGATGGAATGAGGGTTACGAATGACTTCACATTCTAAAAGGTGGAGACTACATAATAGGTATGGGGACCTATTTCAAATAGTTCGGTTCTATAGTCCAAATATGGTGGTATGCCTGGATAGGTTTTACTGGGTCTTAATGGGTTCTCTATTTGGACATTACTCGCTGGTTGAATGAATCCTGTGATTTTAATCTATATTGTTTGGACAAGATTCTAATGATAAAACTATTTTTACTAGGTTAGGGTAACCTAAAATAGGTTTCAACCCAAGTAGTAGAGCTAGTTGCCAGTCAGGTTGGTTAGCTAGGTCCCTAAAGCCCAAAAATGTGCCTTCAGTGACTTTTATGTTTAAGTAGCACAAGAGGACACAATGGAGTGGCACACTAGTGGCATATGCGTAGTGGGCTTCGAATAAATCACAACCATACATTGGGTCGAAGGAATTGAGTCGCGGTTGAGGCTCTAATAGAAGTCGAAAAGTATACCGATATTATGGTAAGGGTTATAGCCAGTCCTTTTTGTCCTGAAAGTCGTACCACAAAAATAGAGTACAAGGGGATGGGTTTGAGTGGGACGTGATATACCTAGATTAAGGTGGACTCGTCTAGATCTTACATATAAAATTTGTTGTGAGATAACAACTGGTCTCGTGCTCCGAATATTAATGACACCGTCGGGAACACAAAATAATCTAAATGGAAAGTGGGAGTCCATGGGGCACTAATCGTCATCCTAATAGAAATTCGTCTAATCATTCGGTAGTCCTCATATATTCTAAAATTTTAGGAAGCTTACAGTCTACCCACCTTAGAAACTAGGACATGCTTTTAGGAATAATGAGGTTAAAAGAATTCCAAAGTATGGATATTGTACCTCGACTCTGGTTAATAAAGAATAAGGCATGGCGTAACAGGATATGGCAGATATATGTCAAGTCAAGGATCGTTCCTCAATGAATGGAAAATGGGTGTGTACAAAGACACATGGTCGATAAAAGGAGAACGATCTACTCGTCTATAGTATACAAGAGTTATCGACGGGGTAACCAACTCTAAGGCACATCATATAAAAATATTTCTAACAGCTGAGTCATGAATTTCTATTTGTGTCAACCTGCCAGACTATTGTTACAAGGGTTCTAGTTAAACCAAGCTTCAAACAAATGATTAGAGGCTCACAATATTTGGTCTCTTGAGAATAGGTAGTCTCCTAGGTTGGCGTTTGGTCAAGGGAAAGATCCTAATCATTCTCGGACTCCAATGACTAGAAGATCAAGATAATAAGTTTAGTGTCGAAGGGGGGACGGGTAACTCAAGGCAAGGTTCCAGTCACAGGGTTGGCCGATGGTAGCTACACTTGCGTATACAACTATCACAGCCATGGAGAATACTCTGTATCTATCTATCAATTTTGAGCTTTCGTCTTTCCAATCAGTGAGAGACAAAAACAATAAAGAGTTCAAGAGAGATGTCACTGAATACAATTACGTGATTCAAAGGCGAATGTATAATTCAAGAGAAATTGTCAAAGCAGTCGCGGATGAGACCCTAAAGACACTACATCTCAATCCACGTAGGGTAATTAGATGAAGAGCGAACCAATGCATCATGGTTGATCAGGCCATAATATAATAATTCTGATTAGACAATATGTTAGCGGACGTCCCCAATAAACATGTCTCGAATCAAGCTCGATAAAAGAGTAGTCTTGCAAAACTAGGCTGTAATAGTAGCATTGGTCAAGATAGTCAAAATACGAGTAGGCAAGATTTTTGGAAAGGGGGCACAAGTAGTTCGAGTTTTTGAGAGAATCAGAATCTTACCTGGTGTTCTTGCTTATACAGTCACCCTACTATTTTCCTATCCATAAGGCCTTGGTCGACTAATGGGTTATGGAACTCTAAATTCTATATTCTAAATAAACCTATTAATGTCAGTCAATTACCTCGTTAATAGATCACGAGGACCACAGAATGCTAGGTTGGAAGACATGTCACTCAACTTACAGAACTTCCTCTAATTTGGCTTTGGATCTTATGGGACACGCAGGGCATCTTTCTATTCTCTATAGTATCCTAAACTGGTAATCACGTCTGAAATCATTTGTAAAACCCCTAAAGTTCTACTATATTTTTATCAATTTTGGTACTGATTTAAAATTTTTGTATTGTACGTCGCGTAGTCGTATTGTACGTTGTGCGCAAACGGCGTATTTCATAAATTGCTCGTCGAGTGAGAATATGTGCGAGGTACATATTTTTGTAAAATATTTCTTAGAAGCTTGGTTTTTTTAAAATAATAAATAATAAATATTTTTGATTTTTTTTAAAGTTGTAAAATACGTCATGTTGGAATTTCCAACTCTTTATTTTAAATTATGAAAGGTTTTATAAATAGTAATTTTGAAAACGAGGTATTATACAAATATTTATTTCATACGAGGTACATAAATTTAAATTTCATATATATAAGTCTATTTTTGAAATTAATTAATATTAATATTTTGTTATTCAAAAAGATATTTAAAAATATTTACTATTTTCGAAATTATTATTATTGATATTTTTGAAAAATATATTTGAAAATTTTTGTGGCCATTTTAAATCTCGATTTGATTTTATGGATTTAATTTAAATGGTTTAAAGATAGAATTTATACTTAAATTGAGTTTAGATTATCTAGTTTTAAATTGGAATTTAATTTAAATTTAGATTTGATTTATTTGAATTAAAATTTATATTATCTATTGGGGATTTAATCAAATTCCAATCCCTATCCAACTGGAAATTTCCACATCCTATAAATAGGCAGGTACTCGTCCATAATTTGCTACCATCCAAATTGTGCATCATGTCTGTGCCTCCCTAAATCCACTATATTTTTAGTACATATACATCGTTCTTTCCCATGTCCGACATGCCGGACACAATCCTGTTCCCGTGTCTCGTAAGACACAACCACCGACCCTTCCCTGTCGTGTCAGGACAGCCCCCGACACGACGACGTCCCCCTACCCATTCCACTGTCATCACCATCACAGCCCCAGCCTTCACCACAGCCCCATCACCGTCACCAACATCGCAACCACCACCATGACGACACCAACTTTGACCATCATGCCCCGCCCCTGGGCAGCACCACCATTGCCTTCATCATCGTCACCACCCCTACGGTTAACTGCCACCAAGATCATCCTCGTCCAAAATCTCGAAAAACTCCCATCACCACCAAAATAAATCCAAAACCCTTATCTGTTTTCCGACGACCTTCTCCGCCTCCGCCAACGCAGATCGACGCTGGCGAACCTCCTCGCCTCCTCCTCCTCCTTCAGATTCGACGTCCAGCGCGCTGCCGCCTCCTTCCCCGGTCGGCACGTCCACTAGTGACAGCCTTCCGCGATCGTCGTGGACGGCCAGGACCGCCCGCAGCAGTCGTCGACGAGCCCAGCTCGTTCCCCGCCGGGCCGTCTGACGCCCCCCCCAACCATCGCTTCTCCTCTCCGCATACGCCCGGATAAGACAGATCCGCCCGCCTCTTCATCGAGATCCCCGCGCCGCCGCTGCGCTGCCGGCGACGCCCGCGCCCCAGCGCAACCGCCGGAGCGGCGAGGCCGCCCGGGCTACCAGCGTCTTCCCGCGGCTTTTGCCAATCGACCAAGCCCCTTGCCCCATACCGCCAAGACCGTGGCCGCACCTCCGTCCGACCAGGGACGTCGACCGCGCACAGCCCCGCCGCGCTCGGCTCTGCGACCGGCCGCCCGATCTCCTTTTTCCCCGTCGTCGTTCTCTTTCCAGTGGTTGACCGCCGCCGCCAGCGCCGCGGCACTGTGCCACCGCCGCCGCCACGCGAACCCTTATTGAGCGCCCTCTTCTTCCCATCGCTCTCTCTCTCTCTTAATGTATGGTAATTTGGGGAATGAGCAGTGTATGGTTTTGTTAAAGGTTATCATTATTATTATTATTATTATTATTATTATTATTATTATTATTAATATTATTAGTTTTATTATTATTTACATTACTGTTATTACTAATATGATTTATATTATTATTATTATCATTTTTTAACTCTTCTCTCTCTCGAGAAGAGTATTAGTATTAATTAGTGAAAACAGTAGGTAAATTATTATTTTTGGGTTTTTGTTGAAGGCAGTAGTAGTAGTATTAATATTTCTTAACTGTTATTTACTAGCAAAATTTTTATATTAGAACATAGTATTTTTTTACTACTGTTATTATATGTTCTTCCAGTAGTATTAAATTCTTATACTATTTTATTGGCTAGAAATATATATAAGAGAAAAAAATTTCCCGAAAACTATTTTTTGTAAAATATATATAAATATATTAGGGGCTATGATATATTGATGCAAAATTTTCTATCTATGAATTATTTGTCAAAATTTTAGTTTTACAAAGTAGGTTCTAACCTTGGATAATTTCTAAAATTATGTTGTATTCATCTAAAAAAATATATATATTTTTAAAAATATAAATTCAACCTAAAATAGTAGTTTGACAAAAACTTAGAAATTAGCCAAAAGAATTTTTGGTTTTAAAAGTATTTTTTTTCAAAAAACATATTTTTAATAAAAATCTAGTTCTTAATTTTTTGTAATTTCCAAATAGTTTTCTAGATAAAAATATATTTTCATATTAAGATATTTCTTTTCAAAATCTCTTAGATTAGAAATTCTCAATCATGACTAATCATCCTTCCCTATTTTTCTCGTGAATTTCGAACCCTTGTATATCAATCATGGCTAATGGACTATTCGGACTTGTCAGATTAGTGCACCACACCCAGCGTCACACCAGACGACACATCAGGCAAGACACCTTGCCTTACTGTTTATTTAAATTGCTCAATATCATGCATATTTTTACTTATTTCTAGCAAATATAAATTGTTCTTGCAAATTATTATATTTTAGTTGCATTTGGCCTAGAGTTAAGGGACCACCTTTGTTTGTGCCACATTCATTGGCCTCGACACATGTGTGCCACGAAGTCACGAGTCGCATATAGATTCGGACTTGCGTACCGACCGTACATCGGTGCGTACAGGACGAGCGTTAGGATATAACTGTTAATATAGTTGTCTAGAAGACTTAGCGGTTATTAGAAATATCGTGGTGTGGATTCAGCACGAGTAGTGCATAGGGAGGGGAAGATAGTTATTAGGCGCAGGGGCTTTCACACATTTACTTTCCTCTAGCTGCCATTTGTGACTCAGCCGAGAGCTAGTGCGCCGTGCACTTATTTACTTTCCTCTAGATGCCACTAGTGCCTCGGTTGAAACACAAATGTGCCGTACATTTACTATCCTCTAGCTGCCGTTAGTGACTCACCCAAGAGCTAGTCATCGTGCATTTATTTTTCTCTAGATGTCCCTTAGCTCTCACCCGAGTGCTAATGGGCCGTGTATTTACTTTTCTCTAGATGCCACTAGTGCCTTGGTTGAAACGCTAACGCGCCGTATTTCTAGTCTTGGGAGCCCTTGTGTGGAACGTTGTCTTCAAATTGCATTTTCACATAGAATGGTTAAGGACCTTTATTTGTTTAGTCATATATACTTTTCTGTTGAGCTTTTATTACTCAGTTTATGGCATGATGTTATGTGTCTTGTTACGTCCCTCTGAGGACCTGGTTATCTCGCCAGGTGTGTGCTCTTGTCTTTCGCAGGTGTTCTATCCGTGGCCATGATCGTCACTATTTCTTCGAGGATGATTGCACTTAGATCGTCTTCGCTTCGCTCGCCAAATTCATTTCTTTTCTCATGTATTTTTCCTTTACTTGTTGGTAGTGGATCTGTCTCCGCCCAACATATTGTAGCAAGACAATTCATTATCATTATATGATAACTTTTATTCATTTATTTTGTTGTGGATGAGATTAGTTATGGTTCTACTGTATTTTACAGCTTATGTATTCATACGAGGTTTCCATATATTGGAGTGTACTTCGTATGTATACAGCTGGCATGTCTACGTTCCTAGTCCTACGTATTTTGGGACTGAGACGTTACATGTTTTTGTGGTGGCCCATGCAGGTCAAGATAAATTGTTTGGTTACTTTACCGTACCAAGCAAGCCTGCGAATAGGATTAGAAGTCTAGGATCTCATCCACATACTTGACCTCTTTAGTCGATTCCATCGTTCGACTCATCGACTGCATATTGCTTGATTCCTTCTATCATTATCCTTATCTTTCCTTCGTGCTTGCTAGAGATTGACCCTAGTAGTTAGATGTCCCAAACACCCTTAGCTTAATTCTTTTAAGTTGGGTAGAATACCCCACAACCCGACACACTCTTGACCATTAAGGAGAATATAAATAGTATCATCTAGACTATAGAGAGTAGAGAAATTTAACCCATTTGGTCAACCAAACCTTGGACAATAAAACCGTAGAATGATGGTATAGGAATAAACAAGACTTAGATCCTTATGACTCTTAGACTATTCATATTGGTTCTTATTTTCTCTACCCTCGTGTCTATGTTTTACTATCTAGACTAATGATGCTAATATAGCCTAGTATTTACAAGCTAATTCTTTATCGAGCTTGAACAAGGCATATGATATTGAGCGGCCGCTCACTAACGTATTGCCTATTCAGAACCGGTGCATGATGGTCTGATCAACCGAGTGCACTTTGGTTCACCTTTTTTATATATCAATTTACGTAGATGGGATGTAGTTGAACTTTTCCCTTAGAATTCCATCCACGACTGCCTTGACGATTCTTTAGAAATTTATACGGCCGCCTTTGAACCATGTATTCGTAATTGATGAACGCCGTCATTGAACTCCTTATATCGTTTTTGCCTTCACCGATTTTGGAAGGACGAAGGCACTTATTTCCTCCAGCTATCCTACCAATTATGACTATTATCACTCAATGTTGCTATGTCTTCATCCTAAACTCCTCGTCCTCATTCTTGGCCCTATATTTTCTACCATGACCTTTAATCACTTAATTTAGGCATGAACCTAATCGATCTCTTATTCGTGCCTCAACCTACTCTCAAGAACCCATATCTGCTAGGGCTCTAACTGATTTTCGCTTGATACCATACCATTCTTTATTGCATGATACTCTTGATTAAACTTTAAACCCTTAATCTTCTACTCGTGCCTTAACTCGCGACCCTCCTAACCATACCCGTGTTAAATCCTATAATTTAGGTCACAATTTCTTACGGCATAATTTTGTTGAGCATTGTAATTGATTGTTCCCCATCAATACCCCCTTGTGTCTTCTCACCCCCTATTAATTCTTAATTTCGAGGAAGAAATTTTTTTAAGTTGGGTAGGATGTAAAACCCCTAAATTTTTACTATATTTTTATCAATTTTGGTACTGATTTAAAATTTTTGTATTGTGCGTCGCGTAGTCGTATTGTACGTTGTGCGCAAACGGCGTATTTCGTAAATTGCTCGTCGAGTGCGAATATGTGCGAGGTACATATTTTTGTAAAATATTTTCTAGAAGCTTGGTTTTTTTAAATAATAAATAATAAATATTTTCAATTTTTTAAAGTTGTAAAATACGTCATATTGGAATTTCCAACTCTTTATTTTACATTATGAAAGGTTTTATAAATAGTAATTTTGAAAACGAGGTATTATGCAAATATTCATTTCATACGAGGTACGTAAATTTAAATTTCATATATATAAGTCTTTTTTCGAAATTAATTAATATTAATATTTTGTTATTCAAAAAGATATTTAAAAATATTTACTATTTTCGAAATTATTATTATTGATATTTTTGGAAAATATATTTGAAAATTTTTGTGGCCAATTTAAATCTCGATTTGATTTTATGGATTTAATTTAAATGGTTTAAAGATAGAATTTATACTTAAATTGAGTTTAGATTATCTAGTTTTAAATTGGAATTTAATTTAAATTTAGATTTGATTTATTTGAATTAAAATTTATATTATCTATTGGGGATTTAATCAAATCCCAATCCCTATCCAACTGAAAATTCCCACATCCTATAAATAGGCAGGTACTCGTCCATAATTTGCTACCATCCAAATTGTGCATCATGTCTGTGCCTCCCTAAATCCACTATATTCTTAGTACATATACATCGTTCTTTCCCATGTCCGACATGCCGGACACAATCCTGTTCCCGTGTCTCGCAAGACACAACCACCGACCCTTCTCTATCGTGTCAAGACAGCCCCCGACACGACGACGTCCCCCTACCCATTCCACTGTCATCACCATCACAGCCCCAGCCTTCACCACAGCCCCATCACCGTCACCAACATCGCAACCACCACCATGACGACACAAACTTTGACCATCACGCCCCGCCCCTGGGCAGCACCACCATTGCCTTCATCATCGTCACCACCCCTACGGTTAACCGCCACCAAGATCATCCTCGCCCAAAATCCCGAAAAACTCCCATCACCACCAAAATAAATCCAAAACTCTTACCTGTTTTCCGGCGACCTTCTCCGCCTCCGCCAACGCAGATTGACGCTGGTGAACCTCCTCGCCTCCTCCTCCTCCTTCAGATCTAACGCCCAGCGCACTGCCGCCTCCTTCCCCGGTCGGCACGTCCACCAGTGACAGCCTTCCGCGATCGTCGTAGGCGGCCAGGACCGCCCGCAGCAGTCGTCGACGAGCCCAGATCATTTCCTGCCGCGCCGCTCGACGCCCCAACGACCGCTTCTCCTCTCCGCATCCGCCCGGATAAGACAGATCCGCTTGCCTCTTCGTCGAGATCCCTGCGCCGCCGCTGCGCTGCCGGCGACGACCACGCCCCAGCGCCGACGCAACCGTCGGAGCGGCGAGCCCGCCCGGCTACCAGCGTCTCCCCGCGGCTTCGCCAATCGACCAAGCCCCTTGCCCCATGCCGCCAAGACCGTGGCCGCACCTCCGCCCGACTAGGGACGTCGACCGCGCACAGCCCCACCGCGCTCGGCTCCGCGACCGGCCGCCCGATCTCCTTTTTCTCCGTCGTCGTTCTCTTTCCAGTGGTCGACCGCCGCCGCCAGCGCTGCGACACCGTCGCCGCCACGCGAACCCTCAGTGAGCGCCCTCTTCTTCCCATCGCTCTCTCTCTCTCTTAATGTGTGGTAATTTGGTGAATGAGCAGTGTATGGTTTTGTTAAAGGTTATCATTATTATTATTATTATTACTAATATTATTATTATTAGTTTTATTATTATTTACATTACTGTTATTACTAATATGATTTATTATTATTATTATTATTATTATTATTATTATTATTATTATTATTATTATCATTTTTAACTCTTCTCTCTCTCGAGAAGAGTATTAGTATTAATTAGTGAAAACAGTAGGTAAATTATTATTTTTGGATTTTTGTTGAAGGCGGTAGTAGTATTAATATTTCTTAACTGTTATTTACTAGCAAAATTTTTATATTAGAACATAGTATTTTTTACTACTGTTATTATATGTTCTTCCAGTAGTATTAAATTCTTATACTATTTTATTGGCTAGAAATATATATAAGAGAAAAAATTTCCCGAAAACAATTTTTGTAAAATATATATAAATATATTAGGGGCTATGATATATTGATGCAAAATTTTCTATCTATGAATTATTTGTCAAAATTTTAGTTTTACAAAGTAGGTTTTAACCTTGGATAATTTCAAAAATTATGTTGTATTCATCTAAAAAAAATATATATTTTTTAAAAAATATAAATTCAACCTAAAATAGTAGTTTGACAAAAACTTAGAAATTAGCCAAAAGAATTTTTGGTTTTAAAAGTATTTTTTTCTAAAAACATATTTTAATAAAAATCTAGTTCTTAATTTTTTGTAATTTCCAAATAGTTTTCTAGATAAAAATATATTTTCATATTAAGATATTTCTTTTCAAAATCTCTTACATTAGAAAGTCTCAATATTGACTAATCATCCTTCCCTATTTTTCTCGTGAATTTCGAACCCTTGTATATCAATCATGGCTAAGGGACTACTTGGACTTGTCAGATTAGTGCACCACATCCGGCGTCACACCAGGCGACACATCAGGCAAGATACCTTGCCTTACTGTTTATTTAAATTGCTCAATATCATACATGTTTTTACTTATTTCTAGCAAATATAAATTGATCTTGCAAATTATTATATTTTAGTTGCATTTGACCTAGAGTTAAGGGACCACCTTTGTTTGTGCCGCATTCATTGGCCTTGACACATGTGTGCCACGAAGTCGTGATTCGCATATAGATTCGGACTTGCGTACCGACCGTACATCGGTGCGTACAGGACGAGCGTTAGGATATAACTGCTAATATAGTTGTCTAGAAGACTTAGCGGTTATTAGAAATATCGTGGTGTGGATTCAGCACGAGTAGTGCATGGGGAGGGGAAGACAGTTATTAGGCGCAGGGGCTTTCACACATTTACTTTCCTCTAGCTTCCATTTGTGACTCAGCCGAGAGCTAGTACGTCGTGCACTTATTTACTTTCCTCTAGATGCCACTAGTGCCTCGGTTTAAACACAAATGTGCCGTGCATTTACTTTCCTCTACCTGCCGTTAGTGACTCACCCAAGAGCTACTGGCCGTGCATTTATTTTCCTCTAGATGCCCCTTAGCTCTCACCCGAGTGCTAATGGACCGTGTATTTACTTTTCTCTAGATGCCACTAGTGCCTTGGTTGAAACGCTAATGCACCGTATTTCTAGTCTCGGGAGCCCTTGTATGGAACGTTGTCTTCAAATTGCATTTTCATATAGAATGGTTAAGGACCTTTATTTGTTTAGTCATATATACTTTTCTGTTGAGCTTTTATTACTCAGTTTATGGCATGATGTTATGTGTCTTGTTACGTCCCTCTGAGGACATGGTTATCTCGCCAGGTGTGTGCTCTTGTCTTTCGCAGGTGTTCTATCAGTGGCCATGATCGTCACTATTTCTTCGAGGATGATTGCACTTAGATCGTCTTCGCTTCGCTTGCCAAATTTATTTTTTTCTCATGTATTTTTCCTTTATTCGTTGGTAGTGGATCTGTCTCCGCCCAATATATTGTAGCAAGACAATTCATTATCATTATATGATATCTTTTATTCATTTATTTTGTTGTGGATGAGATTATTTATGGTTTTACTGCATTTTACAACTTATGTATTCATACGAGATTTCATATATTGGAGTGTACTTCGTATGTATACAGCTGGCATGTCTACGTTCCTAGTCCTACGTATTTTGGAACTGGGGCGTTACATCATTTCACCAAGAATTATGCCTCGCCCGTATACTCTGGCTGTGGCAAACTCTTGGTTCCGTGATTCAATTGTAATAGGCTATCGGATACTCCACCTTTCATAGACACAAGGTCTAAAGGGTCAACGAAGACGTAGTTTTAGCAATGTTCCATAAACTACAATTCTTCAAAATGATTTCAATTCTATGGGTTGTGCCTCACCAGTGCGCTGCTGGTTGGCCATCGTAGTCGTTAAAATCACTCCAGCTATATTCCTAAGAACTTCAAGGAGCTGCTAGAGGTTCAAACTAGTTGACTATGATAAAAAGCGTAAACATCTGCCTATAAGTCTCAATCCTCAAAAGTAGATGATTGATCGGGGAGGAAATAACTGAAGACAAGGAAAACAAGAACATCCTAATATTTATTTCATATATATTTCAAATAGTAGAGGGAAAAACTGGAATCAAATCTGCCTCGAGATTCGTATACGAATAACAGAATCAGGAATTATAAATCAATTCCTTACAACAAAATAGAATTTAAATAGACAGTTCTAACATATGATATAAGATTTATATCTAAATAGAACAAAAGAAAAATTGAACAATTTATCAAGATTATAGCCTTAATTCTGGGAAAGCCTAACTAATCAAGTGAGTAGTATACCCACATTGGACTATAACTTCATATCAAAAGCAATTGTGTATCTATAAAGATCTAGCAAGCTATTTGAATTTAATAATTCCTTATCTAAACTGCATGGCCTATCAGACAATCTTAACTACCCAATGGTCAATTGAACAAGGGACTCCTAGTCCTAGTCATTCTCTTAAATCAGTTTAACCCTAGTTGTGAATGAGCATTTTCGAGTCGCAGGCTCGTAATGGTACGACTAACTTAAGTAACATCACGAGTTCGCAATCTTTTGCAAAAACTGACCTGCATGGGCCACCACAAAAACTTGTCACGACCCGCACCCGTTTTTCCGGATACGAGACGTGTCCAAGCCAGCCTACGCCACAGAGTCGGCGGTAGAACGCTGTCACGGCCAAGATGCTCACAATCACAAAATATAATATTTGTTGCTCATTCACATTTCTAAATTTATTACAACATTTACAACAATTATATTTTGAAGGAAAATACAATGTCTCACAGAATAGTAAAATCAGCTAGTTCCACTATCTAGGTTGACCTCAGCATACCCATGCCTTCCCAGTACTAAGAGTGATCGTGGCTAAACCTAAAAAATGTTGGTTTCCAGTCAGGAATGGAACAAGCACACAAACCGACGGCAATGCGAAAACATAATAGAATTAACAAGACATGAAAATAACATATGAGAGATGAAAGCTAGAAAGAACTAATGACATGGTAAGTGGTGGAGGAGACAAAAAAAACAAATAAAATACAACTATCTATGTGAATTAAAATATCCGTTTCGACATGTGAATGGCTAGGGGTAAATTCGGCACCCTGCACGTGTCGTGTGCAGCTGCTATTATTCAAGAATAGACTCATGGAATAGTTCTGGGTAGTCCACATGTCTACTAAGATATTTTTCCACCCGACTACTCCGTGTGTCGAGCGTGTCAACAAGCAGCAAGATATATGTATAAGCATGAAATGACAAGACTACTATGAATCGAAAGCAATCAGAAAGTGTACTTGCCTGAGGTCCTTAGCTGGTGAAACCAATAATACTATATCACTCAATGAGCCACAATCAGTCAACACATACAGAATTCTCCAGATGCTGAAATAAATAGTACCAACACTTTCAGAATAGTCAAATTAGCTAGAATTGCCTATCCTTAAGTCCAATTCTGGACACAGGGCAAAACGGGAATTTTGGTCAAAACGGTGTCCGTCGTTGGATCTGCTTTGCACCGAAAAAACGTGCCAGAGTCTATGGTCTATAAAGTCGTCAAACTATATGTCAACAGGTCTGGTTTTCTGATACGAACCCAACCGTATGTCCAGAGTTGGATTCCGGCGGGCCGTGCACAAAATCGCCCGTTGAATCAGACCGTAGGACCCGCAAAATGGTGGTCCAATCAACTGTCTCAGAATCGGACCAAACTTGGCATGCAGAACCAAAAAAATGATACGGTCCTGTTGGCACAAGTTTTGCTTCGATCTGACAAGCATGCACAAAGTAATTGGGAAATTTGCACAGAGGTCGATACGATAAATTTTGACGGATACGCATCAAATTCGTCGTACACACGCGACCAATTTGAATTCTGTCAAAGCCCACACGTCTACGAAGCCGATACGCACCTTTCGATGCTTTCGGTTCGCGACCACGTCGCCCGGATTGGCGGGACGTATGTCGTATCGAAGAATTTTATTATTTTTAAAACAGGTTTTTCATGAACTTTGGGATCCGATTTCTCGGCGTGTAGTCGATGAAATCGACTTCTGCGAATTGGGTTGTGGATTCCTACATGTTGTCTAAAAGTGTGCTCAAATAGAATTTCTAATATGGTACTGGATCGAACAAAATCGATCTTCAAAAGTGGATGATTGGACTGTTATTGGTCCTGTTTTGGGACAGATTTTTACCGAACTTTGGTTCGATTTTCTGGGCGATATAGTTTACCTAAAATCAAACTAATTGATGGGGATTGAAGGTGGTTATGTTGGCTTTCCGAACCAAATTACGGTTCATGAAATGGTTTAATATATGGTGAGAAACATGGGTTCGAAATATACCTTCGCGGTTGCCGTTGTATTCCTGCTCCGATGCGCGCGCGCGGTCCTGGCCGCCGGCGGTGGCCTTGCGGCGGCGCTCGGCCGTCGGGGGTGGCTGCCCAGGTATCGGCGAGGCTGCGCTGGGGTCGGGGTTAGGGTTTGCATTGGGTTTCGTTTCAATTCGATCTCTCGATTATATATTCTACGCGAGAACAGGGGGGTTTTCCGCTCGGGATGCCCAGTTTTGTGGGTTGCTGGGCCTGTGGGCTTGGTCGGCTCGGGTTACTACTGCTTCTTTATACATGTATATTTCTTTCTTTTCTTTTTTCTTTATATATATATATATATATATATATATATATATATATATATATATATATATATATATATATATATATATATATACACACACACACATATACTTCTATATTTATCTATACATTCACACATATATAATATATTTATATACTCTTATACACATGTATGTATACAGACATATATGTATTTATATATATACACGTACACACATATATTTGTATTTATATATTTATACCTACACACATATATTTATATACTTTATACACTTATATATATTTATATATATACAAGCACATATACACCTATATATATAATATATTTGTATTTTTTTTTGTATATACATACACATGTACACATATAACTATATATATATATATATATATATATATATATATATATATATAACTATATATATATATATATATATATATATATATATATAATATATATATATATATATATATTTTATATATATATATATATATATATATATATATATATATATATTCATATCTATGCATACATAAATATTCCAATAAAATTTCTAAATACCTGTTTTCTAATGTAGGACCTATTTATATAAATATGAATACATATTATAACATTTATTTGACAGAAATACTACAACCAATAATAATATTATTATTATATAATAATATCCTCAATAAAATAATAATGATAATAATAACGAAATTCAACAAACCAATAATGGTGTATATACCATTATGTACAGTCTAGTAGTCCCAAAATGTACACGGACCTATTTATACAATTATCATCGAATATCAACTAATAATGGAATTTATAATATTTTAATTAAAAATACTTAGAAAATATTCCTTAGATCATTAAAACGGAATACAACACCATCATACCAAAATACACCAACACGAATGTCATTGGACGTCCCGCAAGACTACATGGGCTTAGCATGGTTCGGGTCCAGTCCAGGCTAGTTCGTACAACCGGGTTCCCTAAAACTCAATAATATAATTAATAATTAATTAAACTATTTATAATGGTCATGTCACAACTTAGCCTGGTTTTTCTAGTTAGGACATCACTATGGCTCGGCCTTCCCTCGCATAACTAATACACTAGTCAAGGCACGCCACTGTACTGTCCGTGCCACGATTTCTAGTCACCTGGTACTTCAAAACTCAACCATGGCTAAATTCATCTGCCGTAATAATAACTAAATAATTATTTATAAAATCTAAAAATTACCATTTAAATAAAATAAACAATAATAAAATATTTCCAAATTTTCGGGAAGGGGAGCTACACAGACTCTGGTCATGGGTGCTATACTGGAAAAGATAAGGAAAACAATAAATCATTGGACTATAAGGCAGTCTATCATCCTATATAAAAACTGATAATTATCAAAAAAACAACTAGGAATTAACTATAAAGCGTTACTATTCTAAAGATGATCAAAATCGAAAGTTTAAAGTACGACTGTCAATAGCATTGAAATCCAATCACGATATATATAAAAGAAAATTTAGTCTCGACACGATCTAAGTTGATCAATCTCTGGGTAAATCAAGATTTGGGCAAGATGGGGAACAAGGTCATCGAAGTCTGAGCACGAGCATCCGAGGATGGAGATCCAGGTCACAATTAAATTTAATTCAATTGATTACGACCCAAGATATTAATATGATAAGGAAATGTGACTAAAGTCGATTGGTCGTGATCAAGGGAGTTAGGATTCAATGATATTGAAAACTTTTAAAGGATAATTCAAAGATATGGAATAAGTCAATTTCCTCCTTTTGATAGGGAAAACAAAGACAAGGTTTCATACGGAAGTCAAGTTAATCATCTCTCTCTGATACCATCAAGCTTATCTAATCATCATTTGCCAATCATATCTTTATCTCATAAGTCCAAATATGAAAATCAACCTTTATATGACTACCACCAAGAATTTATACCCTTTTGTTATGAAGATTGGACCTTGTCATGACCATCATAGGCTCAATTCCTAAATTCCAAAACATTACTCATAAAGCATACCCTTTTATTTATTAGCACTCAATACTAACCACTTAATCATCTTTAAATTCAAATTCTTCCACCTTGTCTTAAATTAGATCCGAAACCTTTAAATCAAGTTTTATGAAATCCTTGAACTTGTTCAAATTACTCTCCTCGTGTTATTCAATCTAAAACTACTAGGCCTTACAAAACTTATTCTCCATTATAAAATTAACCTTCATATTTCCTTCAACGTACACCCTCAAATATTATTCTCCTTAAATTTAAAATTTTCTCAAAAATCTCTATATTTTCTATAACTCAAAAATCCTTGTGTTCTTTCTGTTCTTAACCATTTTCTTGTAATATCTTATTCAATTTTGTATTGCCATGGAATACAGTTAAAATCTCTTCTCCATTACTAAATCCCTAAATTTAACATCATAGCCTTAAAGTGAAACGTCTCAAGAATCAATAACCAAAATTTATCCAAGTCCTCAAAACTAAGTTGACCTCGAATACCTCATCAGTTTTTTTTAATACATCTACGAATTATTCATACCCAAAATATTTCTCTAAGTGTGATTGTTCCTAAATTGATAATATAAATTTTTTGATTTCATTCTTACTTTTTACCACATCTCTATTTCAAAATTCTATATCGAAGACCAACATTTAGATTCCTACCAAGATTATCATATGTTAACAAATTACGTCCTTTTCGAGCTAGATGATTTACGTTACATCCTCGACCTTTCCAAGGTAAAAAGGTATATAGATTCAAAGGTTTCAAAGTATAGATGACAGAATTAGATACGAGATAGGTGATTGATGTAATTGGGACAGAGTTAACTAAGATAAAGAAAAATGGTAATACAAGAAATAATGGCAAGAAAGAAATAATGATAAAATCTGTTCTTGCTCATCTGTTCAAAAGGAATGAACCAATTTTAAGATATAATCGGATAACCATACACGTCTTCCTAAAATTATGTTGCTAGAATTTTTCCACGCCAGTAAGCATAGCTGCAATAAACAATATAGTCTGTAACTAAGGTATACATCCTATAATCATGTTATTTAGAATTTTTACCACGCCAACCGGTATGGCTGTAAGAAAATCTAGATTCCATAACTAGGATAAGTATATCTAAATCAGGCTCTATGTCCTTATCATGCTAGTCAGTATGACTGCGATAAATTCTAACTCCACAAATAAAGTAGACATTTACCTTTCTCACTGTCCTTATCAAGTATGTTATCAGGTTATACCCTAAATTCCAAAAACAAAATAAATATATATATATATATATAAATACAAACTCAAAGTTAACAACTAATCATCAAGATTCAAAATTCAATAATGAATCCATCAAAATCAAATTCAATAACAAGGAGTAATGGGTGAATCAAATGAGTAATGGGTGAATCAAATCAAGGGAAAATATTTCAAATCGAAGTTAAAATAAGATTCTCAAGGGTCGTTCCAGGAATCTCTCAAGGAATTCTAACAGTGATTGCGTATCCTCTTATTCTAACACTTTACTTCCTATACTCTATAGCAGGCTCGTAGTAGTACAACTAAGTCGTTGTACTACCACGACATCGCACTAATGCGAATTTGGACCTGCATGGGCCACCACTAGAAACGTGTCACGACCCGCACCTAGTGTAAGGGAACGAGAAGTGGGTACGTCCAGCCTACGCCGCAGTGTCGGTGGTAGAACGTTGTCCTAGGTCACAACATCTAACATAATGTGAATATGCTCCGAAAGGAGAACAATATATAAAGTCCAACTCAATCACCATATCTAAGATGGAATAGAAGATAAGACAATCTCGACAGAGAGTCACAAATATGAATAATAAGTCTCGGTGTAAACCACACCATAAACAATATCCCAATACAATCTTAAATGTCTCATAAACCTAGATAATAAGATAAGTCTAGACTAAGCTAATGGCAAGTCCTCAGCGATTATTGGATCCTCCCGAGGGTCCAGGTCACCTATATCAACTAGGCCTGCTCCATAGTAAGTATCGCAGCAATCCTCATCATTTGTAATATTTTTAACAGGTCCAGTCAGGACAGGAACGAATACATATCTCTCACGAAGTTCATAACATGAAAGGAAAATATGAACAAGCTATAGAATAATATACATGAAACGCTGTAAAGAGATAGTAGAGAGACTATAAAAAGAAGAACATGATATAGTGGAAATAGATATACACGATATAGATAAGAAAACTGAACTAACTACGTGATTTAGAGCACATGTTTGGTTATGTAAACAGGCTTAGGTTATACATGACTTAAATCTAATTTAGAGTTGTACATGATAATGGTGTAGATCACATAACCAAATAAATACTCCCCCTGCCCCAATCAGTACACAAGGATCTGTCCATGTTATGTTATTGCACATGAAATGTAGTATCTCACATGGAGGATCAGTCCATATGAAACAACTGGTTTATACATGAAAAGCTCACATGATCATGAGTGTACATGAATGTCGCATAACTATACATGAATAAATACGAATACAAGGAGTAGATGACACTACACCAAAACATACAATTTGTAACAGTATTTTTTTAATAATTAGTAACGGTTATTACCGTTACGGAATAGTTACGATTATAACCGTTACAATAGCTAAAAAACCGTTACTAAAAATCAAAAGTTCTATATTATTATTATTTTTATTATGGTCACACTAAAAACCGTGAGAATAATTTGTTTTTCTGTTACATATGTATCACATGCAAAGCATGTGACACGGAAGAGTGTGACAAACCCCAATTTTTTTCGATCCCTCATTTCCCTATGAAATTTTCATTTCCCTCCTGCTTCTCCCTCCCAAACAAAATCGACCAGCGTCCTCTCGACGCCTTCTTCTGGTGACTCACGAGGACCAGCACGCGTCCTCTCAGTGTGCTTCCGCCGCCGCTGGCACCTTCGTCCGCAGCCTCATCCTCTACTACTGCCCTTCCCTCGACTACTATAGGTACATCTTCTTCTTTCCCCCTCTCTCTCGGCCATCTGATACTTCCCTCTAAAGTTTTTTTTAAATTTTTTTATTTTGCTTGAATAGGGGAATCTTCGATTAATGTTTGGTCATGGGAATCCTCCATCACTGTCGGCCATCAGGTACTTCCCTCAGTGCTTTGAACAGATTTTAGGGTTTTTCATCTTTTGTTCATTTCTTTCTTTAGCTCAAAAGACGGTTTTAGGGTTTTTTGATTTTAGGGCTATTAGTTGGTTGAACACATGCTAAATGCATCTTCAAAGATCATGCTCATCACTCGCTCGTGCTGTGTCTGGGTCTTTGTAGTTACATAATTATCATCATACATATCTAATCCTATTCTCTTACGTATGCGCACTTGTATCAATTAAGAGAAGGATTAATTTCAAAAACCCATTTCATCAGGAGTTATTGGACAAATATTAATGTGCAAGGCATACTGATGTGTGAAATAATTCATTGATCCTGAACATATCTATAGTATGTTCTCTGCTCAGGTTTCTGTAGCTAGCAATTATACCAATAAGGAGATCATACACCACAAGGGTTCATGTCATTCACCATAAGGGTTGATGCTTGATGTGCGTGTACCTGTAAAAAGTTAGTCAACCCTTATTTAGAAGCTTAAAATTATACTCCGTAGAAAACTAGAGGTTTTCGGTCGATGATGATGATGTATGGAAGCAAAAAAGATAATAGAACAGCTGGGCCGAGTCGAGCCCGAGCTTGTAAGAAGATGTTCAAACTTGAGCTCGCTTTGTTTGCGATCTGAGTCGAGATGCTCACAAGCTGTTTGAGCTTGAGCACCCTGGGCTTAATGGGACTTGGTCATTTATACTCCAGCCATGTTAAGTATGAGAGTTCCCATCTACATTTCATTTTCCAAGCAATGTAGGACTAGAAGTTATGCTCTTATATTTTCTTGATAATTCAAATCTAGAAAACTTAGAAAATTATATATGGCTACTCATGTTGAATTGAGTCATAGTTGAGTCAAAATAGCCGAGCAAAAGACCCGATATGAGTGCTCATCGAGCTTCATGAGTCAAGCTTGTTCACGAGTTCACGATCCGAGCTTCCTATGTCCAATCTTTCCTTGTTAAGGGAATCGAGCTCATTTTCGTGTTCAAGATCGGCTCATTAATGGAACCTACTCGAGGCAAAACGAGCTTTTATCGAGCCGAGTCAAGTTGACCTTGCGAGCTGCTCTGTTCATTTGCAGCCCTAGAAGAAACTTGTACCTTAAACTTTCATAATCTTGGATGTTTTCATCGAGCAGAATGGTCTGTTTCTGGAATACAGTCTGCTCTCATGTCAATTTAGTTACTGCATTTTTTTAATTCATACGAGGACTCGTGCGAAGGACTGGTATAGCTAGCCTCCTGAAATCCTAGCTTAACTTTTATATTGAAGAGTTTTCGGTATCCATGTTTTTTTAATGTCAAGTTACAATCCTCCATGATGGTGCCAAATTCCCAACCAAGGTAGAATTGGAATTGCATGCTTTATGTCAGAGTGGGTTCCTGGTTAGGATAGCTAATCAGTCCGCAAAATGAATAAACATGGTTTAAATGCTGGTTCCAAATCTGATTTTGCCTAAAACTTTCCTGTTTAATTAATAGAACCCTACGTCACTCTAATATCATCCAAACTGCTATCACTGTTAGTCAATTTATGCACAGGTGAACTTTACACATCAGTGACAGTGACTGAAAGATGGTATCATGTATTGCTCTTCTAACAATTCATATTTGGACATTTTGGCATTAGTTGAAAGGATTTGGCTTATCCTAATGTGAGTATCTCAAACATCCTTGTTTTATCACTTCAAAATGTTGCTTACTATTTATTAATTTTCTTTTGAAGATTAATATTATTGTATTTTCTACACAGCTGGATGTGGCTACATCTGGTATGGGAGGAATTGGACCATATATTGGAGTTTGCATGGTCAGTGCAGCCTTTGGAATTGCTGATGCTCTTGTTCAAGATGGAATGGTTGGTGATCTGTCTTAGTGCCTAGAATTTATGCAGGTACGAATTGATAGCGATTTTCTACAGATTCATGGTTTCTTTCAATACGGAAATCCTTTGCAATGTTTCTGACTTTTTGCCCGTTTCGTAAGACAATGCAGTCCTTCTTTGCTGGTTTAGCTGTATCAGGGGCTCTAACCTCTGCATTAAGGTGGATTACAAAGGCAACGTTTGAGAATAGCAATGATGGTCTTCGAAAGGGAGCTAGTATGTGAACTGAACCTTATTCATGATATATGTCTTGGTTTCGCTTATGTACATGTGTGACCTTTTTGTTGCCTTTTCATCTTGGTTTTGTGAGCTTCCATTTTCCAGAGACCATGAAAACTATCCTTGGGAAGTCGCATCCACATAATATTTGTGGCTCACGTGTTCTGGTGAAACCTTGTAAGGAAAAAAACAAGGGTCTATGTGAGCCCCACCTAACTATTTTGTTATTAAGCATTAACTATTAATTGTTAAAAATTCTCATTTCTGTTAACTTAGGCTTTTGACCATTATTAACACATAACTATTAATGTGCAATGGCCATAGTAAAGGAAAGAGTATTATAAATATGTAATGTTCAGGGACCCTATGGTAAAGTGGAATTATAAGCTTTCAAACACATGAGTCTGTACTCCTAAATCCAATCCTGCTAATTAACCTTGAACACCTAGCTAGGAAACATATTACTCATGTTTGGGAAAAGGGGTTTTGCAAACCAAGATGGCAAGGGCTACCTTTCAAATTGATATAGACATTAGGACCTTAATGTTAGATATACAAGTTCACCCTTCAAACAGATTTACCCATGCCCTGTGGTTTAGCCGAACACCAGGCATTGTCCACAGTCACCTGTGGATAAACAGGACCAGGGCTTACCAATCCAACTGTACTAAACCCTGTCCCCAAGCAAGAGTTCGAACCTGAGCCAAGATTCCTCAGATATGAATAAACTCTACAGCCAATCAATTCCCTGTTTTCAAATAGAATTCGAATTCAAGTAGGAGTTTAAATCTCATGAGAGTCTATCTAGTTTAAACCAAATTCCTCTTATCTACAAGTTATGTATATATATACGTAGAGGTGCCTAACCGATTCCCTAGAACCCTATATTTCCTCCTTGGCCGCTGAAACTGGATTAGGAGTCTGCTCGTGGAACAGAGAGACGTAGGGGATCAACTTCTTCTAACAGGTTAGAAATTCATCTCTGGAAGTAATCTCTTATACTGATATTTGTTAATAACTTGCAACATGAGAAGAGAGAGTTGTTGACACAACGAAGTAGTAAGAACTTAGAGTTTCGGACTAGGTCATTATGTCGATCAGGTCGTAAGCCATCTGTTTCTGTACCAGAAAACACGGACACCATGGTGACACAGATATCAGGGTGGACTTAACTGAAATCAATTAATGATACCTACACCAACGCCAAGAAGCATTAAAACCTGTATCTTAGCACCTGAACACCTATTGATACTCGACAAGGTATCAGCAGCTACTCCATGGATGATAGGGTTGCGTTTGGTCTAAATAAATCAAGTATTAGATGGGTATTGATATCAAATCTGAAACCTACATCAGAGGTGATGTTTTGAACCAATGATCAATGTAGATGGATACTCGACATCAAACCTGACACTTAAGTGACCTAGTAATCGAATCAGAGGCTTGACAACACCAAGTTGACACTAGAGTATAATTTTCCCCATTCGTGCATCTTCTGACCTCAAGCAGGGTGAAATGGCATGGACCAATCATGTCCAGTTTTCCCCTGTATCAGGATACACTGGGATACTGCTCGAATTTGGGGGTCTGAACCAATGTCGGTTAAAGCAAACAGCCAGGGTTAGGCTTGGTACTTGCGTGGGTGAGAGGTAATTCCAATCTTACTTCATATGAAAACCGAGTAGAGACTAACTGGATCATTGATTATCCTATATCTCGAGTTTACAGCAGGCAACATTGCTGCCTACTCAAGGTTTGACTAAATAATATGACAAGCCATACCCCTCACCTTCATGTCCATGTTAAATTAGTTTACAGACCATGGGAGGGCAGAAAGTGCTGTAAGGATCCTCATAGGGAAGACCTCTGTAAACACAAGTTAGGAGGAGGTATATTCTTCTCTGATCTGTAAACCACAATAGTGGTTTACACTCGAAACAACTACAAGGGATCTTGAGAACATTTCTGTCCAGATGAACCCAGGTTTGTATTTGACAGCAAGGGATGAGGGCTAAGGTCAAGAACCATGGAGTCTCAGTTTGGTTAGGGTGTTGATATGACAGGGAACTGGGAAGTAACAGGGTTGGTTTGTCAAGTATTTGCAAGGTTATTATGTTAGATATCAGGTTAGAGGAATATCAAATCCTCATATGCCTAGATAGTAATCCCAAACAAGTACTTATATGTCTGAATAGGAGGGAGGTGCATGGATAGAACCAGGGAGTATGTGAACAGTAGGAGGATACCCAGCAGGTATCAAAGGTTAAGTCTAAGAAGAGAAAAGGGAGGACAGGATTCATATACCAGGTGTATGGGATTTGGGTGTTTGCAGGCAAGCATAGGGTTCAGGACTTGGGAGAAATTGCAATATTATTTTGCTTATTTTAGTGTTGTTTCTATTAACTATGGTTGCTTCTTAGCATAACCCAACTCTGTGGCAACACTTCTTACTTTTCTAAGTCACCTGAAAATGAAATCAGCTCGAGGAATCAACCAATAGAAGACATTGTCCTGGAAGCACAATCTGCTTATCAATGATTGCAATTTGCATTCTCTATGGCTTTATGCTAGTTACATGGGCAGTCACAAACATCTGAAACTTGTTAAGAGGGATACGTGAACAATGATGAACTTGTTAGAAGGGAGCCTGTAATGGTTTTCCCAAAGTTTGTGATCAGCTATATGATACCACTATACAAGCTTAGTCAAATAGTGCGATGGGAAAAAGACAGGCTAACTGTTGAGCCTTCCAGTTTCAATTGTGCACATTATTTCCTTATAACAGGCAAAGATACCACGCTGTGCTGTAATCTTGATACAAACATGTGTGATGTACTGCTTGCCTATTCAGACCGAAAGATACTACCTTTAGATGTTTCGGTGGTAAGAAGAAGAGGGTGGATGAGGAAAAGCGAAATTCAATTGGATAAACATACTTTCCCATAGGGGGCTGTCATATCTGATATCCTTGCATCAAACCTCAAAGTCAATTACGAAATAGGGGTCCGTACACTCTCAATAAAACATCCCATAATTCTTCCTACATTCTTGTACATGTTTGCTTGTAGGCTAGTAGGATCTTTTCTCTAAGTCAATTACGAAACATGGTAGGGTAAATTTCATATGACTACTACGGCTTTTGTCTATTTCCCCAACCCCCATATTCTTTATTTGCAATCATAGTATGTACCTTGTCCATACCAGTAATTATGTTAGATAGCATCTAATACTGTTTATGTTTCTTTAGAACTTATAGATGTCCAGATTTACTGTAATAGAGTTCATTCAGATATATCTTTATGTAAGGACTAGGAGATAATTGTTTGTTGCAGGAATATAGTTTTCTGCATAGAGAGTAATTTAAACTTGTTATTTACATCATCTCTCTCTTTAAGTTATGTATGACCTCCTTATGTTCTATATATACTTTAATACTTTGAAGGTTGGGTTTGGCAGAGCTTTTTTTTTTTTAAAGCAGCAGCATAAGCTGTTTGGTAACATCCTGCATCTGCTTATTTATTTAGATAATCTTTAGTTCATTTTTGGAGACAGCTTTTGAAAGCAGGGGGTGCCAAGCCAGTCCTAAATAACTCTTTGCAGGAGAAATTATGTCACTATTGGCTTTTGATTGAGCGATAAGCAAGATACCTGAAAGGGTCCTAAGCTCTTGAAAGTAGAGTGGAAAATATAAAATGTGCAATTCATGTTTTCATTTTTACTGCAATAATCTAAGTTCAATGCATATTAGGTCTCAAGTACACAGATTATAGTGTTCTCACTTCAGTGGTAATAGTGGTAGTGTCATCTGGATCCTATTCTATCCTGGTGAGACATAGCTTTGCCAAATAGTGTAATTTTCTTATCAGAAAGTCCTATCATGTTTCTTGCCTGGTACAACATAACTGTGTTAAATGATCTTTTTTGTACTTGTGATCGTCAAACTACATCTGGAAGTTTGATTTTACTCTTGTGATAGATACTTGACAGTGAGATAATCTATTTAAGAATGAACACTGAATTTCTTTTAAGAATGAACACTGTGAAATGCCCCACTATGCAATGTGAACATCTTGGAAGACTCAACTTCAGAATGATGCTCATCTTTCACTGGACGTTTGCAAGCCATTTTTGCTGCTCAATCTTTAAGTCTTATATGCTTCCTTGCAGTATGAATCATGATCTTCCAGGGATGTTGGCAGAATCTGATGGTATGTTTGTTGGGAGATGCAGCAAACCTCAAAGCCACTGGCTCCCCTAAACTACTCGAGTTTTGGGATCGAAGGTTTAAAATTTTCAAAAGGTACAAATTTTATGATGTGTTTCAACCAAAAACTTTCTAAAAGCTTAAGTTGCTCACATCATCGTTATCTGCAGTAGATTGTTGCAATCCAACTCCTATTGCTAAAATCAGTAGTAACTCGAGCAATGACAAACCAAGAGCGACAGGAAATAACTCTATTGACCAGGGAAGGTAAACAAATTAAGGTCTTTTGGTGTAATTAATTGTGGCCTATTACAGATCTCTTCATCAGTATTGTGACAAACAATTTAGACTTATATTGTGACATTATTTGTTGCTTTCCCCCCTCCAGTGGCATCATCGAAATTCCAGACAGCCCTTTTGCATCTCCCTGGTTGGGAAAATCCAACATTTAAGCTGGAGATATTTGGTGAGCATCCTTGATATAATATCTTATTGATGTTTTTAGTGCTTATATTTCTCATATGGTTGCAATTTTCAAATTTAATAGTTAATGCTGGAGATATTTGGTGAGCACCTCCCCTATTTATCTTCTTGGATTTTGCTTAATGTATGCTTTTGTGCAATAAAAAAGCCACTAACCCAATTCTGGGTTTGGCTACATGAATCTATTTCCTCAAGACTGCTAATTTAAGAGTCTGTACTTGGTATGTACTCTGTACGCACTCCACAAAGCATGGTTGCAGTAGGTGCATTCGATGAGTGGGTGTGTCATCTTTATAATTTTGTATGCAGTTCGGAAGTGCAGAATTAATGAGCAGTGCCTGTGCACGACAGAAACTGTGGATGGAACAGTATACAACTGTAGCAACCTGATGCATGACTGTACTAATCGTGTAAACTCCTTTTTTGTTCTTTTAGATTTATGGTACTTGTTTATTTAACAAATCTAAGGTGGATTGGTCATAACCTGTTTTGGTTCTTGCCATTTTGCATGTGGTTCCTTCCCTTCATCGTTTTATATAATCCCTGTGTAGAGATTGTATAACCATTTATCTGGTACAGGCTGTACTATACAATGATTTTTAGCTGACAGTTATCAAGGCGTTGAACTGTGGCTTTTCGGCATTTGCAACCAAGGAGGGCCTTTGAGACTCAAACTAGCACTTGGAGCGGCAAGGGGGCTGTCATATCTCCTTTCCAGCTCAGCTGTTGGGATAGAGGCATATCTTCTAAATGGTGTGCTACTTCTCTGTGGATGCATCATGTCAACATGCTCATCTTAAAAACTTAGAGAGTAGTTAATGTATCTATGATAGAGTAATGTTTCTTTCACTTAAATTTGTGTTGAGAAGAGAATGGTGGTTCCCCTTTGTGTTCATATTGAGGGTTAGATCTTGTAATGTTATGTATTGTATTAAACTATTGCAATATGAATTTGAATTTATGCGCATATTAATAAAAGTTCATCTTTGATTATATATTGCTTTGAAGCCTGTTGAATATAGGCTAATCGAAATTATATTGAAATTATATATATTTTTTTTCAAAAAATATACGTAGTGGTAACGGTTATAACCGTTACAAAAGCGCATTTTCGTAATGATTTTTTCCGTTACTAATCTACATTTAATTTTGTCTAAAAAAACTTTTGTAATGGTTATAACCATTACGACATTTTACTTTCATAACGGTTTTAACCGTTAGTAAAATACATTTAGTAACGGTTATATCCGTTAGGAAATCCGTCACAAAATATTATTTGTAACGGTTATAACCGTTACGAAAAGCGTTACAATATTTTGTAACGGCTAATTCGTCACGGTTTTTACCGTTACTAAAATTTTTGGTAACGGTAATAACCGTGGGTAAATGTCTATTATGGTGTAGTGTGATGCACATGATAAAGTACATGTGCACAATATACCTGATGTATCCGAAGGGATAACATCGCATGAAGAGATCCATATAGTACTAATCCGTGATAACATCGTGACAGCATCAAGTAAACTAGTCTATAACAAGTGAATATGTCCAAACAAGTATAAAACGGTCAGAGAATGTACTCGCCTGATATTCCGACTGTCTGATGAGAATAAGAGTCTGAACTGGAGTATCTGAGTCCTATTTAGAACAACCATAGGTTACAAAGTGTCTAATATGAAATAGATAACGTCTACAATGCATTCTAAATGATTCTAGGTCCTTCTAGGTCAAAGTCAACCCTTGGTCAACTCTGGTCAACCCTGGTCAACTCTAGTCAAACCTGGTCAACTATAAGTCAACTAGTCTATTTACCAAATTTTAGGTCAAACCCAAGTCATCTAGTCATTCGAAGTCCGTTTGAGTCGATTTAGATCAAGTTTGACCCAAAGTTGACTTTTGTCAACTTGGTCAACTTGCTAGTCAACTTGGCCAAGTTAGGCTCATTTGGTCAATCTAAACTGTCTTGCTAAACCATAGGTTATACCTAATAGCAATCACATATATATATTTATATACCCATTCAAAATATATACAATAGGATATATATATATATATATATATATATATATATATATATATATATATATATATATATATATATATATATATATATATATATATTTTATATATATATATATATATATATATATATATATATATATATATATATAAGAAAATATATATATATAAAATATATATATATTTTCTTATATATATATATATATATATATATATATATATATATATATATATATTTTATATATATATATATATATATATATATATATATATATATATATATAAGAAAATATATATATATAAAAAATATATATATTTTCTTATATATATATATATATATTTATATATATATATATATATATATATATAAATATATAACACAAAGGGAAGGAAGATGCAATGTGTGTGTGTGTGTGTGATATATATATATATATATATATATATATATATATATATATATATATAACACAAAGGGAAGGAAGATGCAATGTGTGTGTGTGTGTGTGTGTGTGTGTGTGTGTTTGTGTGTGTGTGTGGATGATGGCTGTTGCTAGGGGCTGTGGTAAGAGGGCCAAAACTGAGAACAACATACATATATTATATATATACTATACGTATATATACTAATATCTATTTGAAATAGTTTTATATATACAAAGGTAAGAATATATAACATAGGGATATATATAGTTCAAAGTAACCTTAGTCTATCTTCAAAACAAATTCAGAAATCTATACTAACCTAATCATCCCATTCAACATCTGATTTCAACTCACAATTATACCTACAACATATATATATATATATACACACACAAAGGAAGCTATAATATATAGATTGTAACCATTTGAATGTAAACATTAGATCCATATACAAAATTGAACTACCAAAAACTATCTAAACTGAACTCTAAACTCAGAATTCGGGTTCAAAGTCAGAAATTTACATCTCCACCAAAAATTGATTAAAAAACAAACCAATACAAAACCCAAAAACCAACTTGATACCCAATTTCCAAAATACACAACTAGAACCCGCGAAACTTGGCAAACACGAAGTTCTATATGTGTGTGATGTGCTCGGTTACTCACGGGGTCGAACCAGTGTCCGTATCGTGTCCACAGAGTGCGTATCAGAAAACTGGATACGCGTATCGGAACGTGTACGTGCACGTGCGTTTCGCCCGATTGAGCGCCATACGCACAACGAGAAGCCTCATGCTCGTATACATAGCTAGGTAGGGTACAAGGCTAGGTCTAGGATACACTGACATGACACCATGTCGTGTGTATGCGACACAGGACACGCGGATCCCGTACGGCCTGTGCGTGCGCTCGTGTGCGTGCCCGTGGGCGCGTGTTGATCCACATGGCTCGCGATTCGAGCCACGATGTGTCTCGGGATTGAGTCCCTCGGTAGCCTAGGTATAGGTCTTCATGCTCGTGCTCCTGGAACGGGTCCTCGTCGCATCGTGTTCGCGTATGAAGGTCGAGACAGCGGTACTTTTCAATCGCTTGCACAGTGCGGGCTAAACCGTGCGCGTCAGATTTCTCCGTACGCGCTTCACGAAACATCATGAAATTTTAGGAGCATGTGGACAGAGTTATGACGCATAGACAGCAGGGCATGCACGGGGCCGTGCACGGGCCTCGTGCATACGTGTCAGTATCCGATTCGGACACTGAAATCGTGTCGAATCAAGATCCATCTTCACGAAAGTTATTACAAATAATATCAGCAATAAATTTGTGAAAACAGAATCGAAAAATAACAATTTTCAATTCTAAGTGGCATTTCGTCGAACACGTGTTACAATGGACCGACACGTGTCCGATACGGCTATCAAACGAAATCACAAACCTACCAAACTTCATGCACAGGACTGGTGTACCTATATGGATGCATCTACAAAGAAAAAAATAGAATTAACAAGTGTTTAGAGAGATTTACCTATTGAGTGTCAAAACTCAATGAAATAAGCCTCCAAACATGTTGATTGCCGATTCCCTCCGGTCAAACGCCTCTGATCCCTCGCTAGAAAGTCTCCAGTAGTTCCTCTCCTCCCAATGATCGTAACGCACTTCGTTTGGAAGGATTTGGGTGAGAAACGAGAGAATGAGACCTTTGGAAGAGAAGGGAAAAACTAGGGTTTGAACTTGTGACGGCTCCTATGTTTCTCACAATGGAAAAGTGGGGGCTGCTATCTTTTTCTGGCCAAGGGGGTATTAGGGTTAGGTTTAGGGTTTGGTCATGGGCCAACACTTCTCAAGTTGCTAAAAAGGCTCATTGACAAATAGGCTTAAAGGCTTATATAAAAATGAATTAAATGATTCTTAAAATAGTCAATAATTCTAAATTAATATATAAAAAGCCAATAATAAATCTAATTACATTATTAGGCTTCTAATCAAGGTTGACTAGGTTATACCACCTTCTACTACCAAAACACCAATCAAACCACACACCAATCAATTTAATTAGTAAAAAATAAGAAATATCAAATTAGCATATAATGACTAGAATACCCTTAATTAGAAAAATTAGTGTGACGCATGCTTTGCCTTAGGATTATTGGATGATGACAAGGAATATATTGATGCAATAGTTGAAGCGTCATTCTGGGGCTCCGGGCATTATTTGTGCGCATTGTTTGCTACTTTGTTGTTCTCTACGAGTATGACTAGCCTAAATTTGTTTGGGATCAAACTTGCCATCTTCTTTTGGATGATATTCTTCATCGCTAATGAAAAGTATTGGACAACTAAGGTAAGAAAATTACATTTTACAAACATTTTCATTTTTTTGTAACTCTTTTCATTTTTTATGTTTTTATATTCGAATATTAAAAATTTATTTGGAAAAAGTTAATATTATTTTGATAAATTTATTTAAATAATTTCATTAACGATTATGATATTCACAAACATCCCTTTCCGCATGTGTTCTATTTTTTGCATATTTATATTTGTATGATAAAAAATATTAGTACAAATATTTAATGTTATTCTGATCAAGTTATTAAACTATTTGACGATTGGGATGTGTTGTTCATAGATATTTGCTTAATTTTATATGTTTTTATATTTTCAGAGCTATAACTCACCGATGAGGAGTTGAAAAACTATACGTTGGTTGAGATTGAGAAGATTTTGAACAGAACTGGGAGGAGCTTAAGGAATTTTCCTACCTTGCCATTTTCTGATTTATCCATGTTGGAAGAAAGAAGTAATATGCTTATCAATGATGAACTTTTTATGACAGGGTTTCACTTGCGAATGAATGCGAAATCCTGTTATGCTTATTAAATGACGATCAGTGAATTGTGTAATGGAAGTAGTGCACGATGATCGTGGGGCTTTTTTTGTGTATGGATATGGCGGTACTGGAAAGACTTTTGTATGGAGAACTCTTTCATCTGTTCTGAGATCCAAGGGTGAAATTGTCCTCATAGTTGCTTCAAATGGTATAGCTGCACTTCTTATGCCAGGTGGTAGGACAACACACTCTAGGTTCTATATTCCGTTGGCGATAAATGAAGATTCTACTTGCTCTATCAAGCAAAAAAGTCCGTATGCTGAGTTAATTGCTTAAGCCAAACTTATTATATGGGATGAAGTGCCAATGGTTCATAAACATTGTTTCAAAGCTTTGGATAAGACTCTACTAGTTATTCTAAGATTTCAAAATGAAAACAGCTTGAACATGCCTTTTGGTGGCAAAGTTGTGGTTTTCGGGGGTGATTTCAGACAAATATTGCCGGTTATTTCTGGAGCCTCTAGACAAGAGATTGTTTCAGCTTCTCTAAATTCTTCTTATTTGTGGAGATTCTGTAGAGTTCTAAAATTTTCAAAGAACATGAGGCTTCTTACCGGTAGTTCCAGCACCGATGAAGAGGAATTGAGATTATTTTCAGAATGGATCTTAAAAATTGGTGATAGAAAAATTGGAGAGAATAATGATGGTGAAGTTTCTTTTGAAATACCAGATAATCTTCTCATTAAAGATGCCAAAAATCCTGTTGGAGCAATTGTTGATAGCACTTATCCTAATTTGTTGGGAAATGGTCATAATTGGAGATATTTGCAAGAGCGAGCTATTCTCGCACCAACTTAGGATGTTGTGAACAAGGTTAATGAATATATGTTGCCTGTATGGCCCGGAGAAGAGGTCACTTATCTGAGTTCTGATTCCATCTGCAAAGTTGATGCACATTCAGATAGTGTTGAAGATATGTACACTCCAGAATTTTTGAACACTATTACTTCTTCTGGGTTGCCGAATCACATATTAATATTGAAGATTGGGGTACCTGTGATGTTGCTTCGCCGTATTGATCAGACTTCTAGATTGTGTAATGGTACTCGATTGGTCGTAACTCATTTGGGAAAACATGTGATAGGAGCTGAAGTAATTACTGGCTGCAACGTGAGACACACGGTATTCATTCCTCGGCTTTCTCTGACTCCTTCGGATATCAAATTATCCTTCAAATTCCAACGAAGGCAGTACCCATTAATTGTTTGTTTTGCCATGACTATTAACAAAAGCCAAGGCCAATCACTTTCACATGTCGGACTATATCTCCCACGTTATGTTTTTTTGTCATGGTCGAATGTATGTTGTTGTTTCAAGGGTAACAAGAAAAGACGGACTGAAGATTCTTATTTGCCACAACGAAGACAAACCATGTAATACTACTCAAAATGTTGTGTACAAGGAAGTGTTTCAAAACTTATAATAATTAATTTAATTGAATGAAATGTGCTTCATTACTTTTTTTTAATAGTGTATAAACTTTTTATTTTTGAAATGAAAAATAAATTAAAAACAAACCCGCAAATCTTGCGGGTATGTAACTAGTTATATCTATTATGGAGACCTGAACAAAAATATGCTAACTTATTGGAAATCCAAACTCTAATTATGTCTATTATGGAGACTCAAACATAAATATCCTAACTTGTCTGTGACCCAAAGTCTAAATATCCCTTACAAAATTTATAAAAATAGATGGAGTATAAAGAAAATTTTATAAATTGAAGTTCTTATACATAATGTCAGTCGAACTGATAGAATTTGTGCATATGCATAGATTTTGCCAGAAAGTCTCTGAATTCAAGCGATATTTAATTTTGGGTTACAGCGATTGGATGGTGGACTTGGATCGCGGCGGTTTGATTGGGCTAGGATATATATGGGTTAGAAACTGTTTAATTTTTGTCAAACGGTCTGGCATAACATGAACTTACTCCAATTTCGTCAAACCAATTGTCAAAATATATTGGCACCTCCAAATAATTTCTTGAAGTTTCTTTAGGACAAGAAGTTTCTTTTGTAAAAAATAAATAAATTCAGACTACACCTAGAGGAAAAAAAAAACGTGAGGGAAATGGGTAATGGGGAATAAAGAGGGAGAAAGAAAGGCAAAGAATATAATCCGTTTGCTTTTTGCGAGTCGAGTAGCAATGAATGGGTTCTTCGTGTGCTCTATGAGATACCATGTCCAATGATTGGGGTTCCCCCATTTGGTCTTCCACATCTTTGTCTTCGATGCGGGATTCTACACCATTTGTGGACAAGAGGAGAAGAAAACGAAGAAGATGGTGTTCAATTGTGAGCCCAACGTTGGAAAGAGATGCTAGCTAGTGATAATTATAATGAGAAATGGATTTGGATATGCTGGAATCTTTCTCAATGGAAACTTGAAAAAAAATTTCTTTATTTTTTTGGGTGGTGTCTGACTTAACGGTAATTTGTGCATGCTGCGTTATATGTCATTTGAATCCACTGTTTTCCAATTTACACCACCTTCCTTATTTAATTTTAATCTTAATATTAGATTTTTAATATTAATGTCAATGTTGATGTTAAGATTAATTTTAATGTTAATATTAACATTACATTTAATTTATAGTGTTAAATTTAACTTTTAATGTTTATTTTTAATTCTAATGATAAAACTAAAATATATATTAAAAAATAATTTAACATTAAAATTATCACTAAAATTAGGGGCGCTGCTAGTTTGCCTGTCTGTCCGCCACGTGGCGCCGTCCCATTGGCAGGTCAACCGGTGTGGGACCCATGCATATAGGAGGACAATGGGTTTCTACAACACGGCGGACGGGCCAGCCCGCCTGCGGACAAACTATCATTTTCCTAAAATTTATGTTAAAATTAAATAAACATTAAAATTAAAATTAATATCAACGACAACATTAAAACCAAAAAATTAACATCAGAAATAGTATTAAAATTAACATTAATATTATTATTAAGACTAACATTAAAATTAAAATTAATTTTTGTAAATATAATTTTTAAAGGAATATTTACTTTTAAAGATATATTGTTTTTTACTCTATTTAAATTTTTTTAACTTGTCTATCTCTATTTTAAAATATAAATATATAAATCTCTCCCTATTTAAACAACAAATAGACTTATTTTTAAGATAGATATAGGTTTGTTTTTAAAAGGAAAGATTTAATTTTTTAAAGAGAGAAATTTAGAAGAGAATCATCCGTGTATTTTTCATCCCGTAAGTTTGTCCCGTAAATTATTCCCGTATTAGAATATATATATATATATATATATATATATATATATATATATATATATATATATATATATATATATATATATTTTGTTTTTTTTGAAGCAATGGGTACTTGTGGCGAACTCGCCTCCACTGGGGCTCGAACTCCCGACCACTTGGGCTGCATGCATCTCTCTTAACCACTAGGCTAGAGGTCATTTGCATATATATATATATATATATATATATATATATATATATATATATATATATATATATATATATGTGTGTGTGTGTGTGTGTGTGTGTGTGTGTGTGTGTGTGTGTGTTGTGATTTGGATAAATCCAGATATGGATGCACTTATCCATACCCGCAACAACCTCTCTATCTCATTCCCTCTATATATGTTATCTATGAGAAAAGCTAAGTACAGTTTTCTGGCTACTAATTCCTTCTCCTTCTTTCTTATTTTCACAACACGTTATCAGCACGAGGCTCTAACCAAAGAGTTCGAGGGCGAAGATCAGAAAATTGGATTGAACAATCCAACCAGGTTCATAGATTTTTTTTATTTTATAAAATTTTTGTTCTATGATCTAAACTCGAAAACTAATACCGAAAATTATTTCTTTATTGATCTCTTATACGCATGTGATATAATATAATAAATTTAGCATATACAAATTCCATATAAATACCATATAAAAGAATGATATTCTATGTAAAAATATCGGGTTAATTCGGTGAACACCATGATCATGTTTATTCAATTGGCATTCTTCTAAATTATATACTTCTATTATTTGTAGAAACTTTGATCTTGTGACCTAGCAAATGAAGTGATGTATTAAGAATTTGTATCATAAATGAAAAAAAAAAAGTACTTGTAGAGATCGATCTGTTCTGTTAGTAACAGTATTTAACATATGTTGCTAATCTTAGCTAGTTTCACATGGCATGCGGCAACTTTGGAGCTACAATTATTTGTTTCCATCACTTTAGTATGGATTTATTGCATATAAGTACCTTAAATAAACCATATTTTGCATAAGTCCTAAATATTATATCTTGCGATGGCAAGGCAGATCTCCTGCATCCATTCATCATTGATGATTTCAGTTAAAGAGTAAGTTGTTGATTTTGTTGGATTTGATTTATATCATTTGCGAAAGAAAAGTGATAGTTCTTCCTCTTTGGGTTATGGTAGTCTTTAATTGTGAATATATGATACTTATCTCCTTCTACCAAACACGTAGAATGGGCGATCCAAATGTTTTACCTGCTGGATGATTCAAACATGATTTTCTTTGTGACCAACTCTCTCTTAGGAGGTTTAGCGAACACGTTTTAAATTTAGGTCATATTTATATTTTAAAATCTAAATTAGATTGTGTTCACTAAAGATGTATTCGGAATATGATCAGAGATGTATCTATTATTTTTCAGTTTAGATCATCATCATCTTAAGAAAATGCATGTTGGATATGGATTAACTCAATCTTTCATATTCTAATCCAGATTCGCATATATAAATGTATAAACAAGTACATAAATTATATAATACTTTTTGTACTTATAATACTAGGTAACGCATGTGATTTTCATATATATAAGAAGGATAAGGATGAGCATCTTGTTCACTCATATGTTTCACTCTTCTCCTATTGAAATCTGTATCTTATCATTTTAAGTATTTGGAATATCCAGCTAGCATTTTTAAGTCCCAATCCCTGTGGTTTGACTAGGACTCATTACAAACACGAGCATTTTTAAGTCACAAACCTACTTTTTCTTGATTATCCTTTTTCCATATGAAATGATAAAACTAGTAAAGGCTATGTTGTTTTGTTGTATATCAACATATTAAATATAGGAGCACTTTAGCCCTAACATTCTTGACAACAAGAACCAAACCATGAGTTCTTAATTATATTAAAATTTTGATATAATGTTTTCCTGTTTGTAAATCTTTCAGTTTATTCTATATTTATAAAGGAAAACAAGTACTCACGAGCATGAAATGGATGTCAATAGTACAAATTGCACATGGAAAAAAATGTAATACGACCATGTCATTTCATTTTTGTGGTTTTATTTGTACAGTGATACAAATTGCTCATTTGAGTTTTATACCACCCCAAATGGGTGCATACATGACAGGTGTTGCACAACATGTCCGAGAAATCCAGCCGTCCGCAAATTATTTTTGCAGGTCACAACGGATTGCTGGCTCCTGAAAGGCCATAAATTTAATTTTGGTATTATAAGCTATCATAGACCTGGAGTTCTATGTTTATAATAAATTTCAATGAGCTATGAGCATCCCTATTTTTTATTATTGATTTCATTGGACACAAAAATGCAAGCTTTTGAAGGTGAACTATTGTTATCCACTATTTCATTATCACAAGTCCCGAAGGATATTTGTGGAATGCCTAAATGAGACTCACGATATACTCATGGGGTTTTGATATGCTATCAGTTTAGCTTTAATATGCTTCGTATTATTCAAGCTTATGATTACTTCACACCAATATATTGCAAAATGTTGCTTATATGCTTAAATATATCCATAAGAGATTGGAATGATACATAATATGAACACATCACCAAGCTATAGATGACTAGTTCCATGATGACAATTATAATGCTTTAAGAGATAAAATCTAGTACATGGATGTTGATATTTCATAGTGGCATTTTAAAGTTGCAAACCTCTTAAATTAGAAATTTTAAAGTTGGTGATATACGGTTGTTCTATCTGTAGGGTTACTACGGATGCATTATTATCCTACAAACTATCATAGACCTGAAGTCTATGTTTAGATTACTATTGATTAATAATATCTTTATTTGTAACTATTGGTAATATATTGCCATATCTAGAAACTATAATCTATGAAAAATAGACATCTTATGCATGACTGATAGTACTACGTACCAACATCATCCTTGAGAATAGAATCTTTTCCTCCAACAAGAATACTAGTGTTAAAATAGTATCCATGATAGCTGGTCATGCACATTTATTGAAGGCTATGGAGAGCACACTTAAATTTATCCAAGGAAACTCACTCATATAAAATGTCTTATACTCTCATAATTCCAGAAGAAAATTATTGAGTTTTAAGGACATAAGGACAAACGTGGATATTATATTGAAACTATGAGTGAGTAAATATAAAGAATACATTTACAAGAACCAGGAGTTCATCCTAGAGAACCAGAAGTTCGTCCTAGAGAGATTATCTAGCTATTCACTATGGATACGCGTTACTCACATTAGGGTTGTCAAGTCACATATATCAAGGATAAGTTTTTTTAATTTGCAGTATACATCCTTGATCTCAAGGATAAGTTTTTTTTAAACCATAAATCCTGAAGATTGTATATGAATAATTAGTAGCATAGTCTTAAATTGCATCTCTTTTAGATAGCTTATGTTGGTATTGTTTGAAACTGTAATATTGGCATCTATATTTTGTAAATTACTATGTTTATCTTCTTAGATTATTAAATCTTCTAGACATGAGATATTTTTGTGATAGAATATTTCTGTGATCTGTCACGTTAATAAGACATAATTTCCGCCGTTAGGGGGAGATATGAAGAAGATAAATTATTGTTCTAAAAGAACGTCGTGAATTATCATTCTAGAAGAATGTCGTAAAGCATCGTTCTAGAAGAACGTATTACATCATCGTTCTCGAAGAACGTTCTAACGCATCATTCCAGAAGAACGTGTCATGGCATATTTCTAATTTATCTAATCTTGAATAAATTAAGAGAAATTATCCTTTGCTTTCTTACGTTTTATTATGCTGCATAAATAGCTATAATATCTATAAATTTATTTTCTAATAGAAGTACTAAAAGAACCAAATAAAGACAGCAAATGAATAAGTTCTTTTGTAAGAACGCATAAGACCTAAAGGTTCTAAATATTTAGAACCGCGTGAAGAAGAAGAGGCCGAATAATACTAAAGATAAGGTTCATCTCTCCAGAAGAAGCCGAATAATATAACACACCCTAATGCTCTTGAAGAAGCCGTTTCTGAAGTAGCATCTCCTGAAGAGAAAGTTCATGCATGACGATCCTGAAGATGTCATAAACCAAAGATCCAATTTCTCAAAGTATATCGCTCTGGTAGAGGATATACCTCAGATTCTAGAAGAGACTGAGAAAGAGGTACCGGTACCCATAAAATCTATATTTTATACATAGTTAAGAGAAATTTGGAATCAAGAAAAATTGTCATAGATGACATTATCGAATGAGAATAAAAAGGGTGATAAAATTAAAGGATAACACTAAAACTATGAATAATCTAATGAATAGATGCAATATCTCTCGCAAGTTGTGGAGTGTTCGGTCCTACAATATAAAACCCAAAGAGAATAAACCCGGTAGATTTTGAATGTGTATCTCTAAAAATAGAGATCCAAATATATAAGAGCTCAAGGATTCAAGAAATGATCATGAATATGAATAAATATATTCTTCGATCCTGATAACCTAGACGACAAGATATATTATCGAAGGTCATGGATTTAAAATTCTCAAGTAAATCCTTGAAGGATTTGATATTATCATGTTATCCCCGAAGGATCTACATATGGATTAAACTGTTAGTCCCGGGGCTTGACCAAAGATGAAAAACTGATGCAATCGAGATATGAGATGTCACACAAAAAACTTTGCAGTGATCAAACTCAAGATCTACGATGATGCAAAAAACCAAATAGCCAGATTACAATATGAAAGAGAGAAATAGAGAAGAGAAGATCTCTCGTTCTTCCTTACAAACGTGTTACAATTGGGACAGAACGAGTTACAATAATCTAGAGAAAGAAGAGATGAATAAAAGTTACTGGGGTGTCAAAACACCGTTGCTCAAAGCAAGATTCGCCCCACACGAATTACTTTCAGGAACCAGCAAGTTGAAGAACTTGTGGAACGCTCGAAGTCACCTCTGTTCTGACTCCTCGGATGGACTTGCAATGGCGGCAGCAGCTCCCTCTCTCTCTCTTTTATAAAATTTGTAGTACCTCACAAAGGAGGCCAGAAGAGAGTATATATAGAGAGAGGGTGGAAACCCTAACCGCCTTTTCAGTTATGGAAAGATTGAATTAAATCCCACAAAGATAGCAATGAAATTAATTCAAATCTTATGGAAAGATTGAATTAAGTCCCACAAAGATGGCAACGAAATTAATTCAAATCTTATGGAAAGATTGAATCAAATCCCACAAAGATGGCAACGAAATTAATTCAAATTCTACAAAGATAGCAATAAAATTAATTCAAATCTTATGGAAAGATTGAATTAAATCCCACAAAGATGGCAACGAAATTAATTCAAATCTTATGGAAAGATTGAATTAAATCCCACAAAAAGTGGATCTGAATTAATCGCATTGAATCAGTCTTTCCATAACTGACTTGTAGTCTGCACAGTCAGCCTGGTGCGAGTCCATGAGCCCGAGCCCGAGTCCGAGTCCGAGTCGCTAAGCCCCTTTGGGGCTTAGCTCCAAATGGAATTAATCCAAGAGAATGACAAAAGCATTAATGCTTAATCCTTGGAGCCTTATTCTTACCTCCTAGTAAAATCACCCACATGATTCCCTCCTTAGGGTCACCACCCTATGTGCATCTCTCAACAACACAACCAAGTATATATGTTGAGATAACTCATGGTGCATTTTCGATGTGGGACTAAACTTTTACAAGGCATGTTGAGAGCAAGCTGTCTCCATGTAAAGAAAGCACCAACAATCTCCCACATATCACAACATATATATGTGTCCAGGGTTGAGCGTTCCCCACAGTAACTATCCATTTTGCATTAGGATAGATGTCGCTGACGACTTGAATCTTCCCGCATGGGTTAAATAACAATGTGATACAAGAATGGACTACGCCTTGAATTCTGCACCACAATTGTAATTCTTTCCACTTACAAAGTGTAGTTACGAGTGCTTCTGGCTGCACATTAAAGGTCTGTGCCAGCCTGGTTTCAGTGTATAATTTTGGGCGTTTACAATTTTCCCCTCAAGAGACGGCCTGATATCTCTTTCCATACACTATAGGTGAGTTCTTTATTAAAGAGACATGGCATGAAGCCTTGCGCTTCCTTGCGGTGCTACGTCGCTATGACATGGCCTGAAGCCGAGGTATTACCCCTACCTGGGAACCTCATCGTAGTGTCATACTACTGTAGCATGAGGTCTCAGCCTCTTTGCAGTGCCAATCTACTCAGCATGAAGCCTAAGGCTTCCTTGAGGTGTTACGCCGCAACGACATGGCTTGCAAGGTCGAGGCTTTACCCCTACCTGGGTACCTCATCGTGGTGTCGTGCCACTGTAACATGGGGCCATCCTCCCCTTTGTAGTGCTGTCTACAACTCTTTAATTACGTCATACAGCATTAGGCTACCTGCCTATTTGTGGTGCTACGCCGCTATGACTTGGCTTGCAAAGCCGAGGCATTACCCCAAACCTGGGAACCTCATGGTGAAGTCACCCCACTGTAGCATGGAGTTTCACTCCTTGTAGTGCTGCTCTACCGTGCTTCCTGTAAAGCACACCAGGCATTCACTCTGCCTGAGAACTCATTAAGGCGTTTAAGCCAACCTTCCACAGGATCTATTTTTTTCACAGAAAATACATAGTAGACAACAGTGGTTATGGGTCCGTATCCCTTCCATGTTCCAGAGAACAAATACCCACTGTTACCTGATAGTTTTCCAGTCAGTGAACCTCCTTTGAACCAAAAGTTAGATGCCTAGTAGATTTCTCTTTGAACTAATAGCATAAAACTTTATGGTAGGATTACAAAGACACACTATCAGAATGCCTTCAAGCCTATTTTATAAGCTGTGTCATCGACCAACTGGCGCTTGAGGCCCTTTGTGAACGGATCTGCCAGGTTCTCCTGACTCCGAACATCAATCACTGCAATTACACCTCTTTTGATAAGATCGTGTACTGCCCTGTGCTTCAACCGCACAGTCCTCTTCTTTCTGTTGAAGAGGTCATCTGATGCCACCGTTGTAGTCGCCTGGTTGTCACAGTATATCGGTATCGCCGGTATCTGAGCCCCAACCACTGGAAGATCATACATGAGCTCCCGAAACCTTTCTGCTACATCTGCTGCAGTTTCAAGTGCATAGAATTCAGATTCTATGGAGGAACGAGAGAGTATAGTCTGCTTCTTCGACTTCCACGATATAGCAGCTCCACCCAATGAAAAGACATATCCACCTGTGGACCTCTCGCTTTCTACCTCTGAACACCAGCCAACATCACTGAAGCCTTCCACTACTGTCGGATACCCGTTGTAGTGCAGTGCATATGTCTGAGTCTTCTTGAGATATCTCATCACCCGCTTCACAGCTTTCCAGTGCTCAACCCTGGGTTGCTTGTGAACCGACTCAGCATTCCCACGGCGAAAGCTATGTCAGGCCTTGTGGCAGTGGTTACGTACATTAAACTTCCGATAATGCTAGAATACTTCAGCTGCCTGACGCTTTCCCTCGAGTTTGGCTTCAGCTTCTGATCACACCTGTATGGCGTATCGATTCCTGGAAGATCCTTATACCCATAGCATGTGAGCATCTTCTCAATGTAGTGAGATTGTGACAGCGCTACTCCAGTGTCTGTCCGGATGATCTTTATGCCCAAGATGACATCTGCATCCCCCAAGTCCTTCATACTGAACTTGGTTGAGAGGAACTTCTTTGTCTCCGTGACACAGCCTATATCCGTCCCTAGGATTAGCATGTCGTCCACGTACATACAAACGATGACTCCTCTTCCATCAGCGAACTTTGTGTAAACACATTTGTCCGTCTCGCTGACTCTGTAGCCGTTTGACCTAATAACTTTGTCAAACTTCTCATGCCTCATCTTGGGAGCTTGCTTCAAACCATACAATGATTTCACCAACTTGCAGACTTTGTCTTCAAGATCTTTGACGATAAATCTATCTGGCTGTTGCATATAAATCTCTTCGGTCAGCTCCCCATTCAGGAATGTTGTCTTTACATCCATCTGATGTATCACCAACTTATGTATGGCTGCTAGAGCGATTAACATCCTGATGGTGGTCATCCGAGCTACTGGAGCGTACGTATCAAAGTAGTCTATCCCCTGTTTCTGAGAAAATCCCTTGGCTACCAGCTTGGCTTTGAACTTGTCAATAGTTCCATCTGCCTTCATCTTCTTCTTGAAGATCCATTTACATCCGATGGGCTTTTCTCCTTCAGGTAGATCTACCAACACCAATGTGTTATTGGAGGTGATAGAGTCAAACTCGTCATTCACTGCCTCCTTCCAGAAGATAGCATCTCTGGTCTTCATCGCCTCATCATAGGTAAGCGGATCTGCTTCCACATGATAGGTGACAAAGTCATCTCCGAAGTCTTTAGGTCTCCTCGCTCGCTTTGCTGACGGCTCTGCGAGTTCTGGTACAAGAGTTGTTTCATCAACAACAGCTTCTTCTTGGACTACTGGCCCATATGCGATTTCAGTCTCATTTGCACCTACATCATTTTTTGGAATGTCCGAAAGAACAATATTTTTGTCTTTTGCAAACTTGTCTTCAAAGTATTCAGCATCGCAAGATTCGACGATATGATTTGACTCAATATCAAGAAATCTCCGAGCATCACTCTTCTCGGCATACCCCTAGAAGATCGCCTTCGTAGTCCTTGTCCCCAGCTTCTAAATTTTCAGATCTGGAAGCTTCACATACGCCAGACACCCCCACACTCGAATGATATTCAAGGTTGGTCTGACTTTGAACCAGAGTTCATGAGGAGTTACGTCCGATGTTGTATATGGCACTCTATTCAGAATGAAAGTGGCCGTTAATGCAGCTTCTCCCCAGTAGCATTTTGAAAGACCTGCAGTAAGCAGCATTGAATTCATCATTTCTGTTAATGTTCGGTTCTTCCTCTCTGCTACTCCGTTGGATTGAGGAGAATATGGAGCAGTAGTCTCGCATATGATTCCATGTTCTTTGCAGAACGATGCGAAGTCATGAGACCTGTACTCCCCACCTCGATTACTTTTCAACCTCTTGAGTTGTTGTCCAGTCTGCCGTTCAGCTTCGGCCCTGAACTCTCTGAACTTCTCGAAAGCTTCGTCTTTAGTCTTGAGCAAGTAGACGAACGCATATTTTGAGAAGTCGTCGATGAAGGTTATGAAATACTTCATCCCGGCCTTCGTGGAGAAATGTTTGAAGTCACAGATATCGGAGTGTACTAACTCCAGAAGATCTGTGCTTCGATTGACCCGATGAAAGGGTTTCCTTGTGATCTTCGTCTGAGCACATACTTCACACTTCTCCACCTTACCCCCATATTTGGAGATAATTTCTAGACTAGACATTTTATTAATTCTTTCTTCTCCACCTTACCCCCATATTTGGAGATAATTTCTAGACTAGACATTTTATTAATTCTTTTACAATGAACATGTCCTAGTCTATTATGCCACAACTCAAGAGAATAATCAGAAAATGTAACTGTATTAATGTCATCAAACTGGTTGACAAGCTGAATTTTAAACATTCCTTCGGTTTGATAAGCCTTCCCGAAGTATGTTCCCTTCTTGGACATCACCATCTGACCAGCATTGATGTCCATCCTTAAGCCTGTATTGCAGAGCAGGCTCCCAGAGATCAGGTTCTTGGCAATCACCGGAACATGCTTCACACCTTGAAGCGTCAGAGTGTTCCCAGAAGTGAGTTTCAGCTCCACAGTCCCGATCCCCAGAACTTCAGCTTGGGCCTGGTTCGCCATGACAACCTTCTCAGATATCGGCTGGTACGTGACGAACCATTCCTTGCCAGAACAGACATGGCAAGTCGCACCAGTATCTTTCTCTGATTGTTTAGGCTTGGATCTGCATTCACTCTTGTAGTGGCCTTTCTTGCCACAATTGAAACAAGTCACTTGGGACTTGGACTTCTGTTGCTTGAATGAAGGACCCTTCACTTTTAGATTGGTGAAGTCCTTCTTCTTGTGATGAGAAGCCGCCTGCTTTTCCTTGGGATCTCTCGTCTACACTAGATTGGCCTTAGCCAACTGTTTGGACGGAGTGTCCATCTTCTGTTGGGAACGCATCTCGTCCTCAACATGGATCTCTTGAAGTATATCTCCTAAGCTAATGTCTAGCTTATTTCTGAGCATCCTTGCATAGAAGGTACTCCATCCAGCAGGAAGTTTTGAGACGATCCTTCCAACGACAAACTTGTCGGGAAGGGACATCTCTTCGTCTTCCAGTTTCTGACGCAGCTTCAGAAATTCCTTCACCAGTGGTATCATGGACTTCTCGTCCTCAAAGAGCAATTTGTGATATTTTTCAACCACAAGCATCTTGCTCCTGTTTCTGTCTTCTTCATACAGTTTTTCCACAGACTCCCATATCTCTGGCAAATTCCTTCTTCGAGTAGGATTCTGCCTGGGAATCCTCCATAGCATTCAGGATGAGAAGCCTGCAGATGCTATTTTCCCTTCTCCATTTGGCCTGGAGTTTGGTAGCCGTATTGATTGCGGCAGTAGACCCAGTGTCTGGAACAGAAGGTTCTTCCTCCAACAGTACATGATCAACTTCTTTGAGTTGAAAAGTTAGATAAACCTTCCTCTTCCAGACTTGATAATGCCTTCCATCGAACTTTTCCAACTTACAGTAGTCCGATTGGACGAGCAAAGCATTAATGTTTTCCATCTACAAGGATCTTGCTTTGAGATTATTAGTCCCGGTGCTTGACCAAAGATGGAAAACTGATACAATCGAGATCTGAGATGTCACACAAAAAACTTTGCAGTGATCAAACTCATGATCTACGATGATGCAAAAAACCAAATAGCCAGATTACAATATGAAGGAGAGAAATAGAGAAGAGAAGATCTCTCGTTCTTTCTTGCAAACATGTTGCAATTGGGACAGAACGAGTTACAATAATCTAGAGAAAGAAGAGATAAAGAAAAGTTGCTGGGGTGTCAAAACACCGTTGCTCAAAGCAAGATTCGCCCCACACGAATTGCTTCCAGGAACCAGCAAGTTGAAGAACTTGTGGAATGCTCGAAGTCACCTCTGTTCTGACTCCTCGGATGGACTTGCAATGGCGGCAGCAGCTCCCTCTCTCTCTTTTATAAAATTTGTAGTACCTCACAAAGGAGGCCAGAAGAGAGTATATATAGAGAGAGGGTGAAAACCCTAACCGCCTTTTCAGTTATGGAAAGATTGAATTAAATCCCACAAAGATAGCAATGAAATTAATTCAAATCTTATGGAAAGATTGAATTAAGTCCCACAAAGATGGCAACGAAATTAATTCAAATCTTATGGAAAGATTGAATCAAATTCCACAAAGATGGCAACAAAATTAATTCAAATCCCACAAAGATAGCAATGAAATTAATTCAAATCTTATGGAAAGATTGAATTAAATCCCACAAAGATGGCAACGAAATTAATTCAAATCTTATGGAAAGATTGAATTAAATCCCACAAAAAGTGGATTTGAATTAATTGCATTGAATCAGTCTTTCCATAACTGACTTGTAGTCTGCACAGTCAGCCTGGTGCGAGTCCATGAGCCCGAGCCCGAGTCCGAGTCGCTAAGCCCCTTTGGGGCTTAGCTCCAAATGGAATTAATCCAAAAGAATGACAAAAGCATTAATGCTTAATCCTTGGAGCCTTATTCTTACCTCCTAGTAAAATCACCCACATGGTTCCCTCCTTAGGGTCACCACCCCATGTGCATCTCTCAACAACACAACCAAGTATATATGTTGAGATAACTCATGGTGCATTTCCGATGTGGGACTAAACTTTTACAAGGCATGTTGAGAGCAAGCTCTCTCCATGTAAAGAAAGCACCAACATAAACCATCCAGAAGAATGTGATAGGCTCATTGAGTTTATGAAAAAATCCCTGAACGGATTCATCAAAATGGTCACCTCCTCAAGAGAAGATCTTCTGAAGAGATTAAAAGTGCCTCCTAAAGAGAAAATCTCTTGAAGAGAAATAAAATATGACAGTATCTCCTAAAGAGATTTGAAATATCTCCAGAAGAGGCAAAAAATCTCCCGTAGAGATTGGAATCTCCGTATAGGTCGAAAATCTCCTGAAGAGAGAGGAATCTCCTGAAGAGAGAGAAATCTCCAAAAGAGATAAAGATAAATATTCAAAAGAGATCTCATGTAATCTCATGAAAAGATGAATCTCTAGAAGAGATCTACTATAAATCTCCTGTAGAGATAAATCTCATGCAGAGATTTAATATGAATGATATACCTATAATGGTCAGATCAATAGGATCTCTTACAGCCAAAAGAACATGTTCTGGGTCCTAAAGTACCATGTTTAAAGAATATAAAATTCTTTATTGTCATTTACTCAGCACAATATTTTAGAATAATATTAGGCACATAAATTATCTTGATGAATATTATGATCTAATGAGATATGCAGATGAATGATATTTATCTGATACTCCATTAAGCGGATACCACAAACAAGGTATGTTTTTATAAATAACGTTGCAGGTAGAGAGAATAAATCAAATCACTGCGGCAATTTCACCAAAGCGAACAGGGAATGTGCATGGCTATGTTTTCAATAGTTCGACATATCAGGGGGAGTTGCGAGCTTTCAAGAATAACAAATAAAGCCTGCAACCTCTTCATAAGGATACTAGTATAAATGTATAGAGAAATAAAGTATTGGGGTGATATGTAATATTTAAATTGTATTGGGGTTGATTTTTCATTTTGAATTGATGTAAGAACAATAATGTAATATTTTTGAGGGGGAGCATCCTGTAGATGCAAGCATCCTGAAGATGCTAATGGAGACATCTTGAAGCATGTCTTTGCGCATTGTACTTTTTTCCTTCGTTGAGGTTTTTTTCCACTGGATTTTTCCTTCGAAAGTTTTTTAACGAGGCAGTGTAAGTCGCTCCCACTTAGATTCCTGAAGACTCATATTCCTGAAGAATATTATTGTACTCTTTTCTTTTCTATGGATTTTTTCCAAAGGGTTTTTCCTAGAAAAGTTTTTAATGAGGCAATAATTAAAGTGGAAATCCAAGGGGGAGTTTTGTGATTTGGATAAATCCAAATATGGATGCCCTTATCAATACCCACAACAACCTCTCTATCTCATTCCCTCTATATATGTTATCAATGAGAAAAGCTACGTACAGTTTTCTGGCTACCAATTCCTTCTCATTCTTTCTTATTTTCACAACAATATATATATATATATATATATATATATATATATATATATAGGCAGTGCACAAAGTTCCTTAACCCTTGATGGTCCTTTGCTGCCCCTTCCGATAATTCGTCTCCACAACCCACCCTAATTTCCAAACCCCTTTCGATAATTCTTCCATATATCCCTTCCTTCGTCACTACCTCTTCACTTTGCCATCCCTTCATGTCTTATCTTCCATTCCATATCTTAAATTCTTTTTTTCTTTTTTTCTTCCGTAGTATACGGAAAGAACTCCTTCATATCCATTCATTGCATCCCACAAAGAAGGTACCATGATGAGAAAAATCTTATATATGATCTTAATGACCTCCTCTCACTGGAGGAATCTTTCTGGAAGCAACGATCGAGATGTCAATGGATCAAAGATGGAGATAAGTGTACCAAATATTTGCATGTCTCTGCAACTATTCGAAAATGAAGGAATGAAATCAGATGCTTACAAGTTGAAGATAAATGTACCAAATATTTTCATGTCTCTGCAACTAATCGAAAAAGAAGGAATGAAATCAGATGCTTACAACTTGAAGATGGTTCATGGTCGACCGATCTCTGCAAAATTAGCTCATCTATTATTGATCATTTCAAACTGATATTCACAGAGGAAGCATGTACAGCTATATATGGATTCTACCTTTGTTATTTCTAACAATCCTATGATTTAAAGTACTATGAAAGCACCTGGCCCAGATGGTTGTCCGGCAATGTTTTACCAAAGAGGTTGGAACATAGTTGGTAATAGTCTTTCCTCCACCATTCAGGGTCTACTTGACAATTGTAAGGGTAGCGATTATGACGTGTTTTTAGAGTACCGGTTATGAGCGGTTATGAGGGGTCCGGTTTTGGGTAGGCTTTTAAACCAGTCCAATCCAGTTTTGGGTCCGGTTATCTCCTCAGCTGATCCTGAGTGATATAATGTTTGGAAAAACCTGTAGAAGTAGGACAACTTTTCGCCACGAGTTCAAATCTTCACCTGGCGTCTATTACAAGATGCTCTACCCTTGCGTATGACTAACAACAACCACCCTTTTAATTTTTCTATATATACATAATTACCTAATTATCAATTTAATAAACAATTTTAATTAGTAAACATAAGTAAGGACATTTTTTGGGGGAAAAAATCATGATGAAGTCTCGATTTTTTCTATTATATCCAGTATAAATAGCTTTTTACCATCACATTGCATTGTAAAGCATATTTCTTGAATGTTGATGTCACTTCTCCCAAACCCTATTGGTCACTTGTAAGGACTAATTCTCAGTATCCTTACTTTATAGTAGTATTTAACTATTTTCATGTAGTGATTATCTAGACAAAATATTACAGCTACACTTGGCATGGTTGAGACCTAGTGTGTGACTGCATTTAACACGAGTGAATGTAACATCAACCTAAGCTACATTATTGATAACTTGTTATACTATAGACATAGCTAATTAGGTCTAATAAATTTGTTAATAACATCACAAAACATATTGGTATCACCCATGACCCATGGTAGCCCAGCACATGATTAACAAACTCAATTAGAACCCGTGGCTGGACCTAAGCCCACTTGTCATACACCTTAAGGTGGACCATATGATACCTCCAATATGTTAACCACTAGGCCAACCCAATCGGATACCCCCGGTTTACCGAACTGGGTAACACAGCCAGGTCAACAATCTGCAACCTAGTTGAGTATGCATTGACATGGCATTAATCTAGGAATTGAAGAGGAGAATAAAAATCCCACTTCTCTCCTCAGTTACTTGATCTTTCCTCTTGTAGTTGTCTCTTCACATTTTCTCTTCTTCATTCTCCTTCGATCTCGAGTTGCATTGAGGTGTATTATTGAGGTGTTCCGAGAGGAAAACATAAGTATAACTGTTATTAAAGAGACCTTGAAGCTTAGTGTTATGGATAGATTAAGTATAAAAGAGAGAGATGACATGTACAGGACAATAAAAACTAAAATAGCAAATACAAGAGATTTAAGGTAAAATTCTTAAACGGAAGAAAATCACCAACAGAGCATAGAGAGTAATTAACTATTGTGGCGAAGGGTACATTTGATGATTGTCCGCTACAAATCATATGTGAGCTATTTATAACCTCCCAATTACATAGAACTGCAGATAGTCGTAATATCTCAAAGAGTCGGTCAAAGCCAACTTAGAAAGCCGGACGCGAATCAAGACATCCTCTAACAAGAATTAATGGCTCACAAATTGAGGTTACTAGATTTTTATGTATTATTATGACAAATTTGTAAACTAATAGATCGAAATGAAGATGAATGAAGTATATGTAAGATTTATTTACATTTCATTTCATAGAAATTTAAAGTATTCAATTTTTGTTTGAGTTTTCTAGTACTACATAACTAACCTTAATATGATGGGAGAAGGCGCAGATGACAATGAAGATGTATTGGAATGGACTATAAACTGTTTACGTCTGTCTATGTACGTAGTCCAAGTATATCTTTATTTTTTGTGTTTTATGAAGGGCAAGTCTAGCAAATATAACCAAGCATCACCAATAACCAGCACGAGGCATGAATATTTGCAAATACGGAAGCCAACCGCATGGGGATTACCTTTCATAAAAATAACTCCGGCAATAAGTACCTTATAATTCAATGTTTCCCTTTACCATATTATCGATATACTTTTATTGAAGTAGTACAAATTAAACGATTATATTCGCGTTAACTGGTCTTTGCAACTTTACTCTTGTATTCTTCAATCCAACCACTGATAGTAGTAATCTCAGTAGTTCTTTGCGCCACCAACCATTCAGGATCATTCTCTCTTGAATGTGCCAAATCCGAACAGTGTGTTCCTTTAAATAAACATATTAGAAATCAAATTAATATTGGCATAATTATAGGTAAGAAGCTTATTAGAGATATTAATATAACATTAAACCTTGGGTGGTATATGTGGCCACAATGCTATCTGAGATGTTTTGCAGTACACTGTAACAAATAATTAATTTTCAAGAAATCATTTATATTGAATAATTAAAGTTGCAAAAAGTAAAAGTTTGATGTAAAGAGTATATGGAACTTTAGTTACCCTCCACTGCTATAGGGGTCCCTTAAACCATTTGAGAACAAAATGTTACTTCCAAACTTTCGAAGTACTGAATCAATATTCTGCATACATATATGTAAATAGTCAAGAATATAGGTGCACCGGAATTTGTTTATAGAAATTTTGCAAATAACTAAATGTGTGGGATCCCAAGAAATTTATTCATCAGTTGAAATGTGTCAATATCATTTATCTAGTGTTAAAATTGAAATGGACTTCTGCATCCAAAATATATATTTGTGCAATGCACAAATTTCTTCATCATACATGGGAAGTAAGAGAATCAACAAACATTGTAGATGTGGTTCTTTTATAAAGGCATGATATAAATTAAGTTTTGTTGCTAAAAAAATCTAAGAGTAATTTCTAGTTAGTTAATTCCTCTGATCTTGATCAAATGATCAACCATTGTTGTGATTTCGTGAGTTGCAATGTTTTACAACAGATTGAAATGGTTTTAGTGAACTCTTTCTTAAAGAAAGTAAGTAAATAAAGACGAGGGAAGTTTAAAACAGAGAGTAGATAATGAATTAACTAACATAAGTTCAAGATGAATAACAAATTAAAGTCTTAACTATTATTAAGAACAGAAACAAAGAGTTCTTTAGTTAAACTTACATGACCACCAAATTCTGTAGTTATCCCGTGAGGCCTTGGAGTTATTCCATAGTCTTTTTGACATCCCTTGGTGAATTCAGTGATGTTAAAAGGATCTACTTCAAACATACTTTCATTGCTAGAAACTCCAATTGGCATCACCATCTCAGTGCATTTCTAATTTATAAAAAGAAATTAGCTGAAACAATCACAAAATAGTTTATTATAAATATTCTTTCCCTTAAAACAAAATACCACAGTATAATGTATTTAGTTATAGTTTATTGAATCATAAATAGATTCTTCACTCAGTCTTTACTGAAGAGAAAAATTATTATCGATAATCCAAATTCCCTAATTAATCCTGCTACATAATATTAGCATGTACTAGCATAAATAGATTTTCCTTCATACAGGTTTAAATATAAATCACTATGAGGAAACTATTTTTTTCCTTGTTGGAAGGTTTGATTATAGCTATTGCACTTTAATCCATCTCCCAATAGAAAATTTTCCTTTTGGTCCTGCTGAAACAAAGGAAAAATATCGTAATGATTATTTCTTCTTCACAATTAACAATAATATATTTTGTAAAGATTGTTGTTAATATTAAATCTCCGCTTTGATTTCTATCTTTATTAGCAATATATGAATCTTAAATCCCATGTCATTTTGGCAATCCATATTTTAAATTAGCTGGCGACCCGTGCTGTTGGCAATGTGAACCGTGACTCGCGAAACTATCTAGACACTTCTTTGAATATTTTATTTTATGCGATAAATAATCAAATGTCAAATAAAGTATATTCCAAATGAGTTAAATCTATAAATGATAATGAGTAAAAGGAAGATATACAATACAATGAAATATATTTAAGATTTAACCAAACTTCAGTTAAGTTTCGATATGATTTAATTACATACATCATAAAGTTCTATATCATTGAATATGCTTAGGCTTTTTCCAATGTTTATTCCTTTTTTTTTGGGTTTCTATAAATTCAACTATGAAAACATGTCTCCAATGGTTGGTCTCTATATTTATTTTACATATCATTTTAAGAAGCATTCTATTTTTTTTTGCATTCTATATATGTGTGTGTGTGTGTGTTTGTGTCAACTATAATAGAAATCCAACTATAAACAAATTTTGTGGGATACAAATACTTGTACTATAGCGCTTTTATGTGATCTCCTAATAAAAAGTGTTTGGTTAAGATTACAACTTTTTGATGGGCAAGAAGTGTTGACAGTTGACAGTGAAGGTTATGAATGTGTATATCAATTATATATTGCTTCTGGTCAAAAAAAAAAAAAAAAAAAAAACTATATATTGCTTCAATTTGAAGATAACCTAATTTGTTGCGTTCGCTAAAAAAAATTGTTGCTAGCTTATTTATTTCACATTTGTATTCTTTTCGGAATCGAATAATGGGTTGTAAAAGTTCAAATAAGGTATTGACAATTACCTGCCAGTTCCATCCGTCTGCTACGGATGGGTCTTCGCCGCTGGTCACATCAAGGCATTCTCCGTGGGCTACTGATGAGTTTACAGCAGAAAATACTCTCTGAAGAACATCAGCTCCTTGTGCTTGTGCTTGATCAATTTGACTACAAATATCAGTAACAGGAGGAAAATTGTATTGAGCAGACTCACAATATGTACCATATAGATAATCCTTCAGCAGCCCTGTATTATTCAAGGGGCTTTTGGAAGTCACACATGCAAACACAAATAAAGCAACAAGATTAAGCAAGTAATTTGAGAATAATGTTCAAGAAATTAAGAAGAAGAAATTAAAGTTAGGAAATTAAAGCATATATAGTTAATACCTGCAAGTGTGAAATATGTTGCTTAAAAGGTTGAGTCCACCCGACTGGGAGCCAACCTTGTCAATCTCAGACCATGATTCCCTAATAGTTTTGTAGCAACTCTCACTAGTGTCCTACATACAATTTACAAACTCGATCGATATTGATTCAATAGTACTTTCTAGTTAATTTATAGAGAAAATGTGAGGAGAATCAATATACTCTGAAATCCTTGGTGACGACATCGAAATATCCATGCTGAGGACTGATCATATCGTCGAAGTAGAGTATGGGGGCTGAAGAAGCGAAAGCTCCAATGGCGATGTGTGGGTATTTTAAGCGAAACCATGAAGCAAGCACTGAAACATGCACAGATTATAAAGATGATCAGAAAGAAAAACTAACATATACTAGCTCCAATGCCAAATATTAATGATGGATTTGTGTAGCTTGACTCACTTCCAGCGTAAGATCCACCCGCGACTATCAATGGGGAATTATCAGCAGATAAGTTCTTCTTAAGATCTATAATCAGCTCGGCGTAGTCTGCAAGAGCTTGTGATGAGCTCAAGTATCCAAGAGTGCTGGAATTTGCATATGCTTCTTCGCGAGAACCAAAAGGGTTTGATTCTCCATAGTAGCGATGCTGAGCCAGTAAGAGATCCATAAAGTGTTATAATTACAATTCTAAAAGCGTTATATCAGAATTCTTTTTGTAGTGGTTAGTATCATTTCTTGTTCTTCTTAGTTTCGAGTACTCACTCACCTCTATGTGCACGAGTAGCGCGTTGAAATGTGCTGCAATTTCTGAAAGGAACAGAGGCTCTTTGAGAAGATAATCGACAGGACTCTCGCCCCCGAGGTAGACTAAGATCGGGGAGTTGTTTCGGGCACCGCCCCAGGATACGTTGCTGACGGCGTACCTCTGGGGGAAGGTGGCATAGCTCTCCGGTTGGTAGTCGAAATGGTCGAGCGTCTGAGTGTAGTAGTTGATGGCATACTTGTCGTAGTCGTTGTTGGCAATATCGGTACTGGCAAGGCTTTGTGCTCCGGAATATATTTCACGTTTGAATTCTCCCAACTTGAGAGCATCAGTGGTTGTTGGAGTGAACGCTGATAGTACCAACAGAATTGGCAAGAGAGAAAGGAGGGGACGGTGGTGGTGAATATTGATAGAAGCCATTGCAAGTACAGAATGTTTGCGCTATCAGAACGCACTTATATGTTGCCAATTGGAGTGATTGAGTAAAGTATTTTTCTTGAACTAATTATAGAAATGTATGAAGATCGACTCTCTCGTTGTCCCGAGCAATCCCCTCAACTCCATCTGCCGGCTTGTCCCAACTCTAGGGATTACCGATGGCCTTGGCAGGAACTAAGAATCAAGAATAGCAAAGTGGTCACCATTCAAGACAAGGTAGTGGTCTTATGATCGATTTCTACTTTAACACACTTTATTTACATCAACTAGCTAATTGCACTTTTATTCATGTAAAAAAAGAAAGGGTAAAGTTTTTTTTTTTTTTTCCCTTCTTTTCTTTAGTGGTTCATATTTAGTTTGAAAATTTGTAATTACTTTTCGAATGTTTATTGGATCGCGGCGAAACTTCGTGTTGGTTGTACTTTCTTTTTTGCGATGCACGATGTAATGTTCGGGACTTTGTACACGAAGTGTTGCATGTCTTTTGGGCCCACTACGTGGCACGTTATGTCGTTATTTAGTTTAAATAATTTTCTGATTATTCAGCCGACCGCCGCTTCCATCATCGTGCCATCGTCGGAGGCCCTCCACTGTCGAAAACGTCTCGACACTAGTGTCGACTTGGCAAAACAACAGAAGACAGAGGAACAACAGAGAAAATAATAGTAAATTCAGTATCAGAAGACCAACTTCGCTGGACCATCTCTCCGCCAACAACAGTAAATTCAGTATCGAATATGGGTCAAATTCGTCATCTCGGACAGTAAATTTATTGTCCGAGTGTGACGAATTTGGCCCATATTCGTAAAATTTTACTACATCGATGATGATTTTACAAAATTTCTAATTATTTTGCATGTGTTGATCGTATCTCAACGAACTTGCATCGTTGGTTGCACGTCGTTATTTTATCCCGGCGGTGCAACTTCATTAATCAATTCTGAAACAGTCGACCGGATCAATTTTTTTGCATACCCAGGACCCGTTGCAGCATATGCACATATGCAATTCGGTTGTCACGATCCGACTCTGAGAGCACCGGTGAGTGAGTACCATCATTTAGCTAAATGGTATGGACCTTTTCGGTCATATCTTCTAATCCGAGCTTAGATTTCACTTCTGCAAGTTCCAGTGAGATTGTATTCAAATTGTTGAGCTTCAATTTCTTAATTTTTTGTTTCTCAATTTAAAGCCATTTCTACCTTGTTCATAAATTTTATGATTCGTGATCCACCTACGGACACTATTTGACCCTGAAATGACAATTTTATATACTTTGGCTAATCTAGAATTATATATATGGGCAGTTCTTTGCCTCTGATATCCTTATGGACTCATGGATATATATCAATTTCAACATTCGAGACAGTGGTTCATTTTGGTATTTGTATATTCTATATCCGACACGTATACATCGATTCTTCACCAAACGTGGATGAGATAAATATACATTGCTTTTATTTTTTTCTATGATTATCACTTGGCTCGATGTCCATGTTTACGAGTCTATCTCGGATGCGATCGACCAGGGAGTCGATCGAGATCGATTGTCTTAGATAGCTATATACGGATGGGGAGGACAATTACTAGACGTGGGGACGACAATTACTTAGACGTGGGGACAAGGACTTCACCTCCAATGCAAGCCAAGATTGTGGAGTTGTTTCGGACACCACCCCATGTTACATAAAAAATAGAAATTCTATTTATGTTATGAAAATAAAAATAAATAGAAAAAATGTATATCTCTACTAATATAAGGAAGCTTCAAAACGGCTCAAGGTTGAGCCGTCTAAGCCGTGTGTATTTCATCAACCATTTTCGTTTAAAAAAAATTTAAGTCCCGTAACCGTAGTTATTTTCTCACGTAATTTAAACTAAAATTAAAACCTAAAATCCTCCTAACTGCATGAATATGTATAAATACTAAAATATTTTAGAATTTAAATTATATTTAAATTAACTAAATGATATTATCTAACTAAATACATATCCAAAAGTTTAAAAATATATTTATTATAAATTATAACTAAAATATATTCAAATTATATTTAAAATATTTTAACATAATTTAAATTTTTTATATTTCAATCATAATGTAGATTTTTTTTCTTTATTTTTTTAATATACAACGCATGTGAAAGTAACTAGTTTTGTATAATCATAGAACAAAAATTCTAATTAGTTATATATTTATATAACATATATTACAATAACATATATTTATATTATTAGAATAAAAGAATAGAATTCGTAAATGGAATCTCTAGTTGTGGAAGGCTATATTATTTCTAACTATAGGATTTGTAATTCTATAGTTGATATGAAATGGCATATATACCTCTGGGGAAGGTGTTATAGCTCTGTGCTTCGTAATTGAAATGGTCGAGTTAATGACATATATAATTGTGGTAGTCGTTACTGTCATCGGTGGTATATAAAGGCTATATATATATATATATATTTCACCATTGAAATTTGGATTCTCCCATCTCTGTAAACTAGAGAGCGACAGTTGAAGTGAGTAATGCCAACATAATTACTATAAGGCCTTATTTGGTTACCGGAATTTGAGCTTGGAAAAGGAAAGTGATTCCTTTTCTATGTTTGGAAGCCAAAGGAAAGTTATTGGAAAGGAAAAATGATTTCCAAGAGGTAGGAAAATAGGGAGGAAAGTGGTTCCTCCCAATCACTTTTCCTCCAACTTTTCCGCATTTATAACAAAAAGTTTTGACCAAAATATCCATGTTCATAGTATTATTTATCATTTTTATCCATAATATCTTTTAGACAAAAATATTTCTAAGTAATAATTATTTTTATTAGCACGAGGGTATTTTTGAAAAATTGACTTGATTTTGTTTCCTTTCCTTACAAACACCAAACACTATAATGGAAATTAAAGATATATTCTGGCTATAATCCCAATCTTTCCAAACACCGGAAAGAAAAGTTTATAGGAATTATAATTTCCTAAAGGAAAGGAAATACCAAGAAATCAGTTTCCTTTCCTTTCTATTCCGCGAACCAAACGAGGCCTAAGAGAGAGAGAGAGAGAGAGAGAGAGAGATGGTGGTGGTTTGACAGACCCATTGCAAGTACAGGGCCTTGTCAGCAATCACACGAATGAAACTTTTATTATACGCAAAAAAAATTAGTATCTTTTATAAACGTATAATATTTGTATACTTTTGAAACATTCGTATTAGTATGCAAATTTTTAGCATGTTTCGTACGAATTATTGATAAAATTGGCCAAAAAAATGTTGTGACAACCTATTTAATTAACCAAATCTGACAATCTGTGAAGTTTAATTTAACCTCAATGTTTTTCTTTAACGAATATTTGACCGAATTTTTTAATTTTTTTTGTTGTACTTCGTCGATTTATACTCAGATTTTTGTCGTCCTGAATTTTTTCATACAAACATATGTAGACGAAAAATTCATGGAGATTGGCCTGCAAGAGCCGTTCGAATTATACCAGGAAACGTTAACGTCCAATTGTTGAAATCTAATTTTCCCCCCTTTTGGTGATAATTTTTATGTACCACTAGGTGCTAGCTAAGAATGAATTAAGAACAATTCAAACAGTAGGCATTTGAATATCGTTGTCTTGTTTTTTGTTTTGTTTTGTATAAAGGTTTGAATGTTAATAATTTATGAAGTAGTAGAATTGAGATAATTATATAATTATGGATGCCGTCATCCATGCATGTTCATGTAAGTTAAACAACAAAACTTCCATGGATCCGACAAGTTTGGATTGTTAACAAATGCATCTGTCCCTAGGGTGTAATCCGTTGGGTATACTGGAAGGTCACGTGGGAATGAACATGATTCAAATTCTCTCTTAGCATTGTTCATCGGTCTGGAAAAAAGGACACCTCAAAATAGAAACAAACAAACAAACACATCAGAAATAAAATTTCGCTCATCTACCCAGCTTGCCGAACTCTCAACCGACCCCTCTACATCCATCTGTCGACTGTGCTCGTCCGAAGAATTAATAATAGCAAGTGTTTTTTCCATCAACACTCGAGCGCTTGTCCGAGTTTGTACGTACATGATAAAGTTCGATCGTCTGAGTAATCAAAAAGTTCGGAACTTTCTAGTTCATGGAAATGAATCAACACGACAGACGATTGAATTCGTTTTGAGCAACGACGATTCTGACAGTTCTGCTAATTTTGTTTAGCACAGCAGTTTTCTCAGATTTCTTCTATATAGCCACCTCATTCTGCTTAGCAGTCTGTTGATATCATTATAGTAGTTTTTTTTTTTTTTTTGGGTACTAGCAAGATTCACTTGCTGAAATAGTACTATCCATATTTTTGGTAGATGTGGATTCTCAAAGTCCACCAATGACTTCTGAAATCGCAAACATGTTGGTGTGCTTCTAAAGTTGCAGATAGAGTAAGAGGAAGACGCCATAGAGATTTTAAGAGACACGTTTAGACTTTAAGAATCCGACATTGCTGATAAATAAAACAAAAATCCATGGATAAAAAAATATAGAGATTGATGTGTCACTTTGGTACCACCCTAATTAAAACTTGCATTTGTGAGGAGCAATTTGTTCATAACATACTCTATGTAATTAAGCATGTCCATTTAACACACAATGTTATCAGTTTAATAAACGGCTCTTAATTGTTTCTTTCGTACATTCTTATCAATATATATATACTTCTATATTCTATACTACTATATAATATAAAAAGTTCGAATATTTTTCGTAAAAAAAAAAAATTCAAAAATATTTTTACTTATGTTCATTAATTCAAATTGTTCATAAATTTAACATAGATATTTTGGTAATTACGTATAGAAAAAATTTAAGAGGATATGTTGTTTGCTCTTCTTAAGTAGTCAAAAATTAAGAGGGTGTTGTTTGTTTGAAATATTAAAAAATTAAGGGGCTATTGTTTACTCTCTCTCTTTTCAAGTAGTACGAAAATACGTAGGTACACATATATATATACTAGTTACACATCTCTACTATTATAATAAGACTTCAAAACGGCTCAAAAGTGAGCCGTCTAAGCCGTATATATCATCAACCATTTTTTCTTCTTCTTTTAACTACTATTATAATGAGACTTCAAAACGGCTCAAAAGTGAGCCGTCTAAGTCGTGTATATCATCAAACATTTTCTTCTTCTTTTTTAAAAAATAAGATTTTAAAATTGACTACTTTTTTCAACCCTCTCTTCTCACATAAAAAATTAAAAACCACCAGATACTAGAATATATTTAAAATTAAAATTATGTTTAAACTAACTACATAACTTTATCTAATCAAACACATATCCAAAATTTAAAAAGATAATCATAACAAATCATATTCAAATATATTCAAATTATATTTTAAAATATTCTAATATAATTTAAATTTGTATATATTTTATTAATACTATCATTGATTTTTTTTATACGTGCAACGCACGTGAACGTGACTAGTAATTTATAAATGCCTCTAGAGACGGATAGAGTGGCTCGGCTCGAAACAATGTGGGCTCGGTTGGAGGTAGACGACTGGACAAAGCCGAAGCTTAGACAAGTTCTTGAGTATAGGATGAACCTAACACCTGCAAAATGGTAAGAAACACAATCATATTTGCTCGGTCGGTGTCTATGATTAGAGGTGAGTGTTCGATTTTTTCGGTTTAAACAGAATCAAAATAGTGAAACTGAATAAATCAAAATTCTAAAAATTCGAAATTGAATCGAAATTAGCCATAACGGTAACCAAACCGATAATCGATTCTGTTTATTTGGTTCGTTCGGTTGAGCTATATTTACTGTTTAATGGGCTAGGTACAAAGTTGAAATAATGGTTAAATTATATTAAAATTTTATAATTTTTATACATTTGTTTGTTGTATTTCAGAGCTGGACTAATTGTTAAATTAATAAAGTTTGACTTTAAAAACACATGTATAGAACTATTATTTTAAACTATACATATTTTTGGTCGTAAAATATGCATAAAAATGATATTTAATAATTGTATAAATCTTATTCAAAATTTGTTTTTCTTTGACCGAAACCAAAATCGAAATCCAAATCCAGAATCAAGTAATAAATTATAGTATTTTCAAAAAAAATTGATATCGAACCGATTTTTTCTAAAACAACCCCAAATTCTATATTGGGATGGATTTGATTCTTGGTCCAAAATCAACTAATGCTCGCCCCTATTTATGAATGTCAAGTTAAAATTGGCTTAGAGAAGAATAAAATAAATTTTAATTTCTCAAAGAATAATTGTTAATGGTCCCTCGATATGAGTTGTGGATCATTGTCTACTTTGTCAGTTGTGCTTGTATGTCACTTTCTTATCGGATCAAACCTTAATAGGAAGATTTGGATGATTATAACGTTTCTAAAAGAAGAGGAATGTTACTAGCATTGGATGATATGATGAAACATAGCAAAATGAGTGCAATTTGCATTGAATCATCAGTCAGTGCTTTGGCAACTCCTATTCCAAAACCAGCACTGGACCATACGTTCAACTATGGTTACTTAACAAGGACAGGGTGTAGCTTCCAAGTGTCAACAAAAGCTTTTTTAACCAGATGTCATGGAAAGGTATACTTGGGCCCAGTGCCGAACCATGGATAAGTCCGACAAAACTTTGAACTTAAGACAATTCTCTTTTTTTTAGGACAATCCTTCAGGTTCAGCATGATCTGGAAGATGTCGGAGTCGCGAATGACCCTCAGGATATAAAGAAGTGCCTCACGAGAGGCCAGATTATGGGACATCCAAAATCAGCTCCGATGCCGAACTTGAGTGGCCCTTGTTGTTAAAGGGGTGAGGCAGGTGTCGGAGGATCAGTAAATCGAGTCACAGAGATGTATTATTCCTTTTATTTACAAAAAATAGTTGAAATTAGAAACAGTAGACCCAAAATACATACGACATATCGTGAAAAAAGTCTCGTACGTAAACTAGAAAAGTCCAACCCCACAGGCTGGTCTTACTTGGGCCTACTTCAATCCTGGTCTCTCAAAGGTAAGAGATGAAATCAAATATAGGTTAACAATGTGCCATTGTCATGTTAAAAACAAATAATGATTGAATCACATTTTAGGAAGGTCTCACAAAGTCAAATCATAAGTGCTACATAAATCATAAAATTATTAAATTGTATATTACATGAGCATATATGAATTTGTTTTATATTGTATTATCTTATACATTTAGTGAATTATTAATTTAGTATATTATCCTCAAGTCGAAATCAACCATAAATATTTAACTGAAATTATTAATTTACCGGATATTAAATTACCAATGTTTCTATATTTGTGTAAACAGTAGGTATGTGTATATGGAAGTAGGTTTTACAATGTGCTTAACCGTGTGTAGTTACCAAAGTAGTCTTCAAAGGTCAATTATAAGGAGGGAAAAAAAAAAAGGCTACGTGTGGTTTGCGAAATCAAAATCTTGGAAAAAAAATTTTATTGTGTTTGGATACAAAAAAAAATTGCATGAAAGATATTCCCATTGAGAAAAAAAAGGAAAATAATAACTCTCCCATCCACCTCAAGGATTCATTTCTTAGTCCCAGGGACGTTATTTGTCGATAGAAAACTAAAATTATGCAACACTTCAAAGAAGATACACGACAAAGATACCGAAGGATTGTGAGAAACGAATACTAATGTGTCACTTCGAAGAAGGCACAGAAGAATTCGTAGCAGTAGCAGCGAAATTTCACTAACAGTTTCTGATTAGATCAGAACTGTTCTCGTTCTGAACGAGTTGCAAGTGGAGTAAAGATAAACAGAAGGTTCTGATTAGATCATAGAAGGAAAAAGCCTGTTGAGGTGAATTATCACCGGCGCTCAAAAGTTGATTCGCTCCACACGAACAACTTTCAGGAACCAGCGAGTTCGACGGAGAACTTTGGAACACTCCGCTCTTCTAACTCCTCGGGTGGACTGAAATGGCGCACAGTTCTCTCTTCTCTGCTCTGAAAATTCGTAAAGAAATTTGTGTTCTATCCACTGAACTGAATGAGAGAGAAGAGAGCGACTTAAATAGACGTGCAGTAACCGCCCAGTATGCAAAACATTCGGGACATGAAAAAATCGCTCCGAACGTTTCGTAACCACTCAAATCGTACACAGACACGATTTGAGAAAACTGGCACACATTGCACGCCAATTTGTGCGACCTGGCTAATTGGCGCACAGCATGTGCCATCTGTGCGACCTGTGCCAATTACGCCCGTGCGCACTTGCACACAACACGCACCACGCGCACCATGCGCACAAACCGTCGAGCCAACTGCAGCGCCTACTGGGCGCCATAGGGCCATGCGATTAGGCTGCGTCATCTGGCCACTCCAACTGGCGGGCCATCTGGCCACTCCAAACGGCTTTGCAATACGCTCGCGCAATGAACGCAACTTAAGCGTACTATGCACCTAGCGACGATGCTGACGTGCTAAATGTAAAGTGCGCCAACAAAATGCTATATTACGTTTCATGAGCCCGAGTCCGAGTCGCTAAGCCCCTATGGGGCTTAGCTCCAATAGAATAAATTCCAAGAGCATAAAGCATTAATGCTTTAACATGGAGTCTTATCCTTACCTCCTAGTAAAATCACCTATATGGTTCCCTCCTTAGGGTCACCACTCCATGTGCATATCTCAACAACACATACCAAGTACATATTGAGATACACTTCATGATGCTTTTCCAATGTGGGACTAAATAATGCTAGACATGTATTCAGAGCGAGCTCTCTCTACATGTTAAGGAAAAGCTCCAACAATCCCCTACATATCTCGATATATGGATTTGAGTGTTCCCTACAGTAACTGTCCGTCATGCATTAGGATAGATGTTACTGATGACTTGAATCTTTCTGTATGGGTCAAACAAAAGACTATAATACAAGAATGGACTAAGCCTTGAATTATGTACCATAGCTGCAATTCTTTCCACTCACATAATATCGTTACATGTGCTTCTGGCTGCACATTAAAGGCCCTGTGTCAGTCTGGTTTCAATGTGTTATTTTGGATGTCTACAAGTTTACCCTCAAAAGACGGCCTGCTATCTCTGTCAATACACTATAAGTGTTTTTTTATTAAAGAAACATGACATGAAGCCTTGTGCTTCCCTTATAGTGCTACGCCGCTATGACATGGCCAAAGCCGAGGTATTACCCCTACCCATGAACCTCATCGTACTGTCATACTACTGTAGCATGAGGTCATGTCACGACCCGAACCCTGTTTAGGGGTACGAGGACGTGGGTACATCCAGCCTGCACCGTAGTGTCGGTGGTAGAACGCTGTATAGCTCGTCTACAATATCTATCATCTAACAATGTGAAGTATAAACCTGTCATCTCCGCACGGAGGAATAATATGACATCTCAACTGTATAATCTCAATCACAAATCTAAAGGAAGATAGAGCGCGATATGAAAATAGATAATAAGGAAGATAATTGAATAAAGAGTAAATTTATCACAACACATAAGTTTAGATGTCCAACACAATAAATACATTCCTGAATATAACAATAAGTCTAAAATCCCACAGTCAGAACAATCCGATATAATATGAATACTAAATACTCTAAACTATATCGAGGGCACTCTCTACTAAGCAGGATCCTCCTCAGACTCCCGTATGCACCCCTCGTATACCCCCTGCTCATAGTAGGTCAGATAATCATCTAAATCATCTAAAAAATGTTGGTTATCCAGTCAGAATTGGAGCGAAGTACAAACGCCAATATCAGTTCCAATGAATTGACAAATACTATAAGACACAATTATAATGAAATAAAAGACAAAATATCAAGACTGTAAGTAAAAAAGTACAAGGTTAGCTGAATATCATGTCATGGTATGAGATATAAGGTAAAACTAGAATGTAAAGCAGTACAGGTAAATCTCATGTACAAGGTAAATATAAACAGTGCCTTGAGATATTAGAGCGTTATATGATCGGTTTGGGTCCAGATTAGGCTGTTCAATTTGACCGGCTATGCACAAGTACATGTATAGAGGATCAGGCTGGCCAAAATGGAAAGCTATTACTCAAGTAGTATCAGGTCAGGCTACACCCTACGTGTGACGAGGGTGAAACTATGCACAAGTAGTTACAGGAGGGGTATTGATCAAATAACCTCTAATAACTACCCAATCCCCCGAAGAGTATAATGGATCCAACCATGACACGTCATGACACGGGATACAAAAGCAGGGGGCCATGTCCACTCCCAAATCGGTGTCTATACAAGTCAAGAAATAAGATCGAACAATGTACCAATATACCAGGTAAACCAGGAATAATATCTCATGACGGGATCCAACTTATACTAGTCTGTGTATTCTCGTGTTGAGAATCAAGTAAAATACTACAACTGAACAGATATAGTAAATATCAAAGCAATAAAAACTATCAAAGAATGTACTCGCCTGCGGTCCTGAGCTGTCAATATGAATCGAGGCTCAAAGTTGAGTCACAGATCTATAGATGAGATATACATACGTTAAATAGGGTTTAACAGTATTAGACATGGTTTTCTAGTACATGATATGCTGTCACGACCCGCTCCCGAATAATCAGACACGAGTCGGACACGTCCAGCCTTCGTCGTTAGACACGATAAAGTAAGCTGTACCAATCTCTAGGGAAACTACAAGTCCAGATAATAATGAATATAAACCACAGCATCTAATGTCGAATCCCAGAATCAGAGTACAAGTCTAAGTGTTATTACAATTCCAGCAAATAAAAAATAAACTGATATCTCTAATACAAAGTCCAAATGAACTACAAAGGTAGGTACTAGGCCTCCTCAGCCTCTAAGTCCAGAGCAACATCGACTAGCTCATAGGTACCTCCAGGCTCCTACCCGTAATAAGTGTCACAGATAGCCTCCAACTCACATGCAACATATCTTAGTCAGGAGCGGAGCTAAGTATATCCAAGGAAATGAACATGAACATCATGATATGGAATGAATAAAGAAAAATATAAAGTACAAGAAATAAGAATATGAAATGAAACCTGAATATGAATATTAAAAAGTAAATACAGGGAATCCAGGAAACATGAAATGAAACCTGAACATGAACTATACAATGAACCTGACGTGTGCAATATATCGAAATACATCTAGAGTGTGTGATCGGCTTGGGTAGATTCAGGGAACATGAAATGGTACGGCTTCAATCCTGCGTTCATGATGCGGGGCCTAAGCTATTCACATGAATAGTAACTCAAGTTTGATCACACATCTGTAGTATTTTCTCTCCCATACACAAGTAAACTCAGGGAACAAGATACAAGACAATCTCGTGAAATATCGTATCAACAAGAAGATACAAGCATGGATACAAGACATGAAGTATGGACAAGTCCGAGGAGTATACTTGCCTTGCTCAGGGTGATCAAGTGGGGATAGTAATGCTGGATATCCTCCTGTTAAATTGGTACAATTGATTAAATATAATTCCTTAGTCAAGACTATATATATTTTGTTATATATATATATATATATATATATATATATATATATATATATATATATATATATATATATATAAAATGCTAACACTTATAGTTAACTAACTAATTATTGCATTCTAAGGTTCATAGGCTTAGGTATCTGACCACTCCAACATTACCTAAATGTAACTCTCCCTCCCGATTTTTCAAAAATTATTTATTTATTATATTTTGATATATTTTGTTTCAAAATAAAATTCTCTTTGAAAAGTATAAACCTTATTTTCTATTGTTTTTGTATTTCGACAACTAGTTTAAGATTTACATTTCAAAAGTACTTAGTTATTAATGTTTTGACGTTCTAAAAGGATTGGCTTTAAAAATTGTTTTGCAAGAATTAAATATTCTTGAAAATGAAAAGATTTACCATCTAGTTTTAAAAATAAGAAGTTATGTTTTTATAACGTTAAATGCTATTTAAAATCATTATCTTGATCTCTTATTTGATTGCGGATTTGAATTTATACGACTTAATTTATTGATAATATAAAAGGCTATTTTAAATTATTGTAGTAATAATTATTTGACTAAGATTCCAATGTATATGAATTAAACTATTTAACAATATCAAATATATTTTAAATATTATTATCGTGATCAGTTATATGATTGCGAGTAGATTAATTTTCACTTAAAAAGTTTATTTGATTTCTAAATGAAGAAGATGATTCATCTTAGAAATCCTTTTCGAACCAGAGCCATAACCGACTATCCTCGTTTATATATCCATAAGCCACTTGCCTCTGTATCGGCTACATTCAAATTCTCGAATTTAAGCAAACAACATTTAGACTTGATTTGCTCTTATCCATGCTTAGCCTCACCCATAGAAATAGGTGTATATGACCAACTGAATTTCCTTCTTCCAAAACCCCCTCGGTGAGTTGCTTCCTTCCCCTCCCTCTCTCTCTCAATTTCCTTCTCCCCCTCTTTCTCTGAACCGAACTGAACCTCTCTCTCTCTTTCCACTCTGTAGATATTAAGTAGCATTGGAAACCTATATTGATAATTTAATATGAGTATATTGCAAAGAAGCAATTGTGCTATATAGGAATACCAGCAGTAGGTGATATTACTAGAGTACTGAATATTGTCATGGGTTCGATTATTTAGTAATAATATTATTGATTTTGTGTTAATATTGTTAATTTCCATTAAGAATATTATATAACTCCAATAATTATATTGGTGAAAATATAACTTTGGGTTTCAAATTATATTTAAAAATCCTGTATATATACTTATAGTATTTTTCTAATTTTTTAAATATAGTTTTGAATTGAAATTATAACAAATTATGTTTTAGCCTAAAGCAAGTTCGCGTATTTAACTAAAAGTAATTTGGCTAGAAAATATAGTTTCTACTATAAAAATATAATTCTTCCAAAATAGTTATATATGTTACTTGGCTTGTAAATGATGCTTTGGGTCCTTAAAAATAAATAATTTGGGACATATAATTTATATATTTTTGTACATATCTAAAAAGTAAATATTTCTAAAAGAGTTTTATACCTTTAGACGATTTTCTTAAAAATCTTTCTAAATATGTTTATAAAGTTTCTAAAAAGGTTTATAAATATTTTCCTAAAATAAATATTTAGGATGACCTTCATCCTAAACCAAATTCTTATAGATTAGATTTGGCCATCGCAACTAATCGACCATTTCCTATTTTCTTGCAAACCCGTGGACTTCTTCATATCTACCCTAGCTAATCGGACTATCCTGAACTCAATGGAATTGTCGGTTTCACCAGCTAAGGACCTCAGGCAAGTGCACTTTCTGATTGCTTTCCGATTCATAGTAGTCTTTTTATTTCATGTCTATACATATATCTTGTTGTTTGTTGACACGCTCGTCACACGGAGTAGTCGGGAGGGAAAATATCTTAGTAGACATGTGGACTACCCAGAACTATCCCCGTGTCTTTCGTGAATGCTAGCAGCTGCACATGACACATGCAGTATGCCTTATTTATCCCCTAGCCGTTCACATGTTGAAAAGGATATTTCACACCACCTAGATAGATGTCATTTATTAGTTTTTTCTTGTTTACTTCTCTATCGTGCTATGTCATTAGTTATCTTCCAGTTTTGATATCTCATATGTTATTTTTATGTCTTGTTAATTCTATTGTGTTTTCGCATTATCGTCGGTTTGTGTACTTGTTCCATTCCTGACTGGAAACCAATATTTTTCAGGTTTAGCCGCGATCACTCTTAGCATTGGGAAGGCTTGGGTATGCTGAAGTCAACCTAGAAATAGATAGTAGTTAAAATATTTCATTAATTGTAAATCTTGTATTTCCTTTAATTTTAAATGTCGTAACTGTTGTAATAAATTTAGAAATGTGAATGAGCAGCAAATGTGATTTTTGAGCATTTATTTCTTGCGGGCTTGACAGCGTTCTACCGCCGACTCTGTGGCGTAGGCTGGCTTGGACACGTCTCGTATCCAAAAAAGTGGGTGCGGGTCGTGACAAGTTTTTGTAGTGGCCCATGCAGGTCAGTTTTCGCAAATTGTGCGAACTCGTGGTAGTACCATATTAGTCGTACTACTGCGAGCCTGCGACTAGGAAATGCTCATTCACAACTAGGAGTAAACTAACTTTAAGAGAATGGTTAGGACTAGGAGTCCCTAAAATTAAATTAATATTGGGTAGTTAAGGTTGATACATAGGCCTCATTAAATTCTAAATCCTGTTAGATGATTTTCACAGAAGGATGCACTATTGTATTCTAAATCGGTAGTATTAATGAAGTGAGTAGATTTGTAACCCTTGCTCCGAAGGTTTGGAAATGTCCTTTTATTTAGTTGTTTGAATTAAAATATGATTTTAGAATTTTATAAATATTTATTATATAGGGCCTTAGTCACGGTTAAGTTTTGGAGTGCAAGATGACCAAGAATTTTGGCACTAAGAGTGTGGTCGAGTGCCTTGACTAGTGTTCTAGCCATGGTAGAGAAGACCAAGTCATAGGAGTGCACTTACTAGAAAAAAAAATAGGCCAAATCGTGACATAACCCTAGGAATAATTTAATTATATATTATTATTAAGATTATTGGCTTTTAGAAGACCCAGTTGATCCAAATTAGCCCGAACCCAACCCAAGCCACGGTAGTCATGTAGTGCGACCAACGACGTCCATGTAGATATATAGATGTGTATATATGTTGCTAGTCCATTTTGTCTCGTGAATAATTTTTGTAAATTTTATTTCGAATATAATATATGTATTATTGCTATTTAAATTTGTGTTTTACTTGGGAATAGGATAACCTTCCCTTAAAATGATATTTTAGGATTTATTTAGACTATACTTGTGTATGAATGTATTCATAATAGTAGACATAGTGCCTTATATATATACTTTCCTCGATATTGAATATTAGAGAAATAGGGATTATAGTTTATATTTCTTTTTCCTTCGGTCCATTCCTTTCTGATCTTGATCATTTGTACAACCTTATCTTATGTCTTCTCTAAACATCGCCATATCATGATTTTGTATCACTTATATTTTTCTTGGACCCAAGGGATTTATCTTTTAAATAATTCCCCACTCAATTGTCTATACTTTAATCTTAAGTTTAGTTTTTGGATTCAAGAGTTATTCTTCCTAACTAATTATTTTCTTCTCAATACTTGATATATATACTTGAATGACAGATACTTACACTCTCTTGGAACTTGTTTGAAATTCTAGAACCTCCTTTGATATTTCATAAAGTATAGTTAAAAGAATGTTCGTTGACTTGCGATGACAAGACAGCAGCGCACTGTCGTCACTTATTTGAATTATCGAGACTGCGGGTTCATTGCAGCCAGCAACGCACTGGCATGGCATGTTCCTCAAGTTGAAATAATTTCAGGTAAGCATGAGTTATCGAATGTCATTGAAACTATAGCTTAGTTGCCCCATTTTTTCATCCTTGAATTATTATGTCAAGATTGGATAGAGTTGATAGGGTATTCACTACCATATCCTCATTTGAGTCGTGGAACTAAGAGTTTATTGCAGCTAGCTGTACACTGGTGAGGCATAAATTCTCGGTAAAACGACTTCAGATATGTTTACGATATTCGAATACCATATAGGCTACGTCCTTTATTGGCATACGACTATAAAGTTTCTAAATCGATTTGTGCATTATTCCTAGTTACCAACTTCTCAATAGACTGATTGTTCTTTTCCTCCATATCTTCCTATTTTTGAATCGTCATCTTTTAAACCTAATTTGATTTCCTTCCACTAGATTCATAATTAACCCTAGATTACGATTCTAAGATCATGCTTACCCAATCGATCATATTAGAACGGTTTCGATTTGGATCATCCTTAACGACCCTTCGATCACGACTGGACTATTCGATTCTATTTCAATCGTGCCAATTCGCATGTTATCCTAGAATTTGATTCTATAATCATGCCTAAATAATTTTGCTTAACTATTTGTTCGTACCACAATGATTTCAATTTTGATTGATCTTGAACAATTTTTGTTCATGACTAAATCATAATCGTGCCCACATTTTAAATAAGTTTTATTTCACCGTGATCACGACTATTTGTGATCTTGTTCATGCTCGTACCAACTTTTAAATTTTGATCATGCTTAGATGACTTCCAAGAGTAGCCTTGATTGCGACTACTACTTAAATTTATCTAAGTGATTTTTTCATGTTTAGCATCAGTCTAAAATTTTGACCATTGATCAAGCCTATATAATTCCAAGGGTAGCTAATCATGCCACATAGTATCTTTTCTTAAAATTTTAATTTTAATCACGACCTAATTCATTTGACCAACGATCATATCATTTCTTGATCATGACTAAATATCTCATTCGAAATTTTCGAGTAAGAAATTTTCTAAGGTGGGTAGAGCCTTCAATTGATGAACTTTTGTCGAATTCTTTTGAAAATATTTTAAAGCATTTTAGAATTCAAGACCATAGCCAAAGGTTCCAAGACCAAGCCATACCTAAAACCCCAACCATCCATCCCTAACCCTAGATTTCCTTTTTCCCGGAGTTTCCAAAATTTTATTCATTTATTCATTCACATATTTTATTAGTCGGGGGTGAAGGCAGATTTCGTTGATACTTTGTTTACGATTATCTGCGTTATCAAACTTGTTTCAAAAAAAGAAGAAGTTAAGAGCATTATATGGCTTTTGGAGTTTCAAACGCTTTCTTCCTGGCTTATTTATTTTTATTAGATCAATTTCTTTTATCAGAAATTTCTATTACCTTTCACCAATCTACCAAGTCTGCCTACCCTAGTAGTCCTTAAATTCGAGGACGAATTTATTTCTAAGGTGGGTAGATTTGTAACTCTCCCTCCCGATTTTTCAAAAATTATTTATTTATTATATTTTGATATATTTTGTTTCGAAATAAAATTCTCTTTGAAAAGTATAAACCTTATTTTCTATTGTTTTTGTATTTTGACAACTAGTTTAAGATTTACATTTCAAAAGTACTTGGTTATTAATGTTTTGACGTTCTAAAAGAATTGGCTTTAAAAATTGTTTTGCAAGAATTAAATATTCTTGAAAATGAAAAGATTTACCATCTAGTTTTAAAAATAAGAAGTTATGTTTTTATAACGTTAAATGCTATTTTAAAATCATTATCTTGATCTCTTATTTGATTGCGGATTTGAATTTATACGACTTAATTTATTGATAATATAAAAGGCTATTTTAAATTATTGTAGTAATAATTATTTGACTAAGATTCCAATGTATATGAATTAAACTATTTAACAATATCAAATATATTTTAAATATTATTATCGTGATCAGTTATATGATTGCGAGTAGATTAATTTTCACTTAAAAGTTTATTTGATTTCTAAATGAAGAAGATGATTTATCTTAGAAATCCTTTTCGAACCAGAGCCATAACCGACTATCCTCGTTTATATATCCATAAGCCACTTGCCTATGTATCGGCTACATTCAAATTCTCGAATTTAAGCAAACAACATTTAGACTTGATTTGCTCTTATCCATGCTTAGCCTCACCCATAGAAATATGTGTATATGACCAACTGAATTTCCTTCTTCCAAAACCCCCTCGGTGAGTTGCTTCCTTCCCCTCCCTCTCTCTCTCTCAATTTCCTTCTCCCCCTCTTTCTCTGAACCGAACTGAACCTCTCTCTCTCTTTCCACTCTGTAGATATTAAGTAGCATTGGAAACCTATATTGATAATTTAATATGAGTATATTGCAAAGAAGCAATTGTGCTATATAGGAATACCAGCAGTAGGTGATATTACTAGAGTACTGAATATTGTCATGGGTTCGATTATTTAGTAATAATATTATTGATTTTGTGTTAATATTGTTAATTTCCATTAAGAATATTATATAACTCCAATAATTATATTGGTGAAAATATAACTTTGGGCTTCAAATTATATTTAAAAATCTTGTATATATACTTATAGTATTTTTCTAATTTTTTAAATATAGTTTTGAATTGAAATTATAACAAATTATGTTTTAGCCTAAAGCAAGTTCGCGTATTTAACTAAAAGTAATTTGGCTAGAAAATATAGTTTCTACTATAAAAATATAATTCTTCCAAAATAGTTATATATGTTACTTGGCTTGTAAATGATGCTTTGGGTCCTTAAAAATAAATAATTTGGGACATATAATTTATATATTTTTGTACATATCTAAAAAGTAAATATTTCTAAAAGAGTTTTATACCTTTAGACGATTTTCTTGAAAATCTTTCTAAATATGTCTATAAAGTTTCTAAAAAGGTTTATAAATATTTTCCTAAAATAAATATTTAGGATGACCTTCATCCTAAACCAAATTCTTATAGATTAGATTGGGCCATCGCAACTAATCGACCATTTCCTATTTTCTTGCAAACCCGTGGACTTCTTCATATCTACCCTAGCTAATCGGACTATCCTGAACTCAATGGAATTGTCGGTTTCACCAGCTAAGGACCTCAGGCAAGTTCACTTTCTGATTGCTTTCCGATTCATAGTAGTCTTTTCATTTCATGTCTATACATATATCTTGTTGTTTGTTGACACGCTCGTCACACGGAGTAGTCGGGAGAGAAAATATCTTAGTAGATATGTGGACTACCCAGAACTATCCCCGTGTCTTTCGTGAATGCTAGCAGCTGCACATGACACGTGCAGTATGCCTTATTTACCCCCTAGCCGTTCACATGTTGAAAATGATATTTCACACCACCTAGATAGATGTCTTTTATTAGTTTTTCCTTGTTTACTTCTCTATCGTGCTATGTCATCAGTTATCTTCCAGTTTTGATATCTCATATGTTATTTTCATGTCTTGTTAATTCTATTGTATTTTTGCATTGTCGTCGGTTTGTGTACTTGTTCCATTCCTGACTGGAAACCAACATTTTTCAGGTTTAGCCGCGATCACTCTTAGCATTGGGAAGGCTTGGGTATGCTGAAGTCAACCTAGAAATAGATAGTAGTTAAAATATTTCATTAATTGTAAATCTTGTATTTCCTTTAATTTTAAATATCGTAACTGTTGTAATAAATTTAGAAATGTGAATGAGCAGCAAATGTGATTTTTGAGCATTTATTTCTTGCGGGCTTGACAGCGTTCTACCGTCGACTCTGCGGCGTAGGCTGGCTTGGACACGTCTCGTATCCGAAAAAGCGGGTGCGGGTCATGACACTAAATATGATTGTTATATAACCTATACGGGTTAGTCTTAGAGTCTAAACCACCCCACTAAGTTTACCCCTGCAACTTACTTACTCACAACCGAGTACTCATAACAAATGATTTTACATGATATCTAATAAGTGAATCAACAGTTTAAGCATTTGTACACAAAGTTTAAATTTGAATAACTGCATACAAAGGACTGATATCAAAAGGTTTAGATAGAAGACTTTAGTGTAAAGAGACTGATGTTGCTCTCAATATTACAGACATGAAGAAGGTTTCAGTAGCATAATGTTATACCTAAAATGTAAGGTATTCTCTGTTCATCCTACCTCCACCTACCTCTATTTCAATATATGCAGCTAACATCTACATTCAATAGTCCACTCCCAACTAAAATAAGTCTAACAGCTCATTGCTCTATCATCTCACAACAATGTTCTGTATCTAACCATAATTTAAGAGTCCCGATTATCCTCAATCTCTTGATTAACCTATCAGTCCAAGAGATTACATCTCAAAATGCTTTAATGTAATATTGAACAACTGATACTCAATTAAGTATCCAAGGTTTAAATCAAACTGCTATGGAGAGCTTCTAACCTCATCCAGGTATCCAGTCTATTTATTAAATTCTAATTCCCAAATTTCTAATCCATGGTCAAGACCTCATAGTGAAGTCATAAGCATAACTCTCAATCAGCTATAGATAAACAACAATGGTAAAATAACTTAGTATAGATTACCATATCCACAATCTAACCGACACTCCCTGATACACATGGATACTTGTCTTACCAAAATATTTTTAAGATACTATCATACTCAGGTAAACCAATCAACTTCCCTGCCACAATATTTCAAATGATATCCCCACTACTGACACATACTCAGGTACATATACGAATCCATTTAATTTACAGAGCTAAAATACTTATCAGATCAGAGATTTACCTTATAGAACTTCCTCCATTAGACCAAACTCTGAATCCAAAAGGAGTGTCTGTGTCCTGCTACAGAAATGCTCGATCCCTCATTCGCCCAAACCTACGACACTCTGCTTGAACATTCACAACAAGAGAATCCACACACAACCTCAAGAACTCGAACCAAAATAAAGTTAACTCACAGTTCAACCTTGAAAATCCTGGGATTAACTCACCCGTTCGATAATTGGTGAGGATGACAACTGAAATAAAACTAAGCCAATTTCTCCAATCTCGATCTACAAATCTCGACACAACAAATTTGGAGAACAAAATCAAGAAACAAACAATCTAGATTTAACTAACCAAGTAACGATCCTTTACCTCATCAATTGATTGAAACGATCAATAGTAGATCAAAGCATCGAAGAAGGAATCCAAATGAAATCTACTGTTCTCCAAATCAAGATCCACAGATTCTCAACAATCCTCTAGATTTGAGAAGGATATACTACAAAACTCATGATTCCATCAATTTACAAACAAATTGAAATTGAACTAAGATCGAGAGAAAAGTTTAATTGTCGAGAACCTAGGATGAATTTACGTCGACTGTATCGTGCTCGATGAAGATTTATTGATCCGATCGAATTGCTCACAGATCTGCAATTTCTAATCTGATCAATGCAAGAAGGAAGAAAGAAGAACCGATCGAACAAATTATTCATTTGAAAATCAGAGAGTATGCAAATTGTTTTACCAGAGGTTACTCGATCGAATAAAGAAGGAATTCTTCGATCTCTGGATTTCCGTCATGGTCGCTCGAATGGAGGTTGAAGGAGAAAAGTATGGGAAGAAGGAGCTTCTCAAAAATGGCTCTATCTCTTTTTTCTAACAGAATTTTAGCAAGGAAGGAATGTAGAGTTTAAATAGGCGTCTATGAATTGGTTGAGATTCTTGGAGAAGGGAAAAACTTTGGACGGGAATTTAGAAATTCGTCCTAGCTGTCAGAAACGGTTACAACAGAAGGAAAATCAAAATTTTTATTCCAAGCTCTAACAGCTAAAGGAAGAAGAAGAAGGTTCTGCTCTCTTCTTCTTAAATGAGACATAAACCAAAAGTTTAAAGGAGATTGAATAGTGGGCTGGGCTGAGAAGCCCAAACAAAATTTACGTTAAAACATAATATAACTAAAGACTTAATTGTTTATTTATAAAGTACTTCATTAAAACTAATTAGCTAAAACATTTTTAGAATTAATTAAAATCTGGGAAGTAGGCTTACAACTCTTCCCCCCTCAAAAAAATTTTGTTCCCAAAATTTCAAGGTAACATGTTTATTATATACAAGAATCAAAATGGTTTTCACAATCTCAAAATTTATTAAAAAGGAAATCCCCAAAATACAAAAATACAATCAAGCAAATAAACTGGGATATCGCTTCCGTATCTCGTCCTCGCGCTCCCATGTGGACTCTCCTGGAGAGTGGTGTCTCCACATGACATGGACAAGTAGAATAGTCTGATTCCACAGTTGCTTCTCCCTACTATCAAGGATCTCTACTGGCTGCTCCTCATAGGTCAAGCTCGGACCCACCTCTAGCTCTGAGTAGTCCACCACATGGCTCGGATCTGGAATGTAGCGTCGAAGCTAGGACACGTGGAAGACATCGTATACTCCCTCCAAGCTAGCAGGAAGCGCTAGTCGATACGCCACCGCGCCAATCCGTTCTGTCACATCGAAGGGCCCGATATATCTAGGATTAAGCTTTTCGCCTCTGTCGAAATAAATGATGCCTCTGGTCGACAAGATCTTCAGGAATACTCTATTTCCAATTGCGAACTCTAATGGCCGTCTGCTACTGTCCGCCCAGTGCTTCTGCCGATCCTGTGCAACTCTGAGACGCCAAGCATAGTCCTCTCGCCAATGTCATCCCAAGATAAAGGTGTGCGTCATCTCCGTACGTACATTGCCTCGAATGGTATCATCTCGATACTAGCCTGATAACTATTGTTATAGGCAAACTCTATAAGATGCAAGTGATCCTCCCATGAACTGCCGAAATCGAGTGCACAAACCCACAGCATATCCTCCAGTGTCTGAATGGTCCTCTCGGACTGCCCGTCTGTCTGTGGATGATAGGCGGTACTGAATTTCAACTGTGAACCCAAGCTTAACTGTAGACTCTTCCAGAAATATGATGTGAAGCGGCTGTCCCTGTCTGAAATGATGCTCATGGGCACTCCGTGAATTCGCACAATCTGACGCATATAGAGGTCTACAAGCTTCTCGGTCGACATCCCTACCTTGAACAGAATGAAGTGAGCGAATTTCGTCAATCTGTCTACAATAACCCAAATAGCATCCTTGCCACTGGGCGTACGCGGTAAACCAGAGACGAAGACCATGGTGATGTGTTCCTTCTTCCACTCCGGAATAGGTAAAGGCTAGAGTAATCCCGCTAGTCTCTGGCGCTCCGCTTTGACTTGCTGGCACATAAGGCATCTGGAAATGAATCTAGCAACCTCTCGTTTCATCCCATACCACCAAACATACTCCCGCAGATCCTTATACATCTTGGTAGATCCAGGATGAATATAATACTGCGACTGGTGGGCCTCCTACATAACTTCCTCCCACAAATCCTTGGGCACACACAACTGGTTTTCGTGCTGCAGGGATCCATCATCTGCAATAGTGAAGTCGTCAAGCAATCCTGCCTCTACCTGTCATCTGAGACACCGGAGTCCCTCATCTAGAAACTGGACCTCCTTGATCTTCTCTATCAGTCCCGACTGTATCTGCATGTGCATCAGCTGCCCTCCAACTCTCTGAAGAATAATCTCGATCCCCAGACTCTCATGATCCTCTAAAAAATGTCGATCCATAGTGAGAAACATAGAAACATGATATCGACTGAGAGCATCTGCAACCACATTCGCCTTCCCAGGATGGTATTACAGATTCATGTCGAAATTCTTCATGAGTTCCAGCCACCTTCGCTGCCTCATATTCAGTTCCTTCTGAGTAAAGTTATACTTCAGGCTTTTGTGGTCCTTGAAGATGTCCAATCTCTCCATACAGATAGTGCTTCCACAGTTTTAAGGTAAAAATGACTGCTGCAAGCTCCAAGTCATGTGTAGGATAATTCTTCTCATGAGGCCTCAAATGTCTAGAAGCATAAGTAATGACCCTCTTGTTCTGCTCAGGCACACATCCCAAGCCCTTCTCTGATGCATCGCTGTAGATGACGAATCCTCCAGATCCGGATGGCAAAGCGAAAACTGGTGCTGTAGTGAGTCTTCTCTTCAATTTTTCAAATGCTGACTGTCAGGCATCACTCCAGATGAACTCCTCGTCCTTCCGTGTAAGCTTCGTCATTGGCTCTACTATCTTGGCAAAATCTTTCACGAACTTCCGGTAGTAACCTGCTAGCCCCAGGAAACTACGAATATGTGCTACTGACTTGGGAGGTGCCCATGCTTCTACAGCTTCAATCTTCTTGGGATCTACAGAAATTTCCTCTCCAGTCACCACATGCCCTAAGAACTCCACTCTGTCCAAGAAGAACTCGCACTTCGAGAGCTTTCCGTATAGCTTCTTCTTCTGCAGAATCTCCAACACAATCTGTAGGTGCTCCATATGCTCCTCCCCGGTCTTCGAATATATGAAGATGTCGTCAATGAAGACTACGACAAACTTGTCCAGATACTTGTGAAAAACTTTATTCATCAAGTTCATAAATACTGCTGGGGCATTGGTGAGTCCGAACGGCATCACCAAGAATTCATACTAGCCGTAGTGAGTATTGAAAGCTGTCTTCGCAATATCCTGTCACGACCCGCACCCAGTGTAGGGACACAAGAAGTGGTTACGTCCAACCTATGCCGCAGTGTCGACGGTATAGCGCTGTCCTAACATGTAACTTAAACTCAGATATAATACATACAATCTAACATGGTAATTTAGTCATCTAAAATCAGTTTAACATAATTAAATTCTCAGAAAATCAGTTCACTGAACTTAGTATCAGAAATTGGAGGAAATCACCAATTTGAAATCGAAAAACAATTAATAATCAGTTTAAAGGGTTGGTAATTGATGTGACATGTGTGTATGTGTCCTACAGTTGATTTGGGGTCCAAAAACTGGACACAACCATGTCCAAAACAATCCAACACACCGAACATGAAACAGTGCACTTACAGTATGGTGCGTGCGTGCCATGGGTTCATGCATGCGACACGAGTCGAATCATGACACGTGCTCATGTCCCCGTGTTCGCCCAACGTAGGGCAACATGTTCGTGTCCCTGACACGTCACCACAACGTGTCCACGAGAGATACAAAGCCCGTATCAGAAGGACGAGACACGCGTGCACAGTGCAGTATGAAACACGTGCACACGCAATTTCTCCCTCGATATAAAACCATATTGCGTGAAATTTCTTGGGTGTCGTGTCAGACATGTGCTCCATGTGTCCAAGAAATTGTGTCAAATAGTGTCGTGTACAGTGTGCACGACACCTCGAGCAGCAGGGCTTCGAGCACACTGCTGGTGCTGCATGTTCGTGTCAGTTTTCGACACGAAAATGACACAGGAATCGACTCAGTCAAGGGGGATTGTGATCTACACATGTAGGGCTACAAGTTCATTCAAAAATATTTCAAAATTATCAAAATAAATCCTATTGTGGCATTTACACAAACACTTGCAAAGAGATTATGATACGTGTCCGATACGGACACGAAATCAATGCAAAACTTTACCAATCACACACCACAGCTAGGAGACATCTAGATCTAGGCTATTATGCAAAGAAATCAGGATTAAAAGATAGTTTAAGGTGTTTACCTATAGAGTATCAATGACAAGAAAAAAGCCCCAAACAGGATGATTCCTCTTGCAAGCCAAAAGCTCCAAATTGTACCAAATCTGAGATTTCTCTCCATGAAAAGAAAATAGAGTGAGATTAGGTTTTAATGCAAGAAACTAGAGTCAAAAAGAAATTAAAATGAAAGAGTTATGGATTGAAAAAGAAGGACCAATACATTTCTCTTTCCAAAAGTTGCTTTGATGCAAAAGAGGCAAGAACTAGAAAGAGAGTTTAAATAGGGGGATCCCTATGTGGCCGGCCATAAAGGAGGAATTAGGGTTAGGGTTATGACTAATGGGCTTGGGCCAAGTTTCAATGATAAATAAAATCAATCCATAAGTCAAAAGTCCATGAACCTAATCATTTATTCTCCTATATGAAACTTGATTCAAAATAACTTAACTTGGGTTGACTTAAGTTAGACTAGGGTCCCACCATGCTAATCAAGTCACCATAGCTAAGGTCAACATCCAGGTTAGTCTCTAAGGTATCAACTAGCAAAGGTCAAAAATAACAACCGTCACTCCAATAATTCAAAATAAATCTAAAATTCTTAAAATGACCAAAATACCCTCAAGCTAAAATATGGTAGTGACAAAACTATCCTTCTTAAAAGAATTTCGTACTCGAAATTAAAAGGTAAAACTAAACTGATGAGAAGGATAGACAATCATACCTCAAGGTCCAAAAAGATATAGGTATCGCTCGCACATCTCATCCTCCCGCTCCTAGGTAGACTCTCCTGGAGAATGATGCCTCCATACGATGCAAACCAAGGGTATCACCTGGTTTCTCAGTAACTTCTCCCGGCGATCCAGAATATCCACTAGCTGCTCTGGATAACTGAGAGTAGGTCCCACCTCAATCTCCGAATGGTCGAGTACATGGCTAGGATCAGCCTCATACCGTCTCAACTGTGATACGTGGAATACGTTGTGGACACCCACTAGTGCAGGTGGCAAGTCTAGCCTGTATGACATGTCACCGACTCTTCCGCTGATTATGAAAGGTTCGATGAAGCGCGGGCTAAGCTTCCCACCTCTACCAAAATGTATGGTACCACGAGTCGAAGATATCCTCAGAAAAATTATGTCTCTGACCTAAACACAAACAAGATCTCAAGTTACAAAATAATCAAATATGATCAAACAAACACAAACAAATAACCTACTTTTAATCCTATCTCTAAGATGTACCTCAAACTCCAAAGGCTCCGGTAGCTATCGGTCCAATGCCGATGTCTGTCCTGCGCCATGCGAAGTCTGTCCCTGATGAGCTTTACCTTCTCGGCTGCGTCAACAACCATCTCAGGTCCCAATAAAGCTCGCTCTCCAACATCATCCCAAGATAAGGGTGTACGACATCTACGCCCGTAAAGTGCCTCGAAGGGTGACATCTCAATGTTGGCCTGAAAACTGTTGTTGTAAGCAAACTCCACCAAGTGCGGGTGATACTCTCAAGATCCTTCGAAATCTAAGACGCACGTTCGCAGCATGTCCTCGAGCGTCTGAATAGTCCTCTTTGACTGTCCGTCCGTCTGAGGGTGGTATGCAATACTAAACTTGAGTTGAGTGTCCAAGCTAGTCTGCAGACTCCGTCGAAATGGAAAGTAAAGTGACTATCCCAATCCGAGATAATGCTGACCGGAACTCCATGAATCCTGACAATCTGCCGCATGTACATCTCTACAAGCCTCTCAGTAGACGTACCCACTTTAAATGGCAAAAAGTGGACTGATTTGGTCAACCTGTCTACGATGACCCAAATCGCATCTTTTTTTCCTGTTGTACGCGGTAATCCAGAAACAAAATCCATCGTGATGTGCTCCCACTTCCACTCTAGAATGGACAATGGCTGCAACAAACCTCCTGGCCTCTGCCTCTCTGCCTTGACCTGCTGACATACCAAACATCTGGCTATGAGGCAAGCTACCTCCCACTTCATCCCATACCACCAGACGTGCTCTCTCAGGTCCCTATACATCTTGTTGGCACCAAGATGTATAGAGTACTGAGATCGGTGGGCCTCCTGCATTACCTGCTCCCTGAGCTCTCCACTGGACACACACAGCCTGGAACCGTGCCTCAAAGCGCCATCCTCTGCAAGAGTAAACTCATCATCCACCAGCCCTGCTTGAACCTGCTCTCGGATACACCGCAGAGCAACATCCTCGAACTACGTCGACTTGATCCTCTCTATCAAGTCCGACTGAATCTGAAGGCCCCACATCTGTATCTGAGCTCCTGGCATAATTATCTCAATCCCCAGGCTCTCTAAATCTGCTACCAAGTGACGATCCATAGTCAAACACATGGCTGTCAGATACCTCCTCAAGACATCGGCACCCACGTTGGCCTTCCCTGGGTGATACTGTAGTGAAATATCGAAGTCCTTCATCAACTCCAACCACCTGCGCTGCCTCATGTTGAGCTCTTTCTGTGTAAACACATACTTCAAGCTCTTATAATCTGTGAAGGTCTCCACCCGCTCTCCGTATAAGTAGTGTTTCCACAACTTCAAAGCAAATATAACTGCTGCCAACTCCAAGTCGTGGGTAGGGTAGTTCTTCTCATGGGGACGTAACTGCCTGGAAACATAGATAATCACCTTCCCATGCTGCTGCAAGACACAACCCAAACCCTTTCCTGAAGCGTCACTGTAGATAGTGAACCCTCCTGATCCTGATGGCAATGTCAGAATCGGAATTGTCGTCAGCCGGTTCTTCAACTCATCAAAAGTGACATGACACTCCTCTGACCAAACAAACTCTGCATCCTTCCGGGTCAGCCTAGTCAACGACTCTGCAATCCGGGAGAAATCCTGCATGAACCTCCTATAATAGCCTGTCAATCCCAAGAAGCTCCTGATCTCTGCTACTGAACTCGGTGCTGTCCAAGCCTCAACTGTCGTGATCTTCTTCGGGTCAACTGAGATCCCATCTCCAGTCACCACATGACCCAAGAAGTCAACTCTGTCCAGAAAGAACTCACACTTCGAGAGCTTGCCATAAAGCTCCTCCCTCCTGAGTGTCTCCAGAACCACCCAAGCTGGCATAACTCGGTACTGTCCAAGCCTCAACTGCCATGATTTTCTTCGAATACAACTGAAACACCCACCCAAGCTGGCATAACTGGTACTGCAGTACCGGGGACTGGCTACACAGGACAAGAGGTGGCAGACCTCTCATCAGTGTCCCCCTGTCCTGGGCGATGAGATCTAGTCTCGACCATCCTAGAGATAGATCAAACAAGAAAACAATTTATAAGAATGAGTCAAAATAGCAAAGGAGGACAGTTTATATTCAATGGAAGACAATAAGCAGCAAATTTAGACAAAAGAAATTTGATTAAGAGTTTTTTCTAATGTGATTGAGTACCTTCAAAAATATCCTAATCCTACTGCAGGTTGCAGTGATACTCTAGTTCGAATACCATCGCAATCTAGGGACCTGCATGGGCCACCACTAAAAATGTGTCACGACCCGCACCCAGTATAGGGGCACGAGAAGTGGTTACATCCAGCCTACGCCACAGTATCAACGGTAGAACGTTGTCCTAGGTCACATACATGTAACAATTATAAGGTACCTGTATAATGTATACGCTCCGAATGGAGGACAATATAGAAATATATAACTCAATCACAGCTAAGATAGAAAGTATGATAAGATAGATAGATAAGATCTGAATCCACAATAAAATACAAGATAAGATAAAGAATCTAAGTGTCTAAGATAACAACTCCACAATATCCAGAATAACAAAATCCCAAAATAAATACAAGTGTATCCAATAATTCAAGATAATAAGTAAGATACTGGTCTAGCTAACTAGCCTAAACTACTGGGGTAATATCCTCTGCAAGTGCTGGATCCTTCTGGGAGTCCAGCTCACATGTGTCATCTAGGCCTGCTCCATAGTATGTAGGACATAATATCTCAATGTCATCTGTAATATTTTTAATATGTCCAGTCAGGACGGGAACGAGCACAGTACATCTCACGCAGTTCATAATATGATAGGATATATAAATATGCAATAGAGTAAGATACATGAAACGCTGAAGAATATACATGAAGTAAAAGAGATGACTGTACGAAAATATCTACTATAAGTAAAGAACTAACAGTGAACTAGTGATTTAGAGTACAAGATAGACATGTGAACGGCTTAAATTTGCACATGAGTAATCTAAGAGTTTGCACATGAGTATACTAATTTGGAATTATTCTCCTATGTACCCCAATCAATACACAAGGATCCAGACAGGTTATGTTATTACACATGATATTACATGAAGGCCCATAAAAGGGTGCACATGATTGTATACATGGGGGCTCTGCGAACATGAGAGTACATGAATCACAAGAGTGCACATGAATGGTGAAAGCACCGGAGTACATGATGAAAGTGAAAGGCACATGACATACTGTAACCCGATGCTCCCGAGGGGGATAACATCTCATGAAGGGATCCATATAGTACAAATCCGTGTTAACAATGTGACAGCATCAAGTAAAGTAATCTAGAGCATAAATGTAAATCCTATCAAGTATGAAACGGTCATAGAATGTACTCGCCTGATATCCTGAGTATCCGAAGTGAAAATACTGCCTGAGGAGGGTATCTGGCTCCTATTAGAACAACACAAGTCACAATATATCCAAAATGGTAAAATAGAATACTACAATGCATTCTACATGATGTTTGGGTAAATCTAGGTTAAAGTCAACCTTTGGTCAACTCTAGTCAACTACACTGGTCAAACTAGGTCGACTAGGTCAAGTCCTAACCCAGACAAGTCTCACTAAGCCTAACCATGTCTATCCTAGCATTCACATACCATCACAATGCTATACAAACTATCAACACACAATCTCATGTGTATACATACCCATATACACATATGAACACATAGGCTTATATATAGGAAAAATCACATAGGGCTATATGCCATATACAACCTATATTGGCATACACTAGCATATGTTCACCACATTTATATATATTAAATTCATATAGGCAATATACATATATATATTACATTATTATCATACAAGAATATAAATATTTATATATTTATATATATATATATATATATATATATATATATATATATATATATATATATATATATATAGAGAGAGAGAGAGAGAGAGAGAGAGAGAGAGATAGGGTGACGGTAGCAGTAAGATGACGGTAGCAGTAGGGTGTTTGTCATGTGTGTGTGTACATGGAATGTGTGTGTGTACAATAGTGTATGTGTGTGTAGCAGTAATGTGGGGTGTTCTCAGTTTTAGAGTGCATGTGTGTATATATATATAACAACACAGGTTAGGGTGATAGGCTAGTGACATTTCAATCTGTGTGTGTGTGTGATATATGAGAAATCAATGAGCAGTTTTCAGTTTCCAGGTTAGAAAGTCCATTTGCATTCGAAAACCCATAAATCCAATGCTAACATGAATCCTAACATGTAACTTAAACTCAGATATAATACATACAATCTAACATGGTAATTTAATCATCTAAAATCAGTTTAACATAATTAAATTCTCAGAAAATTAGTTCACTGAACTTAGTATCAGAAATTGGGGGAAATCACCAATTCGAAATTGAAACACAATTAATAATCAATTTAAAGGGTTGGTAATTAATGTGACATGTGTGTATGTGTCCTATCGTTGATTTGGTGTCCAAAAACTGGATACAACCGTGTCCAAAACAATCTAACACACCAAACATGAAACAATGCACTGACAGTGTGGTGCGTGTGTGCCATGGGTTCGTGCACACGACACGAGTCTAATCACGACACGTGCTCATGTCCCCGTGTTCGCCCAATGTAGGGCAACACGTTCGTGTCCCTGACACATCACCATGACGTGTCCACGAGGGACACAAAGCCCGTATCAGAAGGACGAGACACGCGTGCACAGTGTAGTGTGAAACACGTGCATACGTGATTTCTCCCTCGATACGAAACCAAATTGCATGAAATTTCTTGGGTATCGTGTCAAACATGTGCGTCGTGTGTCCAAGAAATTTTGTGTCAAATAGTGTCGTGTATAGTGTGCACGACACCTCGAGCAGCAGGGCATCGAGCACACTGCTCGTGCTGCATGTCCGTGTCAGTTTTCGATACGAAAATGACACATGGATGGACTCAGTCAAGGAGGATTGTGATCTACACATGTAGGGCTACAAGTTCATTCAAAAATAATTCAAAATTATCAAAATAAATCCTATTGTGGCATTTACACAAACACTTGCAAAGAGATTATGATACGTGTCCGATACGGACACGAAATCATAGCAAAACTTCACCAATCACACACCACAGCTAGGAGACACCTAGATCTAGGCTATTATGTAAAGAAATCAGGATTAAAATATAGTTTAAGGTGTTTACCTATAGAGTATCAATGACAAGGAAAAAGCTCCAAATAGGATGATTCCTCTTGCAAGCCAAAAGTTGCAAATTGTACCAAATCTGAGATTTCTCTTCATGAGCAGAAAATAGAGTGGGATTAGGTTCTAATGCAAGAAACTAGAGTCAAAAAGGAATTAAAATAAAAGAGTTATGGATTGGGGAAGAAGGACCAATACCTTTCTCTTTCCAAAAGTTACTTTGATGCAAAAGAGGCAAGAACTAGGAAGAGAGTTTAAATAGGTGGATCCCTATGTGGCCGGCCATAAAGGAGGAATTAGGGTTAGGGTTATGACTAATGGGCTTGGGCCAAGTTTCAATGATAAATGAAATCAATCCATAAGTCAAAAGTCCATGAACCTAATCATTTATTCTCCTATATGAAACTTGATTCAAAATAACTTAACTTGGGTTGACTTAAGTTAGACTAGGGTCTCACCATGCTAATCAAGTCACCATAGCTAAGGTTAACATCCAGGTTAGTTTCCAATGTCACAACTAGCAAAGGTCAAAAATAATAACCATCACTCTAATAATTCAAAATAAATCCTAAATTCTTAAAATGACCAAAATACCCTCAAGCTAAAATATGGTAGTGACATATCCTACTCTCGAACCTTCATCTGATGATATCCCGACCGAAGGTCAATCTTTGAGAAGACCTTCGCCCCACTCAGCTAATCAAACAGCTCATCAATCCGCGACAACGGATATTTATTCTTGATGGTAATGTTATTGAGTGCACGGTAATCGATACACATCCTAACAGTCTCATCCTTCTTCGGCACGAAGAGTACCGGTGCTCCCCAGGGTGAAGCACTGGACCGAATAAAACCCTTGCCTTCCAACTCATCAATCTGGGCCTTCAACTCTGCAGCTTCCTTCGGGTTGATCTTATAGAAATACTGGAACTTCGACGCTGATCCGGGCACTAAGTCGATGCTGAAATCCACATCTTGATCGGGCGGCAATCCTGGAAACTCTTCGGGAAAGACATTGAGAAACTCTGCAATCAGCGGATGCGACAACTCCTGGTCTTCTGCAACTACTCCGAAGTAGACTCCCTCTGGCCTCTCTGCGATCTATCTTCTGACCTCGAACGGCAGAACTCCAGGCGGGCTGAAAGTGACCTTCCCTTCATGGCATCTATTACAGCAAACTGCTCACTCATCCAGTCGATGCCGAGGACTACATCAAATTCGGGCAATGGCATCACTAGAAGTCGAGCCCTAAGCTCCCTCCCAGCTATAGTGATAGGGCAATCCACCGTCTTACTAACTGGCACTACCCCTCCTCCTGTCATAATCCGATAGTTCCTCCTAGTGGGCTTAGGTGTGAAGCCGTGTCTATGTAGAAAATCATATGATATAAAGCTGTGTGGCTCCAGAATCAAATAATACAATGGAAGAAAATAAATATAAGATGATAGAACCTGTGATAATATCTGGAGCTGCCTCCTCCTCCTCAACTACAGCCATGATGTAAGCATGTCCCCGCTGTGGTCGTCCTCTCTGCTGCTGCTGGTGCTGTGCAAATCTCTGTTGCTGAGGTGATAGAGCTGGTCCTCCTCTCTGGGGTGCAACAGGCAGTGCTCTGGGTGGTGCAGGTGGTGGTCCTCCAGCTTCTTGGGGTCCTCCTGCTAGTCTGGCTGTGGCTTACTGGCAGTCTCTCATCTGATGAGCGTCTGATCCACAGAATAGGCAAAGTCCGAGCCTCTTGTGACAGACCTCCACGTGGTGTCCTGGCGGATGACAGTATGTGCAAGTGACCCCCTGCTGTCTCTGATGCTGAACTGCTGGAACTCTGACAGGACGATCCTGAACTGCTGTCGGCTGTGGTAGCCTCGTCTGAGTCTGAATCCGAGTCCTCTCCGCTGGTGCCTGATAGCTGCTACTGTCGATGTCCCTATCCCTCTTGGGCCTCGGGTCCATCTTCTTCTCCATAGCCCGAGCAATCTTGAGGATGCTCGAATAAGTAGTCGCCTGGATGATCGCCACTACATACCGATGTCCCTATCCATCTTGGGCCTCGGGTCCATCTCCTTCTTCTTGAACAGAGTTTTAAAGTCTGTCCAAAGAACCTGGGGTGCAGCTAATTGGGGCTCCTCTCGGTACCAGGCTCTGGCAAGATAAAAAAGTCACATGCTCGCAACTTCCACCTTCAAGTCATCAGGAATCCTCGCCATCTTCAGCGTCCTCTCCACATTTTCCAACCACTCATCTGCGTATATGATCCCCTCATGGCTCAAGAAATCCATCGGACAAAGGTTCTGGTAGTCCCTGGCGGTCCCCGGTCTCGGTGCTGCTGGTGCTAGAGGTGCTACCGGCTCTTGAGTCCTGAGTGCATCAACGACTGTCGCTCTGAACTGTGCGGCCTGGTGGTTCTGAGCATCCATGAACTGCTGGAACATGGACATCACCTGGACGCCATCGAACATCATCGTCGGGGGCAACAGAGAAAAGATATGAGGCGGTGGCGGAAGCTGCTCTACCAGAATGTCTGGTGCAGACTGTCCCGTACTGCCTGTAACTCCGAGCTGATCCGCGGTCTTCTTCGTATTGGCCATCCTGTAATAGAAAAAAACTTCATTGATTGACAAACCCTAAAACCTAAAAATAAACAATGTTTTTATAATGTCAATGCACCTGATATACCTGATATACCCTTATTTCCCGATTTTCCTATGCTGTGATCAAATTTTCCTAGTTTATCAAGTCCCCCAATAGTACACTAATACCTAGGTACCATTAGGATAGACCTGCGTGGGCCACCACTAAAAATATGTCATGACCCACTCCCGAATAATCGGACATGAGTCGGACACGCCCAGCCTTCTTCGTTAGACACGATGAAGTAAGCTGTACCAACCTCTAGGGAAACTACAAGTCCAGATAATAATGAATATAAACCACAGCATCTAAAATCGAATCCTAGAATCAGAGTACAAGTCTAAGAGTTATTACAATTCCAGAAAATAAAAAATAAACTGATGTCTCTAATACAAAGTCTAAATGAACTACAAAGGTAGGTACTAGGCCTCCTTAACCTCTAAGTCCAGAGCAACATCGGCTAGCTCATAGGTGCCTTCCGGCTCCTGCCCGTAATAAGTGTCACAGATAGACTCCAACTCACCTGCAACATATCCTAGTCAGGAGCGGAGCTAAGTATATCCAAGGAAATGAACATGAACATGAACATCATAATATGGAATAAATACAGAAAAAATATAAAGTACGAGAAATAAAAACATGAAATGAAACCTGAACATGAATATTGAAAAGTAAATACAGGAAATCCAGGAAACATGAAATAAACCTGAACATGAACTATACAATGAACATGACGTGTGCAATATATCGAAATACATCCAGAGTGTGTGATCGCCTTGGGTAGATTCAGGAAGCATGAAATGGTATGACTTCGGTCCCGCGTGCACGATGCGAGGCCTAAGCTATTCACATGAATAGTAACTCGGGTTTGATCACACATCTATAATATTTCCCCTCCCATACACAAGTAAACTCAGGGAACAAGATACAAGATAATCTCATGAAATATCGTGTCAACAAGAAGATACAAGCATGGATACAAGACATGAAGTATGGACAAGTTTGAGGAGTATACTTGTCTTGCTCAGGATGATCAAGTGGGGATAGTAATGCTGGATATCCTCCTGTTAAATTGGTACAATTAATTAAATATAATTCCTTAGTCAAGACTATATATATATATATATATATATATATATATATATATATATATATATATATATATATATATATATATATATATAATGCTAACACTTATATATAATGCTAACACTTATAGTTAACTAACTAATTATTGCATTCTAAGGTTCATAGGCTTAGGTAACTGACCACTCCAACATTACCTAAACATGATTGTTATATAACCTATACGGGTTAGTCTTAGAGTCTAAACCACCCCACTAAGTTTACCCCTGCTACTTACTTACTCACAACTGAGTACTCCTAACAAATGATTTTACATGATACCTAATAAGTGAACCAACAGTTTAAGCATTTGTACACAAAGTTTAACTTTGAATAACTGCATACAAAGGAATGATATCAAAAGGTTTAGACAAAAGACTTTTTAGTGTAAAGAGACTGATGTTGCTCTCAATATTATAGACATGAAGAAGGTTTCAGTGGCATAATGTTATACCTAAAATGTAAGGTATTCTCTGTTCATCCTACCTCCACCTACCTCCACCTACCTCTATTTCAATATATGCAGCTAACTTCTACATTCAACAGTCCACTCCCAACTAAAATAAGTCTAGCAGCTCATTGCTCTATCAGCTCACAACAATGTTTTGTATCTAACCATAATTTAAGAGTCCAGATTATCCTCAATCTCTTGATTAACCTATCAGTCCAAGAGATTACATCTCAAAATGCTTTAAAGTAACATTGAACAACTGATACTCAATTAAGTATCCAAGGTTCAAATCAAACTGCTATGGAGAGCTTCTAACCTCATCCAGGTATCCAGTCTATTTATTAAATTCTAATTCCCAGATTTCTAATCCATGGTTAAGACCTTATAGTGAAGTCATAAGCATAACTCTCAATCAGCTATAGATAAACAACAATGGTTAAATAACTTAGTATAGATTCCTATATCCACAATCTAACCGACACTCCCTGATACACATGGATACTTATCTTACCAAAATATTTTTAAGTTACTATCATACTCAGGTAAACTAATCAACTTTCCTGCCACAATATTTTAAATGATATCCCCACTACTGACACATACTCAGGCACATATACGAATCCATTTAATTTACAAAGCTAAAATACTTATCAGATCAGAGATTTACCTTAGAGAACTTCCTTCAATAGGCCAAACTCTAAATCCAAAAGGAATGTCTGTGCCTGCTACAGAAATGCTCGATCCCTTATTTGCCCAAACCTTCGACACTCTGCTTAAACATTCACAATAAGAGAATCCACACACAACCTCAAGAACTCGAACCAAAACAAAATTAGCTCACAATTCAACCTTGAAAATCCTGGGATTAACTCACCCGTTCGATGATTGGTGAGGATGACAACTGAACTAAAACTAAGCCAATTTCTCCATTCTCGATCTACAAATCTCGACACAACAAATTTGGAGAACAAAATCAAGAAACAAACAATCTGGATTTAACTAACCAAGTAACGATCCTTTACCTCATCAATTGATTGAAACGATCAAGAGTAGATCAAAGCGTCGAAGAAGAAATCCAAATGAAATCTACTGTTCTCTAAATGAAGATCCACACATTCTCAACAATCCTCTGGATTTGAGAAGGATATACTACAAAACTCATGATTCAATAAATCTACAAACAAATTGAAATTGAACTAAGATCGAGAGGAAAGTTTAATTGTCGAGAACCTAGGATGAATTTACCTTGACTGTGTCGTGCTCGATGAAGATTTATTGATCCGATCGAATTGCTTACAGATCTGCAATTTCTAATCCGATCAATGCAAGAAGGAAGAAAGAAGAACCGATCGAACAAATTATTCATTTGAAAATCAGTGAGTATGCAAATTGTTTTGCCAGAGGTTACTCGATTGAACGGAGAAGGAATTATTCGATCTCTAGATTTCCGTCATGGCCGCTCGAATGGAGGTTGAAGGAGAAAAGTTTAGGAAGAAGGAGCTTCTCAAAAATGGCTCTAGCTCTTTCTTCTAACAGAATTTTAGCAAGGAAGGAATGTAGAGTTTAAATAGGCGTCTATGAATTGGTTGAGATTCATGGAGAAGGGAAGAAATTTGGACGGGAATTTAGAAATTCGTCCTAGCTGTCAGAAACGGTTACAACAGAAGGAAAATCAAAATTTGTATTCCAAGCTCTAAAAGCTAAAGGAAGAAGAAGAATGTAGTGCCCCGTCCCGCTCAGTCAATCGGAGGAATCGAAACGCCGACGACGTTAGGACTTAGCCTTACAATGGCTACTCGAAGACATCGCTCGGTCGAGGCGACCGCTCGCTCAGGTGGGATAGTTTCGGTGAACTTGCCTCATCTTAGCCTTCACAAAATAAATCGCATGTTTTCAACTTGCACACGTAGGCTTGATAATAAAAGAGACAAATTCACATAGCTAAAGGAAATAATCCCGACGGGTCAAATTGAGTTAGAACATGGAAAGGTCCAACGGTCGGCGTAGAGTTGGTGCACGGCGTGCTTTGAAAATGACACTCGGTCCTTCGTCCTATGGCTTGGAAGAAGAAAAGTTGGTTGAGTAGGCGAAGTCATAAATCGTAGCCTAAGTCATAGGCATCGCCCGCATGAATGCTTCATAAAGCATACACGGTCCCATCGTCCAAGGCTTGGCATAGCCTTGACCCGCCCTATGAGTTAAGTTGCATCGCACGGCTGCTGGCGTAAGTCTAGGCGCCCAAATGACTTGGTCGTTCAGAAGTCGAACGCATGCGCGGCATATTTTTGCAATGCGAGGCTTGAAGTAGCCTTTGCTCGTCGAGTCGTTGTGCATTTAAGTCAGGCAAGTTATGTTAGGCTATCAGAGTGGTAGCAAGCACGGTCCTACAAGTTCTACGGTTGGGTATAACCACATAGTCTTACGGTCTCAAGGCCCATCGACTTGGGCAGGAGTGTTGCGTAGAGCACGATTGACTTAAGGCACGATGCACGGACTTAGTGTTTAAGGCATGAACCACGGTTGATTTAATGAGTTTTGGAGGAAGGACTATCGAATAGGCATTGAGTTGAATGAAATGATATGGTAACAGGGAGAAGGCTCGCGGCCGTGGGTCGTCGAGGGATCTCAAGGAGCATCAAGGAAGAAGGCTCGCGACCGTGGGTCGTCGAGGGATCTCAAGGATATAAGTCTTGATATTAGTTTGAAAGAGATGGTAACATTGAAAGAGAAATGATTTTGTGAGACGTCAGTTTGGGTCGAGTCTTGTATGGTCATTGGACAACTTGTCGACAAAAAAAAGTTTCCACGAGCGGCAACCTTGGGCGCCAAGGGACCGCGTCGTTCCGGAGGGAAACACAGTATAGCCGTAGCTGGACGAACCGCTCGGGTCGTTCAGGAACTTTCAGCGGGGCTAGCTACTTGCGTTGAAAGGGTCGCCGAATGGAAAGGCTATAAGTCCACGATAGCTTGTGGTGTTAGTGACCAATTCATATAGATGGGTCGGCACGAGCGAAAATCCGCGTGTGTGCCTTTGGAGTTAGTCTAGTTGAATGTTTGTATGGTTGGAACACAAGTGTTTGGGCCTAAGAATGGCTACAACATAGGCGACGTACTTCGGCACGAGAGGTGGCGTCGAGTCTTAAGTTGTCGGCATATAAGTTACATAAGTTGGTTTTGAGTTGTTTTGAGCTTAAGTCAGAAAATACCGCAAGACAAAGTTGGTCGAGTGACACTTAGTTCACAAGTTGGATGGGTCAGTTGGTGATTTAGTAGCAAAACGGGGCCGCGAGACGGCAAGGGCCGCGAGTCGGCGATATGGTTGAGTCTCAATGAGTTGCGAGGCACGGCCTCAACAAGGACTTATAGCACGGTCACACGAGAATGGAGTCTTATCACATAGTTGCGTCTCTGATTTTGGGCCGTAAGGCAAACACGACTTGATAGGTTAACATTGTTGGCACGAGAAGGGTCTAGAGGCAAAATATGAGTTAACATCGTTGTTGCAAGCACGAGATGGTCTAGAGACACAAAATAGGCCAAGGCGTCGGTCCTAAAACTGATCCTAAGACAAGAGTAGAAAGACAATCATAAAGGGGACTATGTTGCACAAAAGTAAATCTAACGTGTAGGTTTGTATGGGTGGGCGAGGAGCTCATTCTACCAGTACAGTTGAGTACTGACACCAACATAGTTTTCATGTGCAGGCACAGGTAGAAGCTCGTGGCGCGAAGCTTGCTTGGATGTGTCGAGGCACGGAGTTCCTTAGCGATTCGAAGCGTGCGGCCGCATGGAGTCAAGACTTATACATAACATAATGTATAGACGTCGCCTTCCAAAGCTTCCGCTGGTTCAAGACTTGTATTGAGAGATGATAGAGAGCTGAGTGACTTGTAATGTGAGATGAGTGAGCATTGAGTGAGCTCGAGAGACTTGTAATCTTGGCCTTGCGCCCCATTGTAATCTTTGTTTCAATATCAATAAAAGAGTGTTTTGCAATGACTTGTGTTTGCTTTCTAAATTCCGCTTCTATTACTCAATGTCTCTGCTTGGGACTTCTGTACGACGACCCCATCGCAGCCGCTGAAATCGGCCGTTATGGAACCCGCCTTGCACGAGCGCAATCTAGGCTCGTGCGGCATCACGCCTTAGCGAAGACGATCGCTCCTACGGGAGCGGGACGTGACATAATGGTATCAGAGCACGACTTTACGTCCTTGGACTATCGATTGAATTCTTTAACTTCGTTGTTTTCTCGAACTCTGAATGTTGCTTTCGCATATTGATATCATTGGTGCGCTCTCTCTCAAATGTCCCACGGGATGTCCATACAATAAGTCTATCTATTTTGCAAAACATAGGAGAACAGTTTTTGATAAAAAGAAAAGATGGTGTGCGTAAGCACGGTTGGCTAAGTCGGGCTGGGCATATACACCAAGGATTGTGTCGACCTTAGCAAAGTCGAGTGCGGGAATTGAATAGTGTCGAGCAAGAATGAGTTGAAATCGATTGAGTAAATTGAGATGACTATCGATAGGGGTGCTATCAAACGGCGATATCGTAGGTGCGATATAGATGAGCGTGCTTGGAAATTGAGGAATGGATCGAATGAAAAATTTGAAGAAGTAGATTTTGATTCGAATGACAAGTTGAGGATTTGTTGAATGCCTTCATCCCTGAGTGGTGTATGCGATAGCCTCAGGGATGTCGATCGATTGATTGAGAAAATTGATGTTGTGAATGATTCGAGGGATAATGATCGAACTTAGATTGAGTGTCGAAGAGATTATCCAGTCGAATGATAGCATCATTCGCACGATTCAAAATTGGTTGTAAAGGAAGATCGTCAGGTTACGCATATCGTCGATGGTATTGAGGCGTATCAAAGATCGATATGCGATAACTCGGGGGTACTCTGACTCGGCGAATGACGATCGTGCAAGTGTTATTGTTCGGTTGGGTGCAATACTTAGGATTTTGATCGAGATGAATGTTGGATGAAAATGATTGTGTTTTGATGGTTAAGCGGATAACCACAACGTCGACAATCTTGTCTTGTGCGGGCACAACTCTAACCTCGCACATGCGTTGCGTCGGATTTGGAGCGATCGCTCCACGTGAGCGCTGACATGGTGATTCATGTCACGGGAATGATCAAACTCGGAAAATCAGGACGCGACAATATTGATTGTCTCGACTTGTTGGTTTGATGCGAAGGAGAATTCGAGGATGTTAGGACTTGCGATTGATGAGTGAATAAAACTTGAGGATTAAGTAGGTCCAATCCGCGCATCGATAATGAATTAGTCTTGACACAAAACAAGAGTTACGTTCCGATGAGAATAATTATCTTGCGGAAGCGTGCATGGTGATTCGTGCCCACCGTGGATAATCTGACTCGCGTGAGATCGGGGAGCAACATATTGTTAAATCGAACGACCTTATGATCGATTACGTGAATTGAAATGAATGACTTAGGGAGTATAAAATGTGAATTATGGTCTAGCGATGAATTGTGTCGTAGCGTGCTTGACTAGGAAGGATTGATAGGCAGATTATGTCGGACGTGTTTGAAGAGATAGACTATGTGAAATGGCTTATTGAACGAACGATATTGATGTATCGAAGATTGGTTGAATGAACTTACAACAGGATGGCTTTGCTGAATGACTCGGACCCCGTGCGACGAATGTGGGGAGGTGTGTAGGGAATCGATGCTCGATGTTTAGAAATCGGAGTGATGCGAGCTTGGGTAGAAAATCCTGTACTATCAACTTGGTTTGACCTTAGGATGGGTTCAGTGTTAATATCGTTGTTTGGGAACTGTGATTCCAATACTGACAATTGACTTTAGCCTAAAGAGATTGCCTAGCGGTTAGGCGAGATGTCCATGTTGCGAGAGTTAACATCGGTAGGATTGATTTTTAGGATTGAGTAGATGGATCGATAGGTGGAAATTGGATTCACTATCACAAGGCTTGGTTGAAATACGTGTATTTCGGGGACGCCTGGAATGTGTGCACGATCCAAACTAAGTGATACGCTGAATCAAGTGAGACTTGAGGAACGGGAAAGTGTCGAGAATTTTGAGATCGTGAGTTTTGAAGAAAGAATTGAGGGTAGCACGAGCGTGGCTTGGATTTAAGGAACACAAGGGTACGTGTGCGAGAGTCCTTGAATGTTGAATCAAGTTATAAGTCGATAAGAGTACTCAGTTAGTTTCGAGAACGAAACTTTTTCTGAGTGGTGTATGATGTAGTGTCCCGTCCCGCTCAGTCAATCGAAGGAATCGAAATGCCGACGACGTTCGAACTTAGCCTTGCAACGGCTACTCAAAGACATCTCTCGGTCTAGGCGACCGCTCGCTCAGGTAGGGTAGTTTCGGTGAACTTGCCTCATCTTAGCCTTCACAAAATAAATTGCCTATTTTCAACTTGCACAAGTAGGCTTGATAATAAAAGAGACAAATTCACACAACTAAAGGGAATAATTCCGACGGGTCGAATTGAGTTAGAACATGGAAAGGTCCAACGGTCGGCTTAGAGTTGGTGCACGGCGTGCTTTGAAAATGACACTCGTCTTTCGTCCCGTGGCTTGGGAGAAGGAAAGTTGGTTGAGTAGGCGAAGTCATAAATCGTAGCCTAAGTCATGCACGGTCCCATCGTCCAAGGCTTGGCATAGCGTTGACCCACCCTATGAGTTAAGTTACGTCGCGCGGCTGCTGGCGTAAGTCTAGGCGCCCAAATGACTTGGTCGTTCAGAAGTCGAACGCATGCACGGCACGTTTTTGCAATGCGAGGCTTGACGTAGCCTTTGCTCGTCGAGTCGTTGTGCATTTAAGTCAGGCAAGTTATGTTAGGCTATCAAAGTGGTAGCAAGTACGGTCCTACGAGTTCTACGGTTGGGTATAACCACATAGTCTTACGATCTCAAGGCCCGTTGACTTGGGCAGGAGTGTCACGTAGAGCACGATTGGCTTAAGGCACGATGTACGGACTTAGTATTTAAGGCATGAACCACGGTTGATTTAATGAGTTTTGGAGGAAGGACTATCGAATAGACATTGAGTTGAATGAAATGATATGGTAACAGGGAGAAGGCTCGCGGCCGTGGGTCGTTGAGGGATCTCAAGGAGCATCAAGGGAGAAGGCTCGAGACCGTGGGTCGTCGAGGGATCTCAAGGATAGAAGTCTTGATATTGGTTTGAAAGAGATGGTAACATTGGAAGAGGAATGACTGTGTGAGACGTCAATTTGTGTCGAGTCTTGCATGGTCATTGGACAACTTGTCGACAAGGAAAAGTTTCCACGAGCGGCAACCCTGGGCGCCGAGGGACCGCGTCGTTCCGGAGGGAAACACGGTATAGCCGTAGCTGGATGAACCGCTCGGGTCATTCGGGAACTTTTAGCGGGGCTAGCTACTTGCGTTGAAAGGGTCGCCGAATGGCAAGGCTATAAGTCCACGATAGCTTATGGTGTTAGTGACCAATTCATATAGATGGGTCGGCACGAGCGGCAATCCGCGTGTGTGCCTTTGGAGTTAGTCTAGTTGAATGTGTGTATGGTTGGAACACAAGTGTTTGGGCCTAAGAATGGCTACAACATAGGCGACGTGCTTCGGCACGAGAGGTGGCGTCGACTCTTTAGTTGTCGGCATATAAGTTGCATATGTTGGTTGTGAGTTGTCTTGAGTTTAAGTCAGGAAATGCCGCAAGGCAAAGTTGGTCGAGTGACACTTAGTTCACAAGTTGGATGGGTCAGTTGGTGATTTAGTAGCAAAATGGGGCCGCGAGGCGGCAAGGGCTGCGAGTCGGCGATATGATTGAGTCTCATTGAGTTGCGAGGCACGGCCTCAACAACGACTTATAGCACGGTCACACGGGAATGGAGTCTTATCACATAGTTGCATCTCTGATTTTGGGCCGTACCGTAAACACGACTTGATAGGTTAATATTGTTGGCACGAGAAGGGTCTAGAGGCAAAATATGAGTTAACATCGTTGTTGCAAGCACGAGATGGTCTAGAGACACAAAATAGGCCAAGGCGTCGGTCCTAAAACTGATCCTAAGACAAGAGTAGAAAGACAATCATAAAGGGGACTATGTTGCACAAAAGTAAATCTAACGTGTAGGTTTGTATGGGTGGGCGAGGAGCTCATTCTACCAGTACAATTGAGTACTGACACCAACATAGTTTTCATGTGCAGGTACAGGTAGAAGCTCGTGGCGCGAAGCTCGCTTGGATGCGTCGAGGCACGGAGTTCCTTAGCGATTTGAAGCGTGCGGCCGCATGGAGTCAAGACTTATACATAACATAATGTATAAACGTCGCCTTCCAAAGCTTCCGCTGGTTCAAGACTGGTATTGAGAGATGAGAGAGAGCTGAGTGACTTGTAATGTGAGATGAGTGAGCATTGAGTGAGCTCGAGAGACTTGTAATCTTGGCCTTGCGCCCCATTGTAATCTTTGTTTCAATATCAATAAAAGAGTGTTTTACAATGACTTGTGTTTGCTTTCTAAATTCTGCTTCTATTATTCAATGTCTCTGCTTGGGACTTCTGTGCGACGACCCCGTCGCAGCCACTGAAATCGGCCGTTATAGAACCCGCCTTGTACGAGCGCAATCTAGGCTCGTGCGGCATCACGCCTTAGCGAAGACGATCACTCCTATGGGAGCGGGACGTGACATAATGGTATCAGAGCACGACTTTACGTCCTTGGACTATCGATTGAATTCTTTAACTTCGTTGTTTTCTCGAACTCTGAATGTTGCTTTCGTATATTGATATCATTGGTGCGCTCTCTCTCAAATGTTCCACGGGATGTCCATACAATAAGTCTATCAATTTTGCAAAACATAGGAGAACAGTTTTTGATAAAACGAAAAGATGGTGTGCATAAGCACGGTTGGCTAAGTCGGGCTGGGCATATACACCAAGGATTGTGTCGAACTATTTTTAAAACATAGAAGCTCGTGGCACGGAGCTCGCTTGGATGCGTCGAGGCACGGAGTTTCTTGGCGATTCGAAGCGTGCGCCCGCATGTAGTCAAGAATTATACAGGACATAATGTATGGACGTCGCCTTCCAAAGCTTTCGCTGGTTCAAGACTTGTATTGAGAGATGAGAGAGAGCTGAGTAACTTGTAATGTGAGATGAGTGAGCTCGAGAGACTTGTAATCTTGGCCTTGCGCCCCATTGTAACCTTTGTTTCAATATCAATAAAAGAGTGTTTTGCAATAACTTGTGTTTGCTTTCTAAATTTTTGTCACGCCCCAGAACCAGAATACTGGAGAGCGGGGGAATGACTCAGCCAGCTACGTATTACGGGTAGATGAATACCGTATAATACGATCAATGCTGTCTACAAGACGAGGGGGTGCATACTATATGAAAGTCTCCCTATGGTCACTTTACTTCTATTGTCTCAATCATTCAAACAAGAAACAGAAATAAAGAACATGTGAGATAAAGCAGTAAGGCGTCCCAAACGCTCAGTCAAAATGTTCTTGATATCTGGCTTTACAAAATATAGCCAGATGATGTAGTAAGTATACACAATTGTTAGCAGCTGCAGCCTGACTTAGTGACAATTATGCAAAAGTAGGTACAAGACAATCCGACTAACATGTCGGTGCCAAACGGCAAAGTATAAAGTAGATAACAAAACGGGCGGGGAAGTAAGAAACCCACTCGAGTCCCCCTGCGATCATCCCTCTAGTGTTGACCATCTTGGAGGTAGAAGTAAGCTGGATCCTCGGGAACTGGCTCTAAATCTGGCCATGCAAAACCAGAGAGGTTAGACCTCTAATAGCAAGTACCACAAGGAAGCACGATATGAGGAATGAAGCCAGTAATAAGAGAATATGATAATAGATCTCTGCTATATACTAGGACTCACACAACATCACGACACTTCGAACCAACCTCCCAACCAAACAAGGACAGAAGTTGGCCCGTCATGTCCTGACATTCTGATCATCTCAGTTAAGTAACAGAGTAGGTACAGTACACAAAGAAATCAATTTAAACGGCCATTCAACTACTACGGCTTGCTACTGTGTGTTCCAAGTTATCCTGGAATTATGCAATAAAAGATTCCTCAATTCTCACTATGTGCAAGCAAGGCTAGTTTACCCAGTCAATCAATTGTGCCAATCATGAATTAGACTTGTCCCAGCAGGACGCCCGTCATCAATATATAATATACAATAAATAATATAACCAGATACCACTCCGTGCCCGTGTGGCAGGTTTGCAGTATCTGTGGGGACCAGCCGACCTGTCGGGCACTTAATAGTCCCAAGAGGGCTGCCATATAAGAACTCGGGAATCCATTCTCTCCATGCAATCATTATTTTATTTAACTTAATAGTCTCTATGTTGAGTGAAGTACCATGCCGTGGATCATGGTCATTCAGAATGAGTACTTTCGTACGGGGTACGATATGCGCAACTCTACAATGATACCAGTGCGGTCAGATTGTAGGTCTTAAATAGCGTAATGCAACAATCAAAACTAACCACGGAGTAATCATGCCTTGACCATAAAGTACACATGCTTCTTTGGTAAGATAAATAAATAATAAATGAATTAAAGCCTGCATGTGCCTGTATGCCAATATTCGGGATTAGCCAGTCGATTTCAATAGTTCATAATTAATATGAACGTGTCTCATTCATTCAATTCAAAGACGACTAGCCAGTCTCTTAGTTCCAACTAGGAACGCATGATCAATTATTAATCAAGGTCACAATCATTATCAATAGTGACAAGGCATAAAAGTCAACTAGTATTCAGTGGGGTCGAGTCTACAACTCTCAAGGTTTAATTCCAGTCAATCGGGGTATCTATAACTCAATTCACGATACATGGTATAACCCACGTAACAATCTATATTTAACAGAAATATTAGCATATCATGATTATATCAAGTTTATGCAAAAATGCGTAAGGATATAAAATGGACGTTAAATATCTAATAAAATATCAATATACACAGGCTGCGCTCAAGTCAGGCTACGCTCAAGCCAGGCTACGCTCAGGTCAGGCTACGCTCAAGTCAGCGTACGCTCAGGTCAAGCTACGCTCAAGTCAAGCTACGCTCAAGTCAGCGTACGCTCAGGTCAGGCTACGCTCAAGTCAGCGTACGCTCAGGTCAGGCTACGCTCAAGTCAAGCTACGCTCAAGTCAGGTACGACTCCTTACTATCCAAGCCAGCGTACGCAAGTCATACGCTTCCAAAAGGCAGCGTATTAACTCCATACGACTCCTTACTATCTAAGCCAGCGTATGCAAGTCATACGCTTCCAAAAGGCAGCGTATGAACTCCATACGACTCCTTACTATCCAAGCCAGCGTATGCAAGTCATACGCTTCCAAAAGGCACCGTATGAACTTCATACGACTCCTTACTATCCAAGCCAGCGTATGCAAGTCATACGCTTCCAAAAGGCAGCGTATGAACTCCATACGACTCCTTATCAAGGCAGCGTATGTAAGTCATACGCCTCCAAAAGGCAGCGTATGAACTCAGACTGCACTGCGCTAAAGAGCGCGCGCAGCTTAGTGGCGCAAGCTAAAAAGCTCGCGTACACTGCTCACTGTCTTCTCCAATCAGCAAGAACTCCATGGTTTGAACCCAAAGCTTCAAAATCCATAACTTGGTCAAAATAAGTCCAAATCCAACTTTGCAAAGGTCAAAATTGGGCAGAATAAAATTCTCTACAACATGGAACCATCAAAACTTGAAAACAAAGAAGTTTGATAGATCAAAACCACCAAAATCCGAAAACAACTAATATCTAGATCTACTAAAAATAAAACTTTAAAACGAAAAATGCCAAGTTCTAAACTCTCTTAGAATCACAAGGGGAAGAGAATGGAACCATAAAAATAGGTCCTCATGAAGAAGCAAGATGTACTTGCCTATGGGTTTGGTAGGTGGAGAGAGTAATGAGAAAGAAGAAGAGTAATGGTGAAGGAGAGTAATGAAGAGAGAGAAAGAGTTTGGGGGCTTTAAATGGAAGGGGTGGTGGTAGGTGGGTTAGGTTCATGATGAACCACCATAACCCAAAAATAAACCAACCTAGGCCACACCTAAAGTAAGCTAAAGCAGAGAATAAAAGCAGGAAGTAAAATACAGAAAATTAATTGCAGGAATTTAATTAGCATAAATTTAAAGAGATTTAAATACGAAACAATACATGATAAGTATTAAATAAATACATTTAAGCAGTACATGTATTAAAAATATATATACTGGGAACGGGGAGTGACATCTCTACCCTTCTTAGAAAAATTTTGTCCTCGAAATTTCAAATCCAAGCAGGATAGGAATATCAAGGCCAAACTAGTACAAGCAATTTAAGCAAGCAATCATTTTACAATGTCCATAGCAAGTAACATATCTATATTCAACAATCTACGATATCAAGAAATTTCTACTCATAGGGCGACTAGCATGCGGAGTTAAGACAATCAAGGTACACGGGAAGAAATATACCTTGTGAGTCAAACAGATGTGGATACCGTGATCGGATATCATCCTCACGTTCCCACGTTGACTCTCCTAATGAGTGATGACCCCAAGCAACCCGGACAAGACTAATTGTTCGGTTCTTGAGTATCTTCTCTCTTCGATCCAAGATGGACACAGGCTGCTCCTCGTAAGACAAGTTGGTACCAACAACCAACTCAGAATGATCAAGGATATGGCTTGGGTCCGATACATACCTTCGCAACTGAGATACATGAAACACGACATGCACCTCTCGTAACGAAGGTGGAAGGGATAAACGATAAGCAACATCGTCCACCCTATCAAGGATAACGAATGGTCCTACGTATCGCGGACTCAACTTCCCGCGAACGCCAAATCTAATGACCCCACGGGTAGGTGAGATCCGTAAGAATATGTGGTCTCCAACAGAAAACTCTAGCGGCCTACGATGCTGGTCCGCCCAATGACGATGCCGATCCTGCGCAACACGAAGTCGCTCTCTAATTCCCTTAATCACTTCAACCGTCTGAATAATCATTTCTGGGCCTAGCATCTTCCTTTCCCCGATATCATCCCATGCTAGTGGCGATCTACACTTCTTACCATATAGTGCCTCAAATGGCACCATCTGGATACTGGCTTGATAACTGTTGTTGTATGAGAACTCAACTAAGTGCAGGTGGCTTTCCCAAGATCCTCCAAAATCTAGGGTGCAAGCTCGCAACATATCTTCCAAAGTCTGAATTATCCTTTCTGATTGCCCGTCCATCTGTGGATGGTAAGCTGTGCTAAATCTTAACTTGGTACCCAGACTATGATGCAAGCTCTTCCAGAAATGTAATATGAAATGGGTATCTCTGTCTGACACAATACTGACAGGGACTCCGTGCTGCCTGACTATCTGCTGCATGTACAACTCCGCCAACTTTTCTGTAGATTGTCCTACTCTGAAAGGAAAAAAGTGTGCTACCTTTGTAAGCTGATCTACTATCACCCAAATAGCATCTTTACCACTTGGTGATCTCGGTAAACCGGTCACAAAGTCCATTGTGATGTGTTCCCACTTCCATTCCGGGATAGGAAGCGGTTGTAATAATCCAGCTGGCCTCTGCTGTTCTGCCTTTACCTGCTGACATATCAAGCAACGGAAAACAAATCTAGCTATCTCCCTCTTCATCCCGTTCCACCAGAAGTGCTGCTTGATATCTTGGTACATCTTGGTCCCTCCAGGATGTATAGAATACTGGGAACTGTGAGCTTCTGTCATAACTTCCTGTCTGATATCTCCACTAGGTACACATAGACGTGATCCAAACCTAAGCGTACCATCTTCGTGAATTTGCATCTCTTTTCTGAGCCCTGACTCACATTCTGCCCTAAGCTTCTGAATCCTTGGGTCTTGTGCCTGGGCCGCCTTGATCCTGCCTACCAAGTCGGATTGAACTTGTAGACTCGTCAGAATTCCTATATCATTAGGAAGTATAACTTCGATGCCCATCTCCTGAAGGTCTTCTAAGATGTGCTTCTGTGTTGTCAACATAAATGCGCCGCCTCTTCTGCTGAGAGCGTCTGCTACCACATTAGCCTTGCCTGGATGATACTGAAGCTCAACGTCGTAATCCTTGATCAGCTCTAACCATCTTCTCTGCCTCATGTTCAGCTCCTTCTGAGTAAAGATGTACTTCAGACTTTTGTGGTCTGTGTACATGTCTACTCGGTCACCATATAAGTAATGCCTCCATAGCTTCAAAGCAAATACTACTGCCGCCGACTCCAAATCATGAGTTGGGTAATTCTTCTCGTGGTCTCGAAGTTGCCTAGATGCATATGCTATCACCTTTCCATGTTGCATGAGGACACATCCAAGTCCTTTACCTGACGCATCACAATATACTGTAAAACCTCCGGGCCCAACTGGCAATGTAAGAATAGGCGCTGATATCAACTTCTGCTTCAGATTCTCAAATGATGCCTGACATTCTGCCGACCAGACGAATGGTACATCTTTTCGTGTCAAGCGGATCATAGGTGCTGAAAGCCTCGCAAAGTCTGATACAAACCTTCTGTAATATCCTGCCAATCCCAAGAAACTCCGTACATCAGCTACGGTCTTGGGTACTGGCCAACTCTCTACTGCTTCTACCTTCTTGGGATCTACTGCTACTCCAGCTCCTGATATGATATGACCCAAAAATGAAATATGATCCGACCAAAACTCACACCTGCTGAGCTTGGCATATAACTGGTTCTCTCTCAGAACCTGTAACACTTTCCTGAGGTGGTCTTCATGCTCCTCTTCACTAGCAGAGTATACAAAAATGTCGTCGAAAAACACCACGACAAACTGATCTAAGTATGGCATAAAGATGCGGTTCATCAAATCCATGAATATAGCTGGAGCATTGGTCAACCCAAACGGCATTACTAAGAATTCATAATGTCCATACTTCGACCTGAATGCTGTCTTGGGAATGTCTTCCTTTCGAACCCTCACTTGATGGTACCCCGAACGAAGATCTATCTTGGAGAAAACTCTAGCTCTGCTCAACTGATCAAACAAGTCGTCGATCCTTGGTAGTGGGTACTTGTTCTTTACTGTTGCCGCGTTAAGCTTCCTGTAATCGATGCACAATCTGGATGACCCATCATTCTTCCCTACAAGTACCACTGGTGCTGCCCATGGTGATATGCTAGCTTGGATAAACTTCTTCTTCTTCAATTCCTCTATGTGCTGATACACCTTGGCCTGCTCCGAATTCGCCATTCTGTAAACCCGATCTGATATCGGTTTAGTCCCAGGTGCCAATTCTATACTGAACTCAATATCTCTAACCGGTGGCAGACCGGGAAGTTCTTCGGGAAATATGTCTAGAAATTCTTCAACTACCTTCGGAACCTGAACTTCTTCCATTGCCGTTATTACTCTTTGCTCTTGCTGAGTTGCCTCTGATCTGACTAAGGTGAATCTCTTCATGCCTGGAATATCAAAAGATACACTCCCACTACGATAATCTATTGTCGCATGACTGTCTTTCAGCCAGTCCATGCCTAAGATAACGTCGAAATTTCCAACAGGAAATTCTATCAACTGGGCGGGTAAGGAATGCCCGCAAACTACAACACTACACGCTAGAATAACTCTACTAACTCCTACGAGCCCATTACCAGTGAGTATATTCAACCTCCCTGGCAATGCCTCGAACTCCATTCCTAGCCGTGTCGCAAATTATGCAGATATAAATGAGTGTGATGCTCCCGAATCAAACAATGCTACTGCGGGATATGAGGCGACGAGAATGTTACCTGCCACAACATCTCCCGATGCTAATGCCTCCTCCAAGGTCAGTGTAAATGCCTGCCCTCGACCTCCTTGCTGGTTTCCATGCGGTGGCCTAGTCTGGTGCTGCTGCTGGCCCCTGCCTTGATGATGCTGGGGTGGTCTATGCTGGTGCTACTGCATCGGCGGTCCCTGCTGCCGAAACATCTGAGCCTGTGGCATTAACGCTGGGCCAATGGTCTCACTGCTACCGCTGGTCCTCGATACTGCCCTGCCCCTGGTGCTGGCAGAGCAGGAAATTGTTGCCCTGGTCCTCCTGACCTCGAATTCATGGGACATGTGGTAACCCGATGATCTGGATTTCCACATATCAAATACAGTCCGTTTAATGCCCGACACACATCTCTAGTGTGCCCCCATCTTCCCATAATAAGTACAGCCCGCTGGGGGTTGCTGGTTCTTCTTCTGTTGCTGCTGCTGCCTGGGTGGTGGTGCTGGCCCTCGCATTGCTACATCGTGAATGCGAATGCCAAGGGATGGTGCTGTTGTTCGGGACGCTGCTCCCCCTCCTCCTTCAATCTGACTGTGAGATCTCTTCTGACCTCCAGTCCTTACTGTGATCCTCTGAATGGTGATCTCATGCCTTCGGGTTGCCGTCAATATCTCATCAAAAGTTTGGTAATTGTGCCCCTCTATCAATTGCAAGAGCTCAAGATGAAACCCTTGCTGAAACCTCATAGCCCTCTGGCGCTCTGTCGCTACCATCTCTGGGGCAAACCTACTTAATCTGCAGAACTCCGCTGCATAAGCATCTACCGTCTTGCCGGCCTGCTTGAGGTTGATAAACTTCTGTTGTAGCTCAAACTGCGCCACAACTCCATAGTACTTTGTCTTGAATCTTGCTGTGAAATCGTCCCAAGCAACGGGACGTCTGATACCTACTTCCTCTGATTCCCACCAATCACGTGCGAGATCCTGAAGTAACAACTTCACCTGATCCACACGTTCTTCTGCCGGTACATTAGCTGCTGTCAGGATAGCCTCAATATCCTTAAGCCATGCATCTGCTGAGATGGCATCCTCCGTTCCTTCAAAACGGCGGGGGTTGAACTTGCAAAATCTGGTCGATGCTCCAGAATCCGGCCTTGCCCCTCTTTCCAAAGCTGTCTGCAACCCTTGGTTGAGTAGTACGTTCTGTTCTTGCAACTGAGCGTACATGTGCTGCTGGACTAACATCTGGTGTTGCTGAGTGGCCATCATCCCTCTCATGATCTTCAGAAGAGCCGGTGTGTCCATCTCCGTAGGGGTAGGTGGAACTGTTGGGGGTGGTGGAACATCTGGATACTGCGATCCAGCTGCTGCTTCCACTATCACTTCTTCTTAGGTAGCCTCTTGAGTTAGTACCGGCTCTTGTTGCTGACCAACATGGTCAGGTTGTCCATGTTGCTGTCCATGTTGTTGCTGTCCAGCTCTGACAGGTGCGGACAAAGTGCCCCTAAGAAAAGGGACAAGAGAATAATCAAACGACCGGACATGAAGGATCAATGAAGTCAAAGGATACTGGAATGTCAAGCTAGAGTTGAGAATTGACGAATCATGAGATCAAGGGGAAACATGTGTGATTGAGACATCCTATTAAACACCCCACAAGTCTAAAATCAGACCTGCATGGGCCACCACTAAAACCTTGTCACGCCCCAGAACCAGAATACTGGAGAGCGGGGGAATGACTCAGCCAGCTACGTATTACGGGTAGATGAATACCGTATAATACGATCAATGCTATCTACAAGACGAGGGGGTGCATACTACATGAAAGTCTCCCTATGGTCACTTTACTTCTATTGTCTCAATCATTCAAACAAGAAACAGAAATAGAGAACATGTGAGATAAAGCAGTAAAGCGTCCCAAACGCTCAGTCAAAATGTTCTTGATATCTGGCTTTACAAAATACAGCCAGATGATGTAGTAAGTATACACAATTGTTAGCAGCTGCAGCCTGACTTAGTGACAATTATGTAAAAGTAGGTACAAGACAATCCGACTAACATGTCGGTGCCAAACGGCAAAGTATAAAGTAGATAACAAAATGGGCGGAGAAGTAAGAAACCCACTTGAGTCCCCCTACGATCATCCCTCTAGTGTTGACCATCTTGGAGGTAGAAGTAAGCTGGATCCTCGGGAACTGGCTCTAAATCTGGCCATGCAAAACCAGAGAGGTTAGACCTCTAATAGCAAGTACCACAAGGAAGCACGATATGAGGAATGAAGCCAGTAATAAGAGAATATGATAATAGATCTCTGCTATATACTAGGACTCACACAACATCACGACACTTCGAACCAACCTCCCAACCAAATAAGGACAGAAGTTGGCCCGTCATGTCCTGACATTCTGATCACTCAGTTAAGTAACAGAGTAGGTACAGTACACAAACAAATCAATTTAAACGGCCATTCAACTACTACAGCTTGCTACTGTGTGTTCCAAGTTATCCTGAAATTATGCAATAAAAGATTCCTCGGTTCTCACTATGTGCAAGCAAGGCTAGTTTACCCAGTCAATCAATTGCGCCAATCATGAATTAGACTTGTCCCAGCAGGACGCCCGTCATCAATATATAATATACAATAAATAATATAACCAGATACCGCTCCGTGCCCGTGTGGCAGGTTTGCAGTATCTGTGGGGACCAGCCGACCTGTCGGGTGTAGAAGCATGGAATTTCACAACCAGAAAGCCCATGCGTCAGGCATTATATGCGCCAGAACTCAGACAGCTAATCAAATAAGCCATAGACATTCGAAGAAGGACTTTTTATTTATATATATAAAAGTCTATTACATGTCTAGAAAAGGTTGTACAAAGGAGAATTTCTACAAAGGAAGGATCCTAGATCTACAGCCAACAGCCACCATGCGCCTTCCAGATAGGCGCAGCAACCACCATGCGCCTTCCGATAGGCGCAGCAGTCACCATGCGCTGTCAGCCAGGCGCAGCAGATGTCATGCGCCTCCAGCCAGGCGCATCCTACCATCTCTTCAGCAGCTCAGTTATGTGCATCCAGCTCAGTTATGTGCATCCCTTCAGCAGCTCAGTTATGAGCAACTCTTCCAACCAGGCTCACCTGGCCGAGCAGAGCCCAGTTATGTGCCGCTCTTCCAGCCAGGGTCACCTGATAAGTGCTTCGTTACACAAAGCATTTAACCCTCTGGCTGGAACCAAGGAAGAGAAGAGCACGGCAAAGCTGTGGCCAGGGGAGGCTTCGAAAGAGCCTCCAAAGACCAAGGAAGACCGTGATCGAAATCATGGCACAAGGAACTTTCAACACAATCAAAGTGGACGGCACCGACTTTGAAGGAGGAGAGAGCCTAGCACCGCCATTCCGATCTACGGCTCTTCCGGAACAACGGAGACGAGGCCCGAACATCCCTATCTTTGGATGCAACAGGCACCTTCCGCCTGCCTCAGAAGCCCTCGACTCCGTCTTTTGGATGTAACAGTCACCTTCAAGTGCATCGAAGACAACACGACGTCTCATCTTCATCCTCGGGAGCACTTCGTCAACAGAATGCACCCGCATATCCAAGTTCATATTGGAAGTACGTGAGGGAACGAGGAGCAAACCTTCTCTCCATGCCACTATTTATAGGCCGGGCAAATCAAACCCATACGCCAAGTGGATGACTCTCCGAATTCTGTGCAATGAATTTGCATTAAATGGATGAACCGGACGCCTCGAATTCAGCCAAACGGCTATTAGCACTCGAGGAGCGAGACAGCCGCGTCATTAAAGGACATGTCGGATGCGCCAGCCAAACAGCGCATCACACGGACGCGCCCTCCAGCATCAGGCGCATCACACAGACGCGCCCTACAGTACCCGGCGCATCACAGAGGATGCGCCCCCCCTCACATCTCCATGCCGAGTGGAACACCAACCAATGTGCCCACTCAGCTGTCCATCGAACGTCACAAACATTAAATGCTGAACTGACACCAGAGTTGGCAGCACGCTTTCCAAAGTCTGAACAGTTGACAGCTTTTTTCAGAGAACGAAGCGTCGGCAACGTCAGCATCATCATGACTCTATTCCGACGGCTACTGCCACGTGGCCATCCGTATGCGCCTCTACGGCCATGCATCCAAACCAGCATGCGCCTCAAAAGCCGTGCGCCTCAGACCCTTCACTGATCCCTAAAGACAGAAGAAGAGTCTCCAGTTGAAGCTTTGCATGCGCCCCAGACTGATCTCTGATCCCGAAAGACAGAAGGAAGGTCACCTGCATGCGCCTTAAAAGCCATGCGCCCTAAATGGTTTGTAACTCCTAAAGGTTATGAGCCGCAGCCTCCTCCTGCGCCCAGATCCAAGGCGCAGCTCACCAGATCACTACCCCCCCAAATCCGAGATCTTCAAGCCATGGGTCGATGACACGTGTCCTTTGACTCAACTCGTCCAAGATTTCAGCAACAGAAAGATCTTCTCTTCTGCTACGTGCCGGCTCACAACAGCAGTATGAAGAGTTCTCCCCCTCAATCAGGACGCATCATCTATGCGCCTCCATCAGCAACCTCCACGTGGCGTCCCCACACACCAGCGCATCCTACATGCGCGCATGAGCAGCCAGCCTGCAAAACTATAAATAGAGGGATCTTCTCCTTCACACAGACACAGAATCCACAACGAAGATACAAGGAATCATCAGAGAGGCAGATACAGACACTCAACGTCTTCCTCCTCTCAGCAAGCTCCAGCACCCAGAGCAATCCACACCTTCAGAAAACCGATAACCGTCGTCAGCCGGTCAACGGAGTCAACGCATTACCACTCGCTCCATTGGCACTAAGGACCCAGCTTAAACAAAAGTGTACTCCTAGGACTACATCTAAGTCCTACATTGTAACATTGTTCTGTTTGTATTAAAGTTTTCAATCAAACAATTTAATGGCAAACAAGCTGGCGACTCTGCTGGGGACTTCTTTCACCTCTTCCGAGAAAGTCGTGTCACAGGCCGACGACGTGAAGGTGGGCTCCTCCCACAAGACGCTGGTCGTGCGCCTCAATCAACAGGCGTACGAGGAGTTCATTTCTGAAGGAAGTGCGAGTCCTTCGAAGCGGCTACCAAAGCCGAAGAAGATCCGCACGGCCTGGGTGCGCAAGGTCGACGCCTCGGGCACCACCACTGAAGGGGATGCAGCAATCCAGCCTTCCCTTCCTGCTGACGTTCTCAGCAACCAAGGTGCGCCCGCCGATGCAGCGCATCTCTTGGGGAAACGTGCGGCCGACCACGTTCCCCAGCTATCTCCCTCTCAGGCGAGGAAGATACGTCGACGGAGCAAGGGCGCAGCCAATGCCCCGCACATCACCTCTGATGCGTCACAAAAAGCCTCTGTCTTTGACAGACTCACTCGCTGTAATGACGAGGAGAATTTGGATGCTGAGTACTATGCGCCCCAGCGGGCTGGTAGGAAGAAATCCAAGGCGGCACGGGCCATGCGCCACAAACGTGCTATGCCAGCAGCCGGCCAGAGGCACGCGCTCGTCATCACGCGCGCTGCCGATGGCAAGCTGTACAAGGTTGACTCAAGTGCTTCTGCACCAGCAACGAGTCGATCTTCAAAGTCCTCATCTCGCTTGGGCGCATCTACTGCGTGCACAACCAAGTCGAGAGAGGCAAACTCAGTGGTCTTGAACTCCCGCGCCTCCTCTGGTTGTGCGTTTGAGGTCCGTTCAAGTCACTTCAAATGTTGTGGTTCCTCCACTACTGATCGTGATGCCTGCTTGGTATTAGATCAGGGGGCGCAGCACTCACCTGACCACCCCGGCGTTTGGCCTTGCCATACGTCTGAAGGGGGTATGAAGGCACCACTCTCCTCCAATGACCTGCGCAACGTGATCACTCACAAGCGCCGGTCAGGAGAGTCGACCAACAAGCATGATGCGCCTCTCACGGGGTATACTTGTGCGGTAGTCACCATCAACTGCTGTTGCAAGGCGGCAGCTCCACCAAGACAGTCGGTCTTCTAACGACTGCAATCATCGACACCTCTCCGACGTCGCCTTGGGACAAAGGTGTCAGCTGAAGAGGAGCCAAAGGTTGCTTCATGCAACGTGGTCTCCAACTCCTCATCAATCCGGAAGACGACTGCCAATTTCTCGTCTTTATCCAAAAGCCAGCCGAGGAAAACCAAGGCAGCTGTCTCGACCTCTGGAGTGTTTGAAGGCACCCGGTCGAGGAAGAAGTCCTTGGAGGAAGCTGGGGGTAGCCAGACCCTTGTTGAGCCTCCTTCCGAAGACGGAGATGTCCAAAGCACAGCTGCGGCGGATCTTCATCATCAAGGCGAGATTACTCTCCCTGAAGCCCCTCAAAATGAGGATGTCCTCCAGGACACCGCCGGGGGTAGTTCTGGAAACGAAGAGGTCCTTCAAGACGGAGCTGAGGGCAATCAGACCCTTGCAGATGCGCCTATTGAAGATGAACTCCAGAATGTGGCTGGGGGTGGCCAAACACCAGGAGAAGTAACCCCTCGCATGAGAGTGAGGCCGAAAGCGAAGCCTCAACCAATCCATCCACTCCTGGCCGTGTCAGGACAGTATACATGGCTGGGGATGATGTCGAGTCTGATGCACCGTCACAGGACATAGTCCAGCGCATAGACTCATTAGAGGGAGGTCTCAAAACCCTCTCTGCCTCTATGCAAGCACTGACTCAAGCGGTGTTTGAGATGCGGTCGGCCTTGATCAGGACACCTTCAACTGGTCCTGACCCAGGAGCTAATGGGGAGTCGAGTGTGCCCCTCCAACGGGCGCCCTCGGATACAGAAGCACCTCGGACCTCGGAGCCCTCGAACACTCCAATCCAGATGGTACCTCCTTCCCCGACTCCTAGCTCTACGGAGGATGTGGTCGAAATGATCAAAGACCTGCGGGAGCGCTTCGAGTCCAAGAACAGGCAAGAGGAACGCCAGAAGATGGGCATTCCCCAGCCTTATCCCCTCGAGTGGAACAAGGTGGTTTATCCCCCAAAGTATAAACCACAAACACTCACCCCATACGACGGGAAGGACTCTCCGCGACGGTACCTGACGTACTTCCAGTCACAGACAGGGCATCTTCCGAAGGAGGACGCGCTCCTCACCAGTATCTTTGTCGGGGCCCTGAAAGGAGTGGCGTATGACTGGTACTGCAGCCTCCCCGACAATTCCATATCGTCCTTCGACGACCTGACGCGCCTCTTCCTCGACCGCTTCTACGACGGCGGGAAGGACATGACGATGGCGTCTCTCATAGAGATACGTCAGAAGGAGAAGGAAACGGTTCGGGCGTTCATCGAACGCTTCCGACAGGCTTGCTTCAGGCTACCTCCAGGCATGCCAGAACATGCGCTCCTCTCCGCTTGCAGCATGAACATGTTGCCTGCAGTAAAGCTCTGGCTCAACTCTACTCCCCCTCCTGACTGGAGCACCCTGATCATCGAAGCTGAAGCTGCAGAAAAGAAGGCGGCCAATGCACGTCTTCTGTGTGTCAGCTTCCCCGCCTTTGACGATAAGGGGAAAAGTCCGCAGCTAACAGCTCCTGACGAGAAGCAAAGGGGAAACAGGCATTGACTGTTAATGCCTCAAAAGGCGCATCTGCGCCTACTCAGAAGCCTCCACTGGCACCGAGACCCAAGGAGGTTTATTCATTCAATGATGACGACACCCTGCAACTTTTCGAGATACTGAAGCAGGGTGACAAGATCAAGCTACCGGACCCAAAGCGGCCCGATGAAGTTGGGAAAGTGGACAACCCGAGGTACTGTCATTACCATCGGTTTGTCGGACACCCGACCAAGGACTGCTACGTCCTCAAGAATTACATCCAGCGCATGATCAATGCGGATGTAATCTCCGTCGACTATGAAGAGAAGATGGTGTCGGCCAATGTGGTTTCGCTTCAGTTCGGCACCTTGCCGCCAACTACCACACAAGATGGCGTCGTCCCCATCCCTAAGGCGACAATGGAGGTAGTAAACTTACCACCTACTCGTGACAATGTGAGTGGACTCACCCCGCTCACCACATCTCGAGGAGAGGTCCTCTGGGTTCACCCCGACCTCGTCTCCGAGGTGACTCAATCGGAGGTACGCCCTACCTCCAAATCAAAAGGCAGGAAGATCAAGTCTTGCCGCACAGTCTCTTCTTCAACAGAAGAGGCACTTCTAGTGCAAACACATGCACAGCTGAGCTCCCAATCCGGCAAAGCCGCCGCCGAAGTGGTGCCTCCTAGCACCATCCCTGAGGAGGGTCCATCTAAGCCCTCAGCAGCCAACAAGCAGAAGCAGGTGGAGGCCCGTTTTGACAGACCTCTACGGAAGGAGAATGCTTCGGGGCTGTCCAAGCCTCACAACTTCGACATTCTGGCACAATTAGCCAGTACACCTGCGCGCCTGTCTTTGTTCGAGCTCCTGCGTCTTTCTAAAGATTCCCGAAAAGCTCTCTGCGAAGCTCTGAAGGACGCTGAATCCTTTCTCAGTCAGGTCAAGCAGCCTGAAGACCTCCCAACTACTTATGCGCACTGTCATTGTGCGGATGAAGTTATCCCAAACATAACTTTCACCCAACAAGACATGCTGCTCAAGCACCACCGACATAACCGACCGCTGTATTATACAGGGTACATTGGCTCGGTCAAGGTGAGCCGGATTCAGATCGATCCTGGGTCTTCCCTAAGCATCATTCCGAAGACGCTGCTATCTAAGCTGGGGATCCCGATGTACCGGCTGGCGCCCTCCAATACAACCATCAGTGGCTTCAATGCTAGCAAGAGCGAGCCATTGGGCAAGATCCGACTGAAGTGTCACATTGGCAGCCTCAAAACTGAGGTGACTTGTTATGTGGTAGATGCCGAGGTCAACTACAACATCCTGCTCGGTCGACCATGGCTGCATGAGTACATGGTGGTGCCCTCCACGCTCCACCAGTGCATGAAGTATGTATCCACCAATGGCGTCATCCGGACGAAATTTGCAGACATCGATCCTTTCAAAGGGATTGAAGCCTACTTCACCGATTCCGACTTGTACAAGCCCATTGACGAGGAGGAAGCCAACGACGCTGATGATGAGGCAGAGACGGCAACAGAACCGGACTTGGAGCCTGAGACGACTCCCGACGCCCCTTGAAAATCCGACTGAAGGGGAAACCACCCCAGAAGGCGCCTCCAATGAGCATCAAGCTATCAGGGAAAGCGCCGGCTCGCGAAGCACCCCTGAAGATACGCCTCAAGGAAAAGCCACCTCAAACATCGGCTCCCCTGGTGGCAAAATTACAAGGGAAGGCACCACTCACCGAAGGCGCAGCCCAGGCACCTCTCAAGGTGCGTCTCAAGGGCAAGCCGCCGCAGTCATCCAAGGTGTCAGAGAAGGCTCATATAACCCTCTCAGACCCTGTCACGCCCCGATTCCGTCGAATCGATAGTCGTCCCCCGGGCGTGATGCCGTGCGAACCTAATTTGCGATCGCACAAGGCCTAGTCATAAGGTAATCCAAGACACGAGATCTAAGAGAGTACACAGACAAATTGATACACACAATAATTAAAGGAAACTTGATCTTTATTGATAATGAACATCTTTTTACAGACTCTGATACAAGACTCTTTGCCGTGCGGGCTACAACATGACTCGATTACAAAAGAGTGCCGATGAGATAGCCGTTCCATACATTGCACACATCCCTCAATATTCACAAGTACTCCATTGACCTGGATGGGAGGGACGCTGAGTCATTTTCCTTGGACTGTCGAGAGCCTTCAAAAGTAGAGTCGCTGAAAGAGAGTCTTCGACGCACGGCCGAAGCTTCAAAAGTCACGAACGTCGCCGAGCTAGTTGGCGCGTCCTTCCTGGTTCGCAGGACCTGCAAAGAGCGAGGATCAGCACGATACACATGTACTGGCGAATGGCTAATTAAATCCAAGCTCTGCATTTGATTCAAGAAATTTGTAAACATGTTAGCTAGCTAGTTCAATGATCTTTCTAACCATCCTGTTCGGTTTGCATGTTAACATGTTCTGAGGCAAGCATATGAAATTGTATAACATTGAGCAACTATCAAAATCATCCCGTGCCATATGCGTTTGTTAAGCAGTGTGAAGGGTGTGGAGGCCACTGGCAATTGCAAGCCATCGCGGACATATAGCTGAGTTAGACGGCGACCCTTTCGCGTCGGGTAGCGAGCCATGTGCGAAAGTTCCCGTATAACTCGCGCCGATGAAGGGCTGGCGCTTACTATACACTCGTTCCTCCCGGGCCGAATCGGTCCCTTGGCCTAGGTAACCGTTCGAGGAAACTACACCTTGTCGACAAGTTGTCCAATGACCGTTTTCCTTTGAACTTAGTTGATTTGGTCATTTAGCCGTATCGTTGCGATAAACATTAATTGATTCATTCGTTGGTTTGCATAGACCAAGTATAATTGCATAGGGAAGCATGTTTTCCATTACCAAAACCGGCAGTTCGTTAACAAGTGTTTCATGAAGTATCGTGGCACGATTTCATTGATTCTACATTATTATGACAAGCATTTTATTTACTTCACATATTGAGTTTTGAAGTAGAGGGACGGGGCGAAGGAGGTCAGCCACTCGCCTTAGGCTTGCTTCAAGCGAGCGACCGGTTGGCTGCGCTGTCGTCGCCTACGCGATCACCTGCAATCGCATAAGCAACTGATTAGAACACTGTGTATTTCAAGGAATTTCGATATGAATGCGAGCTCGAAAATGCGTCACGAAAACCCATCGAAAGCATTCACGAAAACGAAAGCCAAAGCCAATTCAAGTGCGGCATGAAAACCAGAGCAACGGGAGGTCTCTTCCGACTCAGCCGCAGAGCCAATCCTCGAGGCGCAACCCGCTGAATATGGGACTTCGTTCCGAAGAAGCCATTCCATAACGTGGAATGGATCTTAATTCAACCGTTCCCGTTCGATCGACTCGGCCGATTCCGACCTATCGGTCCCGACCGAATCGATAGCGACAGTGTTCCTTTCTCGCGCACCCCGTGGACGGAGACGGGGCACGATGTAGGGACGGGGCACTACACCATAACCAACTAATAAAAAGTTTCGTCCTCGAAACTTAAAGATGGAACCTACCTCTACGAGAACAATGAAGGAAATTTATCCTTCATCTCCGATTCAAGCTCCCACGTCGACTCTTCGACCGAGTGGTTCTTCCAGAGGACGCGGACGAGAGGGATCGCTCGATTCCGCAGCAACTTATCCTTGCGTTCTAAGATTTGCACTGGTTCTTCAATGTAGGATAAGTCTGACTTTAGCTCCAGCTGGCCAAAATCTACCACGTGACTAGGGTCGTACACGTACTTCCGCAACTGAGAGACGTGGAAGACGTTGTGTACACCTTCAAGCGCCGGCGGTAGGGCGATTTTGTAGGCCACTGGCGCGACCCGTTCAAGTATTTCAAACGGCCCGACGAATCTCGGACTCAATTTTCCTTTCGCACCGAACCGAGTAACTCCCCGCATGGGCGACACTTTGAGGAACACGTGATCGCCTACTAGAAACTCGAGCGGTCGACGATGAATGTCTGCATAGCTTTTCTGACGACTCTGCGCGGTCTTTAATCTTTCCCGGATGAGCTTGACCTTTTCCACAGTCTGTTCCACCAGCTCCGGGCCGAGTATCTGCCGTTCCCCGACTTCATCCCAGCAAATAGGCGATCTGCACTTCCGGCCGTACAAAGCTTCATACGGCGCCATTTGGATGCTGGATTGGTAGCTATTGTTGTATGCAAATTCCGCCAGCGGTAGATGGACGTCCCAACTTGATTTGAAGTCAATTGCGCAGAGCCGTAGCATGTCTTCGAGAATCTGGTTGACGCGCTCCGTTTGGCCGTCGGTCTGAGGATGGTAAGCTGAGCTGAACTGCAACTTGGTTCCCAGCGCCGACTGAAGGCTACTCCAGAATCGCGACATGAATCGTGAATCCCGATCAGAGACGATGGATACTGGAACTCCGTGCAGCCGAACTATCTCGTCGAGATAAATCTGCGCCAGGCGATCAACGCTCCAAGTAACTTTGATGGCGATAAAGTGCGCTGACTTGGTTAATCGATCGACGATGACCCAGATGGCGTCGTTCCCCCGTGGTGTCTTCGGCAGGCCAACAATAAAATCCATAGTGACATGATCCCATTTCCACTCGGGAATAGCGAGGTTCTGCATCTCCCCGCCCGGTCGCTGATGCTCAGCTTTCACCTGCTGACAGGCCATGCATTGCGACACGAAGAGCGCCACATCTCTCTTCATTCCGTGCCACCAAAAGGTCGTGCGGAGGTCCTTATACATCTTGGTACTGCCTGGATGCAAAGTATATTTCGCATAGTGCGCCTCCGACAGGATCTCCTTTCTGAGTTCTGAATTGTCCGGAACGCATAGCCTACCCTTCAATCGAAGCACGCCGGTTTCGTCTTCTGCAAAGTCGATCGTTCTGCCTGTCGAAATTAGCTCTCGCACTTTCTTCAGGTACGAATCGTCCGTCTGAGCGGTCTTGATCTTATTCAGCAAGCTCGGCTCTAACTGCAACTTTGCCAACTGCACGTTCCGGAATCTGACTCGGAGCTCGATGCCCATCTCTTCAAGGTCGCGTAGCAGTCGGGGGTCAATGGATAACGAGACAATGTACTTCCGACTCAAAGCATCCGCCACAACATTTCCCTTTCCCGGCGTGTAGTCGATAGTCAAGTCGTAATCCTTGATTAGTTCCAGCCAACGCCTTTGCCGCAAGTTCAGCTCCTTCTGCGTGAATAGATACTTGAGGCTCTTGTGATCGGTATAGATCGTGCACGCCACACCATAGAGATAGTGGCGCCACAATTTCAACGAAAACACAATCGCCGCTAACTCCAGGTCGTGCGTGGGATAATTTTTCTCGTGCGGCTTTAGCTGTCGGGAAGCAAAAGATATCACCTTGTTCCGTTGCATCAGCACACACCCCAAGCCCTGACCGGACGCGTCGCTGAATATCTGGAAACCCTCCGTCCCTTCTGGAAGTGCGAGTATCGGGGCCGAGACGAGCCGTTGCTTCAACTCTTGGAAAGTAGCTTCGCAGTCATCCGACCATTCGAATGCGACTCCTTTCTGGGTGAGGCGAGTCAGAGGCGATGCGATCTTCGCGAAGTCTTTCACGAAGCGTCGGTAGTATCCCGCTAAGCCAAGGAAACTTCGAATCTCGCCGACGGACGCTGGTCGTTTCCAATCGACAACGGCTTCAACTTTCTTTGGGTCGACCGCAATGCCTTCAGCAGAAATGATGTGTCCGAGGAATGAGACGCTGCTAAGCCAAAATTCACATTTGCTTCGCTTCGCATATAGTTGGTTTTCTCGAAGGGTCTGAAGCACGGTCCGCAGATGCTCAGTGTGTTGCTGCCGATTCTTCGAGTAGATGAGTATATCGTCGATAAAGACTACTACGAACTTGTCGAGGAATGGGCGGAACACCCGATTCATTAAATCCATAAAAGCAGCAGGGGCGTTCGTTAGGCCGAACGGCATTACCAGGAACTCGTAATGGCCGTATCGAGTACGGAAGGCAGACTTCGGTACATCGTCCGGCTTAATCTTGAGTTGATGGTAACCCGAACGCAAATCAATTTTAGAGAACACCGTGGCACCTTGGAGTTGATCAAACAGATCATCTATGCGGGGCAGGGGGTATTTGTTCCGGACAGTGGCTTTATTCAGCTCGCGGTAGTCGATACAAAGACGCATAGAGCCGTCCTTCTTCTTGACAAACAGTACGGGCGCTCCCCATGGCGAGATGCTGGGTCGGATGAATCCCTTGTCGAGCAATTCCTGTAACTGCACCTTGAGTTCTTTAAGCTCTGCAGGGGCCATTCTGTACGGGGTCTTCGAGATCGGTCAAGTGTCGGGGAAGGTATCGATAGTGAACTCAATCTCTCGATCGGGCGGCATGCCGGGCAGCTCGTCCGGGAACACATCGGGGAATTCTGCCACAACGTCGGTCTGACCCGCGTTTGTACCATCCTGTCGCATGTCTCGAACGGAAGCTAGATAGCCTTCACACCCGAAATACAGCATCCGTCGAGCAGATATTGCAGAGATCACCATGCAGGTCGGCGACGCCTCACCACACGAGTAGCAGAATTCAGGCACTCCCGGTATGCGGAATGTGACTTTCTTTTCAGCGCAGTCTATGGTTGCGTTGCACGGACCAAGCCAATCCATCCCCAGAATGATATCGTAGTCCTTTATAGTTAGAACTATCGCATCGAGACTGACCTTTTGACCACCTATACAGATGATTCCGCCTCCGCAGACTAAATTCGCAGCTAGTGGCATGCCCGACGGGATATTAACAGTAAGCTCAAGACCGAGCGGTGTCAAGGGAAATTTGTGCTCGGCGGCAAAGTCCGCCGATATGAAACTATGCGTGGCACCTGAATCAAACAATACACGAGCAGGTTTATTATTGAATTGCAGTATACCTGTCACGACTGTGTCAGATGCGAACGCTTCGTCTCGGGTCATGGCGTAGACACGGCCCTGAGCATTAGGGCGACGGTCTTGGCCATTCTGTGGTGCGGTCGGTGGAGCCCGAGGTGCTTGGCCTCGGTTCTTCTTCGGGCAGTCGCGTACGGTATGGTCGGCTCGACCGCACCCGAGGCACGTACCGTTCTTCAGTCGGCACTCGCTGATCAAGTGTCCCTCCTTGGCGCAGAAAGTGCAGACCACTCGATCCTTCGTCTGGTTGCCGCTTCCGTTGCCACGATTTTGACGCTTGTGTGCGTTGTTGCCTCCCGCATTACTATGGCGTTTGTTATTAAAGTGAACAGCGCCGGTAGTAGTAGGAGGATACTCGGACTCCAGACGGATGGCGTGGTTGAGTGCCTCGCCCATGGTTTTGTATTCGGCCACCGAAACATGCGCACGGATGGTTGAACGCAGGCCCACTTCGAATCGTCGAGCTCGGCTGGCGGTGGTAGGTAGGAAGTCCCCAGCAAATTTGGCCAGTTTGTTGAATTTGGCCGCATATTGTCGTACCGTCATATTGCCCTGCTTTAACTGCATGAACTCATCTTCTTTCTCCTGTCGCATGGCTGCGGAAAGATATTCAGTCTCGAACGCCTTTTTGAATGTCGTCCATGAGATCGCCGCCGTCTCGTCTTCACGTCGAATTGCCCGCTTCTGCACAGCCCACCAATCGTGCGCGTTCATTCGAAGTAAAAGTTGAGCACACGCGACTTTCTTTGAGTCCTCGACACCCAGAAGCTCGAACTTATCTTCCAGCTCCTCCAGCCAGTCGATCGCCACCGCGGGATCTTCTGTGCCGTTGAAGGAAGTGCGACAGCTTTTCGTGAATTTTGACACGTCGAAGTTAGAACTTCTCGGTGCTGCAGGTGAGAGCACGGGCGCCTCTGGTTCAGCTTCGTTGGATCGAACCGCAGGCTGGGTCACGGCAGGTGTCATCGTTGAGTTGTTGTTGCCGACGATCGACTGTACGATCTGCTGGAGGGTATTCAGCTGCTGCTGCTGCAGCTTGAATTGAGCCTCGCACCGATTCTCAAATTGAGCCTGACGAGCCTCCGCTTGCTGACGATGGAGCTCGTTTTGACGCTGCTGCATTTCAAGCATTTGCAGCATACGTTGCATCGGGTCGCCGGAAGGTCCGGCTACAGTAGGCGTCATTCCCGTTGGGTTGACGGAATGCTCGGGTCCAGAAGCACTCGAGCCGCTGGAAGCGCTCGTCTCGTCTTCTGCCTGAGCTCCCGTAACTGCAGGGAAAAGGAAAGGCAACTCTCGTTAGTTTCAGAAAATATCCTGGGTTCAGCGTATGGAACAACTCTTCTCATCGACACGAGGTCAACGGTTGGAGACTAGAACTCGACACTGGAGGCCAAGGACGTAAAGCCGTGCTCTGATACCATTATGTCACACCCCGATTCCGTCGAATCGATAGTCGTCCCCCGGGCGTGATGCCGTGCGAACCTAATTTGCGATCGAACAAGAACTAGTCATAAGGTAATCCGAGACACGAGATCTAAGAGAGTACGCAGACAAATTGATACACACAATAATTAAAGGAAACTTGATCTTTATTGATAATGAACATCTTTTTACAGACTCTGATACAAGACTCTTTGCCGCGCGGGCTACAACATGACTCGATTACAAAAGAGTGCCGATGAGATAGCCGTTCCATACATTGCACACATCCCTCAATATTCACAAGTACTCCATTGACCTGGATGGGAGGGACGCTGAGTCATTTTCCTTGGACTGTCGAGAGCCTTCAAAAGTAGAGTCGCTGAAAGAGAGTCTTCGACGCACGGCCGAAGCTTCAAAAGTCACGAACGTCGCCGAGCTAGTTGGCACGTCCTTCCTGGTTCGCGGGACCTGCAAAGAGCGAGGATCAGCACGATACACATGTACTGGCGAATGGCTAATTAAATCCAAGCTCTGCATTTGATTCAAGAAATTTGTAAACATGTTAGCTAGCTAGTTCAATGATCTTTCTAACCATCCTATTCGGTTTGCATGTTAACATGTTCTGAGGCAAGCATATGAAATTGTATAACATTGAGCAACTATCAAAATCATCCCGTGCCATATGCGTTTGTTAAGCAGTGTGAAGGGTGTGGAGGCCACTGGCAATTGCAAGCCATCGCGGACATATAGCTGAGTTAGACGGCGACCCTTTCGCGTCGGGTAGCGAGCCATGTGCGAAAGTTCCCGCATAACTCGCGCCGATGAAGGGCTGGCGCTTACTATACACTCGTTCCTCCCGGGCCGAATCGGTCCCTTGGCCTAGGTAACCGTTCGAGGAAACTACACCTTGTCGACAAGTTGTCCAATGACCGTTTTCCTTTGAACTTAGTTGATTTGGTCATTTAGCCGTATCGTTGCGATAAACATTAATTGATTCATTCGTTGGTTTGCATAGACCAAGTATAATTGCATAGGGAAGCATGTTTTCCATTACCAAAACCGGCAGTTCGTTAACAAGTGTTTCATGAAGTATCGTGGCACGATTTCATTGATTCTACATTATTATGACAAGCATTTTATTTACTTCACATATTGAGTTTTGAAGTAGAGGGACGGGGCGAAGGAGGTCAGCCACTCGCCTTAGGCTTGCTTCAAGCGAGCGACCGGTTGGCTGCGCTGTCGTCGCCTACGCGATCACCTGCAATCGCATAAGCAACTGATTAGAACACTGTGTATTTCAAGGAATTTCGATATGAATGCGAGCTCGAAAACGCGTCACGAAAACCCATCGAAAGCATTCACGAAAACGAAAGCCAAAGCCAATTCAAGTGCGGCATGAAAACCAGAGCAACGGGAGGTCTCTCCCGACTCAGCCGCAGAGCCAATCCTCGAGGCGCAACCCGCTGAATATGGGACTTGGTTCCGAAGAAGCCATTCCATAACGTGGAATGGATCTTAATTCAACCGTTCCCGTTCGATCGACTCGGCCGATTCCGACCTATCGGTCCCGACCGAATCGATAGCGACAGTGTTCCTTTCTCGCGTACCCCGTGGACGGAGACGGGGCACGATGTAGGGACGGGGCACTACAGACCCCAAAGCTGTGGTGGACTCTCCTAGTCTACCCCCAGTTCTTACAGACGAGGAGCTTGGTGATTATATCTCGGCTGACGTAGAGGCACCCTCCTTTGACAATGTAATCCCACGGGATAAGATCTCGTATTTTATCAATAATAGAGTGTCTTTTAATTATTCTTGTCTTCCACACTGGAATGACATGTATACATTAGATAACGCTCTACGGTCGTTGCAAACACAAATAACGACCGTCCATCATAATCGAGTAGTCCCATCTCAAGGAGTCTTCATAGTCCCTCCACGGAGCCGAGACCAAGGCACCATCATCTCGGGCAAAGTCGAGCGTCATCGGGACCTCCCGTCAATCGAGCCCGAACCCGATACCGGCAGAGTACAAGTCTATCGGTACACGGATGCGGCAAAGCACATCATCCAAAAGATGGGCTACGACCTGAAAAGCAACAAAGGCTTAAACTACGGCAAAGGTCGGCATCTCCCTGTCCGGCTTTCGATGCCCAATGGAAAGCCACAGGACTACTATAATCAGACTCGACGGGGGTTAGGCTATGTCACGCCACCATCAACCCCAGAGAGTTCAGATGCAGAAGACGTAGAACATTCCCACTCGTCCGAAGCATCGACTTGGGATTCCGATACCAGTATCGGATCAGTCTTCAGGAAAGTGCTGTCAGCTAACATGACGTCAGCACAACCTCAAAAAGGTGAAGGCGAAGACCAAGCGCCAGAACCCTTCGAAGAAGAACCCTGGGCCCAACGCCTAGGGGAACAATGGGAATCTCGTTTTGAGCTTCGTGAACCTCCCATCGAAGACGAAGTCGAGCAGATCGACCTCGGGGAGGGGTCTTCTTCCAAACCCATCTTCATCAGTAAAAGCCTAGAAGGAGAAGATCGAGAATCTTTAATCCAACTGGCTAAAGAGTATATCGACGTCTTCGCCTGGAGCTATGAAGACATGCCGGGACTCGATCCACAGATCGCAACGCATAGGTTGAACATCTTACCTGATGCCAAACCTATCAAACTACAGCAGCGACGCTTCCGTCCGGACATCATGAATGCCATCGATCAGGAGGTAGACAAACTCTTGACCAGCGGCTTCATCCGTGAGGAACAACACCCGGATTGGGTAGCCAACGTCGTTCCTGTCACCAAGAAGAACGGGAAGATACGAGTCTGTATCGACTTCAGGGATCTCAACTCTGCTTGCCCGAAGGACGAATTCCTGCTTCCAATCACTGATGTGATGATCGACAACACATGTGGCTTTGAGCGCATGTCCTTCATGGACGGGTATTCAGGCTACAATCAAATCAAGATGTTCCCCGATGACGCAAAACACACGTCATTCAGGACTCCAAAGGGTGTTTTCTGCTACACAGTAATGCCCTTCGGCTTGAAGAACGCCGGTGCGACATACCAGCGAGCTATGAGCACCATCTTCCGTCAACATCTTCGCAAGACGGTCGAATGCTATGTTGACGACATCGCAGTCAAGAGCCGCCTCAAAGGAGATCACCTACAGGACCTGAAGACGGTCTTCGATCTCATGCGGGCACATCAACTCAAAATGAACCCCGCTAAATCCTTTCTGGGGGTTTCTAGCGGCAAATTCTTGGGCTTTGTCATCACAGCGAAAGGCATTCATGTTGATCCTGAGAAGACCAAAGCCATCCTCAACATGGACCCTCCGAAGAACCTTCGAGAACTTTGGGGCCTACAGGGACGTCTGGCATATATCCGGAGGTTCATAGCAAACCTCTCCGGTAGGTGTCAACCCTTTACTCAGCTCATGAAGAAGGGAGTCTCTTACGTCTGGACAGAGGAGTGTCAAAAGGCTTTCGACGACATCAAGGCTTACTTAACAAGCCCACCAGTCCGGGTAGCGCCAGTCGCCGGCAAACCATTTCTCCTCTACGTCCGTGCCATGGATCATTCTCTTGGCGCTCTGCTGGCTCAAAACAGCGATACAGGCTTCGAGCAAGCAATCTACTACCTCAGTCGAACACTCATCGGGGCCAAATACCGGTACAACCCCGTCGAAAAGGAGTGCTTGGCTTTGGTGTTTGCCATCCAGAAGACTCGTCATTATGTCTCGGGTCAGACAATTCATGTCATTTCCCGAGTCAATCCGCTCAGAGTCCTCATGACGAAGCCAGGATCATTGAACTCCCGGCTGGCTACATGGGCGATCTTGCTAACACCGTACAACATGGTGTTTGTGCCACAAAAAGCTGTTAAGGGTCAAGCTCTGGCTGACTTTTTAGCTGCACACCCCATCCCAGAATCCTCAAAACTCTATGAAGATATCCCGGATGAGGTCCAAGAATCCAACGTCACCGAAGGAAGCTCCGTTTGGCGGATGTTCTTCGACGGCGCTTCGAGAACAGGCCCCAAAGGCCAAATCATCGCAGGAGTGGGGGTAGTCTTAGTCTCCCCCGATCAGCTGGTCATCCAGCGTGCGTACTCTCTTTCGAAGCCGTGCTCCAACAACGTTGCCAAGTACAACGCACTCGTCATGGGACTCCAGCTCGCACAACAGCTGGGGGTCGACCATCTGGAAGCTTACGGCGACTCAAAACTCGTCGTAAACCAGGTTCGGGGACAATACGAAGTTCGCCATGAAGATTTAATCCCTTATCATGAAGTCGCGTTGAACATCATTTCAACCTTCACCGGGTTCTTCATTGAACATGTCCCCCATTTATAAAACTTGGAGGCCGATGCTCTGGCCGGCCTCGCAGCCTCATTAGCAGCGCCCTTTGGGACTCAACACTATATCACGGTAACATGACGAGATCTGATTTGTCCCAGAAACAACCTATGCTTGCGGGTGGCCCACGCCATGCCGACGAACACTGGGGTTAATGTCCGGGACTGGAGGTTCCCGTTCATCGACTTCGCTGTCTACGGAATCCTTCCAGAGGACCCGAAGGAAGCCGTCTCAGTCAGAAGACGCTCTCTTCGATTCTACTACGATACAGCTACCAAAACGCTGTACCGACGCTCCTTCGATGGGCTCCTCCTTCGATGCCTGTCCAACGAAGAAGCAGCCGAAGCTCTTCAAGAAGCTCATGACGGAACTTGTGGAGCTCATCAACCCGGTCCTAAGTTGCAAGATCGACTGCGACGTATGGGCTACTACTGGCCAACCATGGCTGCCGACGCTGTCGAATATGCTAAGAAGTGCCACGCGTGCCAACTTCATGCAGACTTCATACATACACCATCGGAGCCGCTACATCCTACAGTCGCCTCCTGGCCCTTCGAAGCCTGGGGCATGGACATTGTAGGGCCAATCACCCCTCCTTCATCGAGAGGACACCGTTTCATCCTGGCCATCACCAACTACTTCTCCAAATGGGCGGAAGCAATTCCACTAGCAGAAGTAAAAAGCTCCAGGGTGGTCAGCTTTATCAAACACCATGTCATTTACCGTTTCGGAGTACCCCGGCGGATCATCCATGATAATGGTCCTCAGTTTATCAGCCACATTTTCAGCAGGTTCTGTGACAAGAATCGCATTCAGAACGTGGCCTCAACCGCCTACAATCCGGCAGCAAACGGATTGGCTGAGGCATTCAACAAAACTATCGTTAGGCTGCTCAAAAAGGTCGTGTCATCCAACAAACGCGACTGGGACGAAAAGCTTGGCGAATGCCTTTGGGCCTACCGCACAACGGTACGGACCCCAACAGGCAACACTCCATTCTCCCTGGTCTACGGGAGCGAAGCAGTACTGCCTCTCGAGATACAAATACCTTCGCTCCGCGTAGCAATCACAAACAAACTCACAGAAGAGGACAATCAACGTCGTCGTCTGCGAGAACTGGAGGCACTTGACGAAAAGCGTCTCCTAGCTCAACAACGCATCGAGCTCTACCAAGCCCGAATATCACAGGCTTTCAACAAGAAGGTCAAACAGAGGACTTTCCAAGTTGGCGACCTGGTTTTAGCAGTCAGAAGACCAATGGTGTTGACCCACAAGACACCAGAAAAGTTCGAGCCCAAGTGGGAAGGACCTTTCATCATAGAGACGGTATACTCAAACGGTGCTTACCGCCTCGCCAAACCCAATGGGGACTTGTTCATGATGCCCATCAACGGCAAGTTCCTAAAGAAGTACTATTCTTGACATCCTCCAGACATGTACTTCCTCAAACAACCTCTTTCCACAAACTCATACGCCTTCGGAACCCAGCTGTTCCGTGGCATCTTCCAGTAGAAAGATAACCACGTCCATATTACCTCTGAGTTGTCTCTACACCCTACAAAGCAGAATCTTACACTTCGTAAGCCTACGCTACCTTTCATGTTTACCACGTCCACATTACCTCTGAGTAAACATCTTGTACAAACAACCCCTGCGTTATTGTACATTTATCGCAGAACTTCCACGTCCATATAACCTCTGAGTTGTTCAGCGTATCCCCCAAGATCATTCCTACCACGTCCATAATACCTCTGAGTAGGGAGATTCTATCATTTCGAACCCAATGATTGCCATGTCCACATTACCTCTGAGCAAACATAATGGTTCCTTCAAACTTATTATCTGTACCTGAAAACCAAGGTGCGCAAAAGATAATAGGTCCACACAAATCATCAAGTTCATGACAACAAAAGATGAACACATCACAAAAAAAGGTTGTAGACTTCTTTATTCTTCTGAAAAAGGAGTACAAGAAACTACATCATCCCCCAGTAAGGGTTGCAAAAGAACACAAAAGAAAAAGGGAAAAAGCTATGGTCCCTGAATCTCCCCAGGATGGGCTGAGAGCTCCCTGACTCGAAGCTTTAAGTCAACTGCGCGGGCCTCCACCGTCGCCAGGACTCGTCGCTCTGCTTCTTGGCGCATCAATTCAACGGCCCCAGCGGAAGTATCACTTGCATGCTTCTCATCAAGCTGTTGTCGTTGCTGCGCCAAGGCAAGAGTCCGCTGAGTAAAAGTCGCTTCATCCTTCTTAAATGCTGCATGTTCAGCCCGGACACGCTCGACCTCTAACTGGAGTCGGGCCCGTTGGTCTTCAAGGCGGCGCATCTGGGTGTCGATATCCGCGATATTAGCTTCCAATGCAGCTCGAGTTTCCACCGTCGTCTTCATGGACTGAGACAACTGCTCTACCGCAGCCTCAGTCTCAGCCACCTCGCGCTCCCAAACGCCCACGGTGGCCTGGTATGAAGACTCGATCTCGGCGATCAGCTTCCCCTTCTCCGCATCTATCAGGACAGAGAGGTCGTTTCGCCGGATGCGTTGAAGTTCCGCGAGCCGCTCATCCAGCTCAATCACCGAAGCCTCCAGAATTTCGGCCATATGGTCGTGGCCTTGGTGAATATGAATCAGCTCGATGCAGGGCATTGCCAGAGCTTTTGCCGTCGCAAAACTCCCATTGGCATCCATCACAGCAGATACACCCTTCTGCAATATTTTGTACACCCCCTCGACGAGGAATTTCACATACTCGTCTGCATCCGCCAGGACCTGCGGCGTCATCGCGGGAGTTGGAGGAGCTACTACAGTTTGCAGACCGGAAGAAGATTCGCCAACCTCAATCAGCGAGGCTTGAACCTCGGCATCAATGGGCTCTTCATCAACAGGGGCTGGACTGCTAGCCCGAGGAGCCGAAGCAACAGAAGGGGCCGGCACAGGAGTCGAGATGGTCCCCCAAGTAGAAGGAGCGACACAGGGTTCTACACCCTTACCCTTCTCAAGCCCGGAGGAACCACCGATGTCAACGGCCACCTCTTCTACCCCCAACGTCCTATCAACAGTTGGTACCTCCCTTGGCAGAATAGGGAGATTATCACTTGTCTCTTGACCCGTCGCAGCGGTCTTGACTGACAGACGGGTCTCATCATCGAGTCCCTCAACAGGGACAGAATCTGTCGCTACCTCTTGAGTGGTAGCCGCCTCAACTTCCACGGTTGAAGCCGGGGTAGGACTCGGCAATGATGCAGCCGACCTCCCCTCATCATGATAACGAGGGGATTCAACCCTCTCCTCTGTCTCAACTACATCTGCTGTCCCCGCAGCAGATTCTTGCAAGACCGGAGGAACGTCATCGGAAGGCGACGAACTCCAGTCCACTTCATCATCAGGATACCTCGAGTCCGCAGGACCCTCAGCATCCAAGGCCTCCACGGCAGATGGTGCTCTCCCAGAAGTTGTTGCGACCTCGAAGTCAGGAGATATTAAAACCTCCGCAGGAACATCTTCAGGACCTTCCTCCACGGGAGACATTAGCATCGGTGGAATGCGCTCATCAGAAGAGCCTGCCACCTCCTTCGGTTTACTAGCGCCCGATTTTGAAACACGGGACTTCTTCTTCAATCCCTACAAGAAGAAGAGCATAAGTCGCCACAATGACAGAATTGGAATTAGAAATATTCCTTACCTCAGCAAGGATTGATCCTGCTGGCATTATAAGTGGCACTTTCGTAACCTTCGGGGTCGACGCCTTTCTCGACCTTTTCGGTACAGAAGAACCAGCTTCTGTGTCAGCACGCCTTTTCCCGACAGACGGGTCTCCCACTGGTACTGCAGCAGCAGCCCGATACCCCACCAACTCTGGTGGACGATATGATCGGGCTGCCATCAACATATTCGCTGTCGCCTCCAGCTGGGTTCCAATAATGAAACTGGTCTCCCTGTCATAACCAGGAGACATAGCCGTCATAGTGCAATACAGCTTGGCGGCCGGATATAGGATCGGCGGCCGAGGATTGCGAACTGGCGTGGTGAACTTAACGCTAGTGCATCCAGCGTTATAATATTGCCAGCCCCGGGCTCCATCCAGCAAACTCCCGATGAAGCCTAAACTACTACTGGGATTCCGCAACATTAACTGGGTATAGCCAAACTGACGAGCAAATCGGCTTGGCAGATAAGGCTCCAGATAACACCTATTCTGGTTGCGGTAGACCAGGTGAGAAGGCCGAATACTCTGCAACCAATGAAAACTCCATTTCGGCAGAGTGACCGCATCTTCGCCAGAGTCAACTAAATCTTGGTCGGCCTCGAAATCTTTGAAGATCGGGCCAACCTTGACAATCTCCCACCCCTGAAGGTAGGACAAGACTCTCCTGCAAACGGGGATGCCAGTGTAAGACCACTTCCTCTTATAGAAGTGGCGAATGAAGGCATCTCCTTCGACATGGTCCTCCTCCGGACCGGGACTCATCACGTTCGGATGATGCAAGATTAGCCACCCCATAAGATAATGGAAAGGCAGCTCGGCCCGGGGAAAGTTATCATTACTACCTCTCTCGTGGATCACATCATCGGCAAAGGACCTCAAACCGCGCAACAGGTTGCACACCATCGCGGGGAGGAGAGCCAAAGGTCGTCCACAGGCCAACTTCACCGCAGGCAAAATGAGATTCCGATGTACCCTCTCGACGGCACCGGATCCACCTGCAAATACGCAATCTCGGAGCCATATCATCAAGTAGGACGTCAACACTGCCTTGGATGACATCCGGTGCCCGCAGTGCCAGAAACAGCTGTACATAGCCTTGCCGCCCTCATTAGAGTGTGGGGTCCTTTCGTCCAGCCGGCTTATTTCAGAACTCACTTCCGCGGGCTTCAATCCCTGCGGAGTCGCAAACCGAATCCTCGAAGGATCCGTCAAATCCTGCCTGAAGACGTAGTCCCTCCAAGCAGTCACATGAGGCTGGGTCTTGCCCTTGTCCCTCCGGTGCATCAGATAATGATGGCTTGTCACCTCTTTGAAAACAGCCATCATCTCCGGATCCTTATCCTCCAGAACTTGGATCTCTTCATTTGATGGAAAATATTCCTCGTACGGTTCCGAGCCCCAAGGAACCTTGGACACTTCGTACATCTCATGAAGGCCAATCCCAACTCCCCCACCGGAGTAAAGAAGCTACCAGTCTGGGCATTGAAAAGCTCCAAGAGCGCAAGGAACATAGGCTTATTGAGGTCCACGCCTGCCTGCGTGGCCCGAATGGCGGCTGTCAGCCCGATCTCTTTAAGCTCAACCTCGAACCTTGAAAGCACCCAAGTGGTCAACTCGTCCCACTTCGGGATGTAGTGACACCAGCCTTCGACTCTGAAGCTACCTGTCGGATACATCACCTTTGATGTCAGCATCCGATTTGCAAAGATCGGGACACTGAAGGGAAACGTGTCGTTTGGGACCTCACTGTAGATGCTCCCAGGACGCAAGGCTCGGTAACTGAAAGAAGAACCGGCTCGTGAAGCAGTCAAAGTATCTCGCTGGTTCGAGGAGGCGTCAATTGAGAGGGTACCTCCCAAGGCCCCTCCTTGAGAGGGAGTAAGTTCCCAACCCATCCTTCTCTTCGAAGCTAAACGATAAAAAGCCGTCAGCGGCAACTGGCGGTCAATCTGCCGCATGTACAAAACCATGCCTTTGGCAGAAAAGAACCAGTCTTATCTAATCCTCAGTATCTTCGCTTCGGAAGAGACTAGTCGGTCGCCAAACAGAAAGGCAGGTTTTAAGAAAGTTACACTTTCGGATTCAGCAGACTTCAGTTTACCACTCTCCATCATACTCTGGAGGAAAAGAGGCAAATGGGTCTGGATTTGTAGCATTCTCTCACGAGGTTGGTCCTGTAAGATAGCATCCTTCGCAGGATTGATCACCGCCTCGTCAAAATCAACTCCCATCTGACAAAGAGAAGCGTCCAGAAGGACCTCATTCAACAAAGGGATCGTCATCGACACTGATACAACAAAGGTGGAAGTCAGGCAAAAATGTCAAATAGCTTCGGCGCATCATCAGGGCGTAAGCCCATGCGCGCCAGCATCAGAGCTTCGGCGCATCATCAGGGCGTAAGCCCATGCGCGTCAGCATTGGAGCTTCGGCGCATCATCAGAGCGTGAGCTCATGCGCGTCAGCAAAGGCTTCGGCGCATCATCAGGGTACGAAACCCATGCGCGTCAGCCATTAAACCTCGGTGCATGATAAAGGTGTAAACCTATGCACGTCGGCAGGGTAGAACCTCGGCGTATCATTAGGACAAAAGTCCATACGCATCAGCAAATCTGAGTTAGGGCACAGTCTGGCCCAAAAGCTTATGTGAAGGAGATGAAACCCACCCGTCACCTCAGGACGAACGTCGGCCGGAGTTGCAGGGGTGATAGGTGCATCCTCATCAACGAACTCCTTCGCCTTCTCCTTCCCCTTGCCGGCACCACCGCGAGGAGTCTTGGGAGCCATTCTCTCAGAGAAGAAAAAGTTAGGGTTTTGAAGAAAAACTCTAAAGAAAGCAAAGGCACAGAGCAGATGAACTCTCTCTCTCCCCAACCCTTACCTATTTATAGGGCTTGGTCGCACGCGTGAACCGATGACGTGTAATCTCAGCCGTCGCTTCGGGTTCCGTGAGGAGATAACAACAAATACAACCAAAAGATCATCATTAATCTTTTGGGTTACCAAAGTGTCATCATCATCAACTGAAAGGAGCATGCGCCCGAACAAGCATGCGCCCAAAAATCATGCGCCCTGACCTCCATGCTTCTTATTCAAAGTATTCCAAAACTTATTCAAAAGTTTTGAAAACTTTGAAGGGGGTCTTGTAGAAGCATGGAATTTCACAACCAGAAAGCCCATGCGTCAGGCATTATATGCGCCAGAACTCAGACAGCTAATCAAATAAGCCATAGACATTCGAAGAAGGACTTTTTATTTATATATATAAAAGTCTATTACATGTCTAGAAAAGGTTGTACAAAGGAGAATTTCTACAAAGGAAGGATCCTAGATCTACAGCCAACAGCCACCATGCGCCTTCCAGATAGGCGCAGCAACCACCATGCGCCTTCCGATAGGCGCAGCAGTCACCATGCGCTGTCAGCCAGGCGCAGCAGATGTCATGCGCCTCCAGCCAGGCGCATCCTACCATCTCTTCAGCAGCTCAGTTATGTGCATCCAGCTCAGTTATGTGCATCCCTTCAGCAGCTCAGTTATGAGCAACTCTTCCAACCAGGCTCACCTGGCCGAGCAGAGCCCAGTTATGTGCCGCTCTTCCAGCCAGGGTCACCTGATAAGTGCTTTGTTACACAAAGCATTTAACCCTCTGGCTGGAACCAAGGAAGAGAAGAGCACGGCAAAGCTGTGGCCAGGGGAGGCTTCGAAAGAGCCTCCAAAGACCAAGGAAGACCGTGATCGAAATCATGGCACAAGGAACTTTCAACACAATCAAAGTGGACGGCACCCACTTTGAAGGAAGAGAGAGCCTAGCACCGCCATTCCGATCTACGGCTCTTCCGAAATAACGGAGACGAGGCCCGAACATCCCTATCTTTGGATGCAACAGGCACATTCCGCCTGCCTCAGAAGCCCTCGACTCCGTCTTTTGGATGTAACAGTCACCTTCAAGTGCATCGAAGACAACACGACGTCTCATCTTCACCCTCGGGAGCACTTCGTCAACAGAATGCACCCGCATATCCAAGTTCATATTGGAAGTACGTGAGTGAACGAGGAGCAAACCTTCTCTCCATGCCACTATTTATAGGCCGGGCAAATCAAACCCATACGCCAAGTGGATGACTCTCCGAATTCTGTGCAATGAATTTGCATTAAATGGATGAACCGGACGCCTCGAATTCAGCCAAACGGCTATTAGCACTCGAGGAGCGAGACAGCCGCGTCATTAAAGGACATGTCGGATGCGCCAACCAAACAGCGCATCACACGGACGCGCCCTCCAGCATCAGGCGCATCACACAGACGCGCCCTACAGTACCCGGCACATCACAGAGGATGCGCCCCCCCCCCCCCTCACATCTCCATACCGAGTGGAACACCAACCAATGTGCCCACTCAGCTGTCCATCGAACGTCACAAACATTAAATGCTGAACTGACACCAGAGTTGGCAGCACGCTTCCCAAAGTCTGAACAGTTGACAGCTTTTTTCAGAGAACGAAGCGTCGGCAACGTCAGCATCATCATGACTCTATTCCGACGGCTACTGCCACGTGGCCATCCGCATGCGCCTCTACGGCCATGCGTCCAAACCAGCATGCGCCTCAAAAGCTGTGCGCCTCAGACCCTTCACTGATCCCTAAAGACAGAAGAAGAGTCTCCAGTTGAAGCTTTGCATGCGCCTCAAAAGCCATGCGCCCCAGACTGATCTCTGATCCCGAAAGACAGAAGAAAGGTCACCTGCATGCGCCTTAAAAGCCATACGCCCTAAATGGTTTGTAACTCCTAAAGGTTATGAGCCGCAGCCTCCTCCTGCGCCCAGATCCAAGGCGCAGCTCACCAGATCACTACCCCCCCAAATCCGAGATCTTCAAGCCATGGGTCGATGACACGTGTCCTTTGACTCAACTCGTCCAAGATTTCAGCAACAGAAAGATCTTCTCCTCTGCTACGTGCCGGCTCACAACAGCAGTATGAAGAGTTCTCCCCCTCAATCAGGGCGCATCATCTACGTGCCTCCATCAGCAACCTCCACGTGGCGTCCCCACACACCGGCGCATCCTACATGCGCGCATGAGCAGCCAGCCTGCAAAACTATAAATAGAGGGATCTTTTCCTTCACACAGACACAGAATCCACAACGAAGATACAAGGAATCATCAGAGAGGCAGATACAGACACTCAACGTCTTCCTCCTCTCAGCAAGCTCCAGCACCCAGAGCAATCCACACCTTCAGAAAACCGATAACCGTCGTCAGCCGGTCAACGGAGTCAACGCATTACCACTCGCTCCATTGGCACTAAGGATCCCGCTTAAACAAAAGTGTACTCCTAGGACTACATCTAAGTCCTACATTGTAACATTGTTCTGTTTGTATTAAAGTTTTCAATCAAACAATTTAATGGCAAACATCGGGCACTTAATAGTCCCATGAGGGCTACCATGTAAGAACTCGGGAATCCATTCTCTCCATGCAATCATTATTTTATTTAACTTAATAGTCTCTACGTTGAGTGAAGTACCATGCCGTGGATCATGGTCATTCAGAATGAGTACTTTCGTACGGGGTACGATATGCGCAACTCTACAATAATACCAGTGCGGTCAGGTTGTAGGTCTTACATAGCGTAATGCAACAATCAAAACTAACCATGGAGTAATCATGCCTTGACCATAAAGTACACATGCTTCTTTGGTAAGATAAATAAATAATAAATGAATTGAAGCCTGCATGTGCCTGTATGCCAATATTCGGGATTAGCCAGTCGATTCCAATAGTTCATAATTAATATGAACGTGTCTCATTCATTCAATTCAAAGACGACTAGCCAGTCTCTTAGTTCCAACTAGGAACGCATGATCAATTATTAATCAAGGTCACAATCATTATCAATAGTGACAAGGCATGAAAGTCAACTAGTATTCAGTGGGGTCGAGTCTACAACTCTCAGGGTTTAATTCCAGTCAATCGGGATATCTATAACTCAATTCACGACACATGGTATAACCCACGTAACAATCTATATTTAACAGAAATATTAGCATATCATGATTATATCAAGTTTATGCAAAAAGACGTAAGGATATAAAATGGACATTAAATATCTAATAAAATATCAATATACACAGGCTGCGCTCAAGTCAGGCTACGCTCAGGTCAGGCTACGCTCAAGTCAGCGTACGCTCAGGTCAAGCTACGCTCAAGTCAAGCTACGCTCAAGTCAGCGTACGCTCAGGTCAGGCTACGCTCAAGTCAGCGTACGCTCAGGTCAGGCTACGCTCAAGTCAAGCTACGCTCAAGTCAGGTACGACTCCTTACTATCCAAGCCAGCGTACGCAAGTCATATGCTTCCAAAAGGCAGCGTATGAACTCCATACGACTCCTTACTATCCAAGCCAGCGTATGCAAGTCATACGCTTCCAAAAGGCAGCGTATGAACTCCATACGACTCCTTACTATCCAAGCCAGCGTATGCAAGTCATACGCTTCCAAAAGGCAGCGTATGAACTCCATACGACTCCTTATCAAGGCAGCGTATGTAAGTCATACGCCTCCAAAAGGCAGCGTATGAACTCAGACTGCGCTGCGCTAAAGAGCGCGCACAGCTTAGTGGCGCAAGCTAAAAAGCTCGCGTACACTGCTCACTGTCTTCTCCAATCAGCAAGAACTCCATGGTTTGAACCCAAAGCTTCAAAATCCATAACTTTGTCAAAATAAGTCCAAATCCAACTTTGTAAAGGTCAAAATTGGGCAGAATAAAATTCTCTACAACATGGAACCATCAAAACTTGAAAACAAAGAAGTTTGATAGATCAAAACTACCAAAATCCGAAAACAACTAATTTCTAGATCTACTAAAAATAAAACTTCAAAACGAAAAATGCCAAGTTCTAAACTCTCTTAGAATCACAAAGGGAAGAGAATGGAACCATAAAAATGGGTCCTCATGAAGAAGCAAGATGTACTTGCCTATGGATTTGGTAGGTGGAGAGAGTAATGAGAAAGAAGAAGAGTAATGGTGAAGGAGAGTAATAAAGAGAGAGAAAGAGTTTGGGGGCTTTAAATGGAAGGGGTGGTGGTAGGTGGGTTAGGTTCATGATGAACCATCATAACCCAAAAATAAACCAACCTAGGCCAAACCTAAAGTAAGCTAAAGCAGAGAATAAAAGCAGGAAGTAAAATACAGAAAATTAATTGCAGGAATTTAATTAACATGAATTTAAAGAGATTTAAATACGAAACAATACATGATAAGTATTAAATAAATATATTTAAGCAGTACATGTATTAAAAATACGTATACTGGGAACGGGGAGTGACAATTTTGCTGCTATTATTCAATGTCTCTGCTTGGGATTTCTGTGCGACGACACCGTCGCAGTCGCTGAAATCGGCCGTTATGGAACCCGCCTTGCACGAGCGCAATCTAGGCTCGTGCGACATCACGCCTTAGCGAGGATGATCGCTCCTACGAGAGCGGGACGTGACAAAGAAGGTTCTGCTCTCTTCTTCTTAAACGAGACATAAACCAAAAGTTTAAAGGAGATTAAATGGTGGGCTGGGCTGTGAAGCCCAAACAAAATTTAAGTTAAAACATAATATAGCTAAAGACTTAATTGTTTATTTATAAAGTACTTCATTGAAATTAATTAGCTAAAACATTTATGGAATTAATTAAAATCTGGAAGTAGGCTTACATATGCAAACTAGGTCAAACTAGGTCAAGTGTTGACTCATAGTTACTTTTGGTCAACTGGTCAACTCCTAGTCCAACCTAGGTCAGATGTTGACTCAAAGTTGACTTCTAGTCAAAATAGTCAACCTTGGTCAACTATGGTCAATCTAGGTCTAGTATCCTATATCAAGTCATTACCCACTAAGATACCCTAACCTAGGTATCCATATACCCAAATTACCTTATATAAGAATATTTACGTATATATAACATGACAATCTATCCTAGACTCTAGAGTGGTAATAATCTACCTATATCCTAGAGGGGTAGTACTATATCTTGGTCTTATAGGTAAACACCCATAACCTAGACTAGTAGGTAATCCTTTTCTAGATATCTAGGTAAAGCCTATTACATTAACTAGTACGATAATATACATATACCAAGATATCCTATAGAGTATCCTATATATTCATCTAGATATCTAACCCAAACTCGTATTTTCTAACACTATAACTTCACAAATCTTACGATACTAACAACTCATATCCTAACATCTAATCAACCATAATATCTCACTTAACTGAACTAACATCTTAATCCTACTAACTCTCTAATATAACTTAGGATACCACTCTAGGATACCTAGATACTAACTAACATACTCTAACACAACTCTGGGACCAACTCAAGGCCAATGGCCAAGTCCCCTGCACCCTTGCTTGGCCATTCCCTTCTGCCTTGCAACTGCATAGGCCATTGCTGCTGTGTAGCATGCCATCTTGATGCTGCCTTGCAACTGTAGATGCCATTGCTGCTGCAGTTGCTGCAAGGCTCTGCTGCTGCTACTGCATGGCTCTGCTGCATGAGCTAAAGCTCAAGCCAAGAGACCAAGCTTAAACACGCAAATATACTAACTAATCCCACATTCACCTCCTAACCACTAACCTACTAATTGATTAATATATGATAAAAATCTACCCCAACTCCAAAACCATACTCTGATACTTGCTAATACAACTATGACTGACACTTAAACTTCCCACTAGAGACTAACCCAACACACTCTATCAACTGAACACCGTAACTAATTTATCTTGAAGTTAAAACTGAGACTAACTAATATCTCTTTCCAAAAGACCAAAACTGAAACATAAACCCAAGACCCAAATCCCCTGAACTAGTTTAGGATATCTACTCTAACATTCTATACATCACACATATCAGATACTCAAACCCAGTTTCTGAGACATGCTAAGAACTGGCACTAAAACACATCTTTTGGCACTTAAAGCCATACACACCACCCTACTCTCACATGTGCCCATGGCCAATTGTGGCCAAGCCAAGGCTCTTCCCGAGCCATCCCTCTCTCTGAAACAAGCCACGAACCACTTCTGATACATACAAGTATCAGATACTAACTAACCTAGGGTACTAACTCACAAATCTATACTCTAAACCATAACCCATGGCCAATGGCCATCTGCACAGAGCCAAACCCCTCTCACCACTGCACTTTGCAGTACAATGGCCTAAGGCCACTGTCATAGGCTACTGCAGCGTATTACTGCTGCAGGCATCATGGCCAAGTAGCCAAAACTCGAGCCACTGCCACTTATACTGCTGCATAGCATTTTAGGCCATCCCCTGCTGCTCGACTTCCTTCTCATGTTCTGATACTACTAACCAAGACACTCTAACTCTGATATATATATATATATATATATATATATATATATATATATATATATATATATATATATATATGCACTTCACACAGTATGACAGAGGAGAACAAACCACAGATATATGGTTTCCCCTAAATTTGTATACTCTAGCTGCCAAAGACCAATCTCTGATACAAGCCACAGGCCAAAATCAGATACAACATCCCATATCAAACCTCTGAGACACAAACCCAGACCTCTGATACACTATCCAGAACCAAAAGCTAATGGCCAACCCAATGCCTTAGGCTCAGGCCAAGCAACCCGACCCAAGCCACTCTCTATTAGCCAAACTCTGATACACTATACTCTCAGACCTCTGATACATTAACTAGACCTCTAATACATACACACATACCCAAGACCAAGTTCCAAAACCATCTAGCCCGACCCCTCATCCTCTGTACGCTGTTCTGAACCCAGTAGACATGGCCAATTGTGCCCAAACCAACCTCTGCCCAAGCCAATCCTACTGCTGTCACACACACTCTCACCAATACTACAATATGTATAACCCCCAATCTCAGATACAAACCACAGAGCCATTTCGTAACAGAATACATATGTATATATATACCATACTATATATTGTTATGCATACATATACATGTGAATATATATATATATATATATATATATATATATATATATATATATATATATATATATATATATAAGGAAATCAATTAGAGAGTCTAAACAAAGAATAACCTATCCAAACACATGCCCAAAACTGAAAACAAAGCTCAAACTAGCCTATGGGGCATTTCATCAGACACGGGGGCTCTCCTCGGATTTCTCTCATGTAAAATGCACAAAAATGAGGTCTAGAGCCTTGCTCACCTCCACATGGGTACCCCTAACCAAAGTAAGTGCTCCTACAAGGTGTCATGCATGAAGAAGGATCTAAAACTATGAGAATGTAAGGTTTTACCTTTTGGGTGGTTGAATCCCCAATAAAATCTCTTATGGAATCCTCTTGTGTCAAGTTAGACACAATTTCCCCTCCTTGGACACTTTCCCACGAGCTTCTTAGATCTCCAAGCTCCTAGCCTTGAAGAATGAAGGTTTTGGAGGAGTTTGGAAGAATTTGGGAGAGTTTTAATGGTGGAAAAGAAAGAAAATGGAAATGAGCTATTCTAGGATTTTGTGGAGGCTCATTAATGAGGAAGAAGATGAATTAGAGGCTCTTATTACCAGCCAAGAGAGGGATCCTTAAAACCCCTCTAAAAGTCTAATTTACCCTCTCAAGTCACCATGAACCATCTCCTAATCAAAGGGTTAATGGTGCACTAAGTATGGGATTTAAACCTAGTCTGAACTAAGTCTAACATGACTTAAATGAAGCTAAGTGTGTTCATCCTAGGTTGTGGGCTCAAGTGGTCATGTCTAGTCTTATAGGATTCAGAAGTTAAGGTTCAATTAGTAGGCTAAACTAACATTAAATGAAACCTTCTCAAAAAATAACTTAAATAATTATTCAAATAATATAATAATGCAAATTGACAAAAATATCCTTGTTTTTGAAATGCGGTAGTGACAATCTTATCCCCTTAGAAAAATTTTATTCACAAAATTTAAGTTGGTTGCACTCTTCTCCAGGTCAAACCTCCGTCAATCAAGGTCCAAAATATATTTAAATAATACACACAATCATGGTCCTACTGGTCGTGATTTCACAGTCTCAACGGGGTCACTACGCTATCTAGTACAACACAAAGAATAATCTAAGAGGTACTACTGAAGCACATAACAATATGGAAAAAGGACGGACGAAGAACAGAAAGATAGACATGCTAACCCATCACCTGTAGCATCGGTCTCCTCGACCGTCAACGCAAAAGCCCTGCCTTGCTGGGTATGTCATGACCCGCACCCTGATTAGGGGCACGAGAACATGGTTACATCCAGCTTACGCCGCAGAATCGGCGGTAGAACGCTATATAGGTCAACTACAATATACAATATCTAGACACAATATATATAAACATGTCATCTCCGCACGGAGGTATATAATCACAACTCAATCACAAGACATCTAAGAAAGATAAGCACGAATATGATAAGATAGGATGGAAATAGATAAACTAGAAATAGATAAGTCGCCACACAAGTTCAGAGTTCAAAACATAACACAAGATCCCAAAATATAAAGTATACTATAAATCTCAAAATACTAGCTGGAACACAGTCCAGTCAAACCTAACTAGTCTAAGAGGCGGTACGTCCTCAATGAGCACCAACTCCACAGGGATGACCGTGTCATACTCACTGTCTATGCCAAACCCATAGAAGGTCTAGCAGTCAACATCTATATCATCTGAAAATATCAACGGGATTATCCTGTCAGGATATGAGCAAGTATAAACGCTAACATCAATTCTATGTAAATTGACAAATTCTATAAGAGACAATTATAATGGAATACAAGATAAAATATTAAGACTGAAATATAAACATGATATGTAAAACTAGATATCATGTCAGGGTATAAAATACTGGAATATAAATAGTATAGAATATCTGATGTATAATGTAAACATAAAGAGTACCTTGAGATATTAGAGCGTTACGTGATCGACTTGGAAAACTGGTTCAGGCTATTCCATTCGATCGACTATTACAAAAAAAAAGCATCTGGAGGGTCTAGCCGGGCAACATGGAAAGCGAGCACAAGAAATATAAGATCTCGCTACACCCTGCGTGCAGTGAGGGTGAAGCAAGCACAATAATAGTTACATGAGGGGTATTGATCACATAACCTCTAATAACTCCCCATCCCCGAGTAGTATAATGGATCCGGACATAACACGTCATGACACAGGATTCAAAAGCAGGGGGCCAGCCCACTCCCAATTGGTGTCTATACAAATACCAAGAACAAGATCGAATAATGTACCTATATACCAAGAAAGTCCAGGAATAATATCTCATGACAGGATCCGACGTATACTAGTCCGTGTACCATCATGTCGAGAATCAAGTAAAATACTACAACTGAATCGGATATAGCAGATATCAAGACAATAAAAACTATCAGAGAATATACTCGCCTGCGGTCCTAAGCTGTTAACGAGAATCGATGCTCAGAGTGATGTCACAGACCTAAAGATGAGATATCATGAGTTAATTAGGGTTTGACAGTGTATGGCATGATATTCTAGTGTATGCTATGCAATCTAGGTCAAACTCAGTCAAACTAAGTCAAATTAGGCTAATGGTTGACTCATAGTTGACTTTTGGTCAACTCTGGTCTATGTATCATATTCCTAACCATTACCTACCAAGACACTATATACCTTGATCATACTTGGTATCCCAATACCAATACCTTACAATATGGTACTTCTCATTTACCTTGTAGGTAAAAGGTAAACTCATTTACCTTAAGGTAAGGTAAATGCTAGAGATATCCTAGGATACCCTATAGTATTCTAAGATACCACACCACTCTAACATCTAATCATCTCTAACTATCAATATAGATTCTAACAACACACTTTCTCTAACATATATCTATATCCTAAGATATCTAACTCTAACAACTAACATATAGAACTCTCTAACTTATATACTAACAAAGGCTAACTAATAACTATCTAACATCTATAAACTAACCACTACTAACAAGGGCTAAATGGGGTTATGTAAAGGGGTTAAATGGACTCAATTGCTGCTGCAAGAAGCTGCAGCAACTGCAGCTGTTGCAGCTCTTAAAATCAGCAGCAAGGATGGATACTGCTGTCACGACCGCTCTCGAATAATCGGACACGCCCAGCCTTCGATGTTAGACACGACGAAGTAAGCTGTACCAAGCTAGGAAAATCTAACCAGATAAACATGAATGTGTACAATCACAGCAACTATAAAACGTTCCCAGAATGATCACCATAATCCACCGATCATAATATCATAAAAGTACTAGAGACAACAAGAAGAAAAATACTATGAACTCATAACATACAATATCTAGAGGAAGAGCTAAAATAATCTAAACCTGAAACCTCAAGCTAAGTCATGACTCCATCCTGCTTAGCTAAGATCCCGGGCTCTGCCCCATAAGGTAGAACAATATCCTGCAAGTATACCTGCAACATCCTAGTCAGGAGTGGAGCTAATATATCCAGGAAAATGAACATGAACATCATGATATGGAAATGAATACAGGAAAAAAATATAAAGTACGAGAAATAAGAACATGAAATGAAACCTGAACATGAATACTGAAAAATAAATAGGGAATACAGGAACATGAAATGAAACCTGAACATGAAATATACAATGAACCTGACGTGTGCAATATATCGAAATACATCCAGAATGTGTGATCGGCTTTGGTAGATTCAGGAAACAGGAAATGGTACGACTTCGGTACCGCGTGCACGATGCGGGACCTAAGCTATTCACATGAATTGTAACTCGGGTTTGATCAGACATCTGTAGTATTTCTCTCCCAGACACAAGTAAACTCAGGGAACAAGATACAAGACAATCTCGTGAAATATCGTGTCAACAAGAAGGTACAAGCATGAATACAATACATGAAGTAATGGACAAGTCCGAGGAGTATACTTGCCTTGCTCAGGGTGATCGAGGGTAGGAGTAGTAGATCTGTAGGTTCACCTGGACAATTTGGGATTTGATTAAAATCTAATAATGGCACTAACTTAACTATTTATAGCTAGTTAATAATTTAATAATTCAATTCTACAAATAAACTAAATATGTATACACAAACTAGCTTAAGTAACCGATATATATATATATATATATATATATATATATAGATATATATATATATATAATATATATACCAATTTAGAATAGATAAAAGTAGCAAGGAAAGGGTTTAAAAATAATAACTAGGATATAAATACTTAGCAATTTAGCAACATACTGCTAACTAGCAAATTATCTTCATAATTAGCCTAATAGACTAGGCATAACTATACATCACCAATTTTGAAGTTTTAAGGAATCTTATATTTATCCAGACTATATTGGAGTTGACCCTTGCCCATGGTTAATAACTCAAACCTAGCATTAAAAACTCTTAGGCAACAGGGAAATCCCATGGCCACAAATTAGCTACATAGCAAATTCACACAGAGGTTCGAAACTATTACTCAGCAAAGCAACCACACTTATAAACGGAATTCAAATCCAACCCATGGCTGCATTAACATTCTGACCAAGTTATTACTAACTCTCCAAACTTTTAAGGAAAAGATGAACCTAAATGACCATAGGACCGGGACTCCATGGCTTAATTTCTTCTATAGATCAAACCATCAATATGGCCTCAAGATTAAAGTCCAAACGAATCTGCAAACAAGCAGCAGAGTATACCAACCAAAATTACCAGAATGGTATATTCAACAACCAAACCAAAATATAAGCCCGCCACTGCCACTTTAAACCCAACAGAACCACAAACCCAAAAATATACAAACCAAAAAATATACAACCATATCGAAAAATCAAAACAATATATAAAAGAAATTCGTCACTGTTGTTCCCAACTCCAGTCGATCCCCATATATGAACCAGGTTAGGCACAGTCAGAAATGGACACACGAACTGGACACGAACTCTCGCACAACCCGGACACGAATGTAACCCTGGGCACAAACGAGCGCTGCTCACGAATAACACTCACTCAAAATTCAAGTAAAGGCACACATAAAGACAAAATTGTAGGATCTTACCTGGAGAAAGGAAGGATTCGATCCGATGTATCAACTACTGCTATCTCAACCAAACCAAATCATGCACCTATGAAACATTACGACAAACAGGAAAATGTAAAACAGAGAGTTATGATTCAGAACAATTCGCAGGATTCTTCGAACTTGATAACAGGAGCTCAAGAACATTCAATTCAGTAATTTAATTAATGGAAGACACGTCAACTCGACAAATCGATCAGAACTCAGATAATCCAAACCAAATCTGCTCAAAATCTCCAGAAACCACATACACGTCAAGAGCGCAACGAAATTACTCTCAATCCCAAGATCGAATTCAAGAAAGCTAGAATTTTACTCAACTTCGGAAATTTACATATCCGATGAGGAAAAAGGTTTTTCACTGAAAACTTACTGTGATGATACTACATAGTGAATCGAGCAGCCGAAAGATGTGAACCTTCCCAATTAGCTTTAGCAACTCAAAGAATCGGAGGAGTCACGAACTCGTGATCGTCGGAGAAGCGGCGGAACTGTCGGATGTCGAACAAGAAGACGCCGCCGTGCTGGATCTCTGCCACCACCGTGTGGCGATCGCCGGAGCGTTTCTCCTTATGGAACCTCGGTCAGATCTCGACATCGTCGTGAACGGCAGCTCGGCGAACAGCTCCGAAAAGAACAGATCACAATCAACTAGTGGAGTCGATGCCGCCACTAGAAGCTCGCCTCACCGCCTGATCACGGAGGGGTGCACGTAGTCACCATCTCCATCGCCAACCGCCGGGAGGAATTAGGGTCAGGGCCGATCAAATTGGGGAAGAAGGAACAAAAATTGGGGAAAGCAACTCGAGAGAGAGAGAGAGACTGAAGAATGAACTCTCTTAATTCTCTCTCTCCCCCAAATATTCAGATGGAAAAAGTGGTTTTGCAACTAAGTCGTATAATGCTGCTATTTGCAAATTAGACTAAAAGTTTGTTAGATCATTGGTTATGGGTTGTTAGGATTTGGGGACCACTAATTTGTTAGAAACTTGGACAATACCCCATTCTGTTAAAAGGTTGTTAGGGTCCATGGGGACCACCAAGTTAGTTAGGAACTTAGAAAAATATCTGGTTAGTTGCAACACCAATTTGTTAGTTATTTAACTATTATTACTTAATTTAACTTCATGAAAGATAGTTTACAAAATTAAATTAGAGAAATTTGGACATAGTTAAATTCTAAGGAAAAATTTAAATTATCAGGAAATTCTAAAACTGGAAAAGCTGGATTACACAATCTCTCCACCCTTACAAAAATTTTGTCCTCGAAATTCAAAGGTAGAACACGGCAGAAAATGACATAAGGTTTTAAGATTAATTAGGCATTAGTGAATACGTCAAGGACCGGTATGAAATTTGAATATCCTGACAAAATAAATGAATACAAGGGCACAATTGATAATGATGAAAATTTGTCAGGCATGAGTGAAATGAAATTGGTTAAGACCAAGCCCAAAATCTCAGACAAGAAACTGAAATGACATGATCTAAAATGATAGAAATCTAATAAGTACGTGATGGAATGAAGTTTAATTAATAATTCGAGGCATAAAATCATGAAGGCACGATCTTCGAAGCACGATCAACTCAAAAGTTTTACAATTGGCTAGAACAATAGACAAGTATGATTTAGTTAGGCATGATTGAGACCGAAATTTAGATAAACATGATTGAAAATATAGGTACGATTTAAGATCCAGTGAAAAGAATCAAATCTAGTATGTGTTTCATTGAGAAAATCAAATGATCCGACAAAAAATACAAGAAGGAAAATTGTAAGGTCGATTTGAAAAATATATGGAAGCTACCTATGAGGTATTAGTATCAAATCAAGAAAACATTCAAGGATTTATGATTCTCGAAAACCAATAATCATAAATATAGTCTCCGTGTATCCAAGGACATATAGGTATTTGAAATCACTTTGCTTAGAATCCCTACCCCGCTAGTATATATCTGACTGCAGTAGACTTTCGGCTCCGTGACTCAAATAACAATATGTCACGAATATTCTGTCAACCTTATCCTTTTCAATAATCATTGACAAAGCAACCCAAGAGGTCAAAATATGAAGAATATGACAAAGTCTCATAATATTCGAAAACTATGAATGTCTGAAATCACTCAACTTAGAGTTTGCCTCGCCAGTGCGCTGCTGGCTGCAGTGAACCCCCAGTATCCGTAGTCCAGATAATGGCTGCAGCGCGCAACTGCCAGTCCTAGTATCATGAATAGTCTCTCAACCGTATCCATGGGAATTTAAAATTTCAAAAATTCAAAATGAGTTCCGGTAGTCTAAGTCAAGATAAAGGTGATATTATCTGCCTTTTAGAAAACAAAGGGTTTATTAGGTTCTAAGAAGCAACAAGGGATCTAATAAAGAGTAGTAAGTACAAAGGGCAAATAAGGAGATTTTAAATCTCAGGCGGGAGCGAAGTTCAATTAATAAACGGAATCTCAACTGATATCTGGAATGGTAACAAAATTCCGTATAGAGAATGTAATCAGACATCAACAAAGTCATAAATTGGATACAAGGTTCTAAATCATGAATATGGAAACAAGCAAATTCTCAAATAAGGTCGAAATAAAAATCGCAAAATAGGTCAATCTCGAACAGAAGAAATAAATTTTAAAAAATAGGAAATAATTTATGTACGAAACTAGTCAAAGTCTCAAAATAGAAAACAAAATCTTCAGACGATGTCTCGAATAGGGACTGAATCTTAAACAAGTGTCAAGAAAGGAGTGATGGTTCAAACAATGTTTTGATTGGGAACAAGTTTCAAAAAAAATTTCGGATAAGATAAAATCTTGAATAGCACATGGTTCGAATAGGAAAAATTCAAATAGAAGCCAAAAACAAAGCCATAAATAATGAATATGAAACATGGTATCGAATAGTGAATTTCAAACAATTATCGAATTATGGATCTGAAACAAGTTTGCCGAATAGGAAACAATATCTCAAAAGTTTCAAATATCGACAAAGGTTTCAAAATAGAAAACAAGAAGTTTTTTAAGAAATGATCCAGGTGCTAAAAGAAATTTAAGGGAATGCTGGATTAGGAATCAAGATACATGGTTTTCCCAACCATGCAAAAGAAGCCCTATGTCTTCAGTCTATCTTCAGTATTCCTCCGGGACTAGAATCTCTTCAACCTTCTTCAACTGTCCTGACATAGACTGGTCCCTGCGGTAGTGCTCCATTTAATTGCTGAATCTGGAGATGTGGGTCCCCTTGCTGTAGTCCTGATGCTCCTCGTGCTTGTCCTTGGGCAGTGTGATCAACGGTCTCTGGGCAATCCTTGACTTGATGGGCAGGCGATCCGCAGAACAAGCATAGCTTCAGTCACTTTTTGCATCGTTGTAATGGTGTCCTAGGGCGGCAGCAGAAATTGCAATTGGTTACTGGCTGGATTTGAGTATGAATCTTCCGCTAGTGATGGAGTACAGGGCCTCTGATAGGAATATATGGCTGCTGGCGTGCTGGCTGCTGAGATTTTGATGCTCCTAGGCTATTGTGATCCGCAACTTGTTGGCAATCCTTCATGGCAGAAGATCCACGGTACAAGCAGAGTCCAAGCCTCTATGGTACTCCTCGAAGCGATGTCCTGGATGGAGGCAAAAAGCACAAATGGCCACCATCTGAATCTGATGACGCGACTGAAGGAGCACTGTCTGAGTGTGGCGATGCCTTGCAGGTCCCGGGTAATTACTGTCTTCGTCATAAGTCTTCATGTCTCTCCTGGCTTCAGCTTTCCGTCTCGTTCTATTGTTCGTGCTACATTCTGGATCAAAGGAGTCGAATCCTCAGAGAATTGGATGATCTTTAGTGGCAGCTCCAGGTTCTCGATCTGCTCCTCGGTGTAAGATATACGCTCGCTGTTGAGGAAATCCAAGGATCCGAGAGTCTGAAAATCAGAAACCCTTCTTCGCTCGAAAAGCGTATCTATAAGTCGTTTAGAAAAGGATGGCCTGCTCCCTCTGGGTTGTCAAGGAACTCCTGAAACGTCTCCATCAACTGTGTACTACCCATGGGGATAGTAGGGCGATAGAAGGTTGTGGAAGCTCGGAATCCTCAAGTGTAGGTAGATCAACAGTTCCGATGTTGCGTGCTTTGAACTATCTAAAAACAGAAAACTGTTAAAATGTTCTAATCCTAAAAATAATAAGTGTGTATAGAATATCAATATACCCGATGTACCTGATTTTCTATGCTGTGATCAAGTTACCCTAGTTTAAATCAAGTCCCCCAATAGTACTCTAATACCTAGGTACTATTAGGACTGACCTGTATGGGCCACCACTAAAAATATGTCATGACCCGCCCGAATAATCGGACACGAGTCGGACACACCCAGCCTTCGTTGTTAGATACGGCAAAATAAGCTGTACCAAGCTAGGAAAATCTAACCAGATAAACATGAATGTGTATAATCACAGCAACTATAAAATGTTCCCAGAATGATCACCATAATCCACCGATCATAATATCATAAAAGTACTAGAGACAACAAGAAGAAAAATACAATGAACTCACAACATACAATATCTAGAGGAAGAACTAAATAATCTAAACCTGAAATCTCAAGCTAAGTCATGACTCCATCATGCTCAACTAAGATCCCGGGCTAACCCATAAGGTAGAAAATATCCTGCAAGTATACCTGCAGCATATCCTAGTCAGGAGCGGAGCTAAGTATATCTAGGAAAATGAACATGAACATCATGATATGGAAATAAATACAGGAAAAAAAATATAAAGTACGAGAAATAAGAACATGAAATGAAACCTGAACATGAATACTAAAAAATAAACAGGGAATACAGGGAACATAAAATGAAACCTGAACATGAAATATACAATGAACCTGACGTGTGCAATATATCAAAATAAATCCAGAATGTGTGATCGGCTTGGGTAATTCAGGGAATATGAAATGGTACGGCTTCGGTCCCGCGTGCACGATGCGGGGCCTAAGCTATTCACATGAATTGTAACTCGAATTTGATCACACATCTGTAGTATTTTCCCTCCCAGACACAAGTAAACTCAGGGAACAAGATACAAGACAATCTCGTAAAATATTGTGTCAACAAGAAGATACAAGCATGAATACAATACATGAAGTAATGGACAAGTCCGAGGAGTATACTTGCCTTGCTCAGGGTGATCAAGGGTAGGAGTAGTAGATCTATAGGTTCACCTGGACAATTTGGGATTTGATTAAAATCTAAATAATGGCACTAACTTAACTATTTATAGCTAGTTAATAATTTAATAATTCAATTCTACTAATAAACTAAATATGTATACACAAACTAGCTTAAGAATTAACCTATATATATATAATATATATATTATATATATATATATATATACACAAACTAGCTTAAGAATTAACCTATATATATTATATATAATATATATATATATATATATATATATATATATATATATATATAATATATATAGGTTAATTCTTAAGCTAGTTTGTGTATATATATATATATATATATATACCAATTTAGAATAGATAAAAGTAGCAAGGAAAGCGTTTAAAAATAATAACTAGGATATAAATACTTAGCAATTTAGCAACATACTGCTAACTAGCAAATTATCTTTATAATTAGCCTAATAGACTAGGCATAACTATACATCACCAATTTTGAAGTTTTGAGCAATCTTATATTTATCCAGACTATATTGGAGTTGACCCTTGCCCATGGTTAATAACTCAAACCTAGCATTAAAAACTCTTAGGCAACAGGGAAATCCTATGGCCACAAATTAGCAACATAGCAAATTCGCACAGAGGTTCGAAACTGTTACTCAGCAAAGCAACCACACTATAAACAAAATTCAAATCCAACCCATGGCTGCATTAACATTCTGACCAAGTTATTACTAACTCTCCAAACTTTTAAGGAAAAGATGAACCTAAATGACCATAGGACGGGACTCCATGGCTTAATTTCTTCTATAGATCAAACCATCAATATGGCCTCAAGATTAAAGTCCAAACGAATCTGCAAACAACCAGCAGAATATACCAACCAAAATTATCAGAATGGTATACGATTAACCCATCAAATTTTCAACAACCAAAACAAAATATAAGCCCGCCACTGCCACTTTAAACCCAGCAGAACCACAACCCAAAAATATACAAACCAAAACAAATATACAACCATATCAAAAAATCAAAACAATAGATAAAAGAAATTCGTCACTGTTGTTCCCAACTCCAGTCGATCCCCATATATGAACCAGGTTAGGCACAGTCAGAAATGGACACACACGAACTGGACACGAACCCTCGCACAACCCGGGCACGGATGTAACCCTGGGCATGAACGAGCGCTGCTCACGAATAACACTCACTCAAAATTCAAGTAAAGGCACAACATAAAGACATAATTGTAGGATCTTACCTAGAGAAAGGAAGGACTTGATCCGATGTATCAACTACTGCTATCTCAACCAAACCAAAATATGCACCTATGAAACATTACGACAAACAGGAAAATGTACAAACAGATAGTTTTTTTTTTTTTTGAAATCACAAACAGATAGTTATGATTCAGAACAATTCATAGGATTCTTCCGAACTTGATAACAGGAGCTCAAGAACATTCAATTCAGTACTTACTTAATGGAAGACACGTTAACTCAACAAATCGATCAAGAACTCAGATAATCTAAACCAAATCATGCTCAAAATCATCCAGAAAACACATACATGTCAAGAGCGCAACAAAATTTACTCTCAATCCCAGGAATCGAATTCAAGAAAGCTAGAATTTTACTCAACTTCGAAAATTTACAGATCCGATAAGGAAAAAGGTTTATCACTGAAAACTTACCGTGAAATGATACTATATAGTGAATCGAGCAGCCGAAGATGTGAACCTTCCCAATTAGCTTCAGTGACTCAAAGAATCGGAGGAGTCACGAACTCGTGATCGTCGGAGAAGCGGTCGGAGCTGCCGGGCTGTCGAACAAGAAGATATCGCCATGCTAGATCTCTGCCACCACCGCATGGTTGATCGTCGGAGCGTTTCTCCTCATGGAACCTCGGTCAGATCTCGATATCGTCGTCGAACGGCAAGCTCGACGAACAGCTCCGAAAAGAACAGATCACGATCAATTACTGGAGTCGATGCCGCCACTAGAAGCTCGTCTTCACCGCCTGATCACTGGAGGGGTGCGCGCCTAGTCGCCATCTCCATCGCCAACTGTCGGAAGGAATTAGGGTTAGGGCTCCGATCAAATTTGGGGAAGAAAGAACAAAATTTAGGAAAAAAGCAACTCGAGAGAGAGAGAGACTGAAGAATGAACTCTCTTCATTCTCTCTCCTCCAATATATTCAGATGGAAAAAGTGGTTTTTGCAACTAAGTCCTTATAATGCTGCTATTTGCAAATTAGACTAATGCCCTGTTTGGTTCATCGGATTGGACAACGTAATGTAACGTTGTAATCCTAATTAAGATGTTTGGTTGGACAATTTTTCTCTAGATGTAATGTAATAGCAATTACAAACATGATTACATTACATTTGTTCCTAATCAAATCAATTACATCCTAAAACCTATGTAATCCTAATTACATTACATCCTCAAATCATAAATTACAATTTTATCCTTTAAAAAATTTTCAACCCATAAAACCCCGATCGACTCCCAGGAGAGAGAAATAGCCTAGATCTAAAAAAAAACTTCACTCCTCCTCCTCCTCCTCCCTCCGTCGCCTCCACTGCCCGCCCCATCCGGTGCCGCCACCGCCCCTCCGGTACCGCCACCGTCGTCGCCGTCTCCTCGTCCTCCTCCCGCTGCATCGATCGCCGTACCCTCCGGTGTCGTCGCCGTCTGCTCCTCCTCCTCCTTCTCCTTTGCTGCCTCTGCCTCTCCTCCACCACCGCCTCTGCCTCCTCCTCCTCCTCCTCCGCCTCCTTCTCCGCCGACCGGAGCTCGAAAATCCCAAGGTATTATTCCTTTTAGTGAAATTTTGGGTTCTACTTGCTAGAAGTTTTTTTTAATGAAATTTTTGTAACATCTTTGTATTGGAATTTTATTTGGGTTGGGGTCAGTTGCTGATATCTATCTATGGGCTGCTTACAAAAATTATCAAAGTTATATCACATAAAAATACGAAAAATATCACGCCTATAGAACACAGAAAATACTAAAATATATTCAAATGATGAAGCAGCAAATGCCATTGTATCTATGGGCTGCTTATGTTTCTCCTGGTAAAGTCTTTGTTCGTTGTGATCAGCATTTTGATGCAATTTGTTGCATATTTTAATCATTATTCTCTTAAAAAATTGAAAATTTCAAGTATTGTACAATATTTGACCAACATCACCATTGTTTGGGTATAATATAGTAATGTTCGTCTTCATTCAAGTGAGAAATATTATTTCATCATAGAGACTAACTATATGGAAGTATTCATGCAGTAATGGCTCATTCATTCAAGTGAGAGAAAGAAGTTGATTGCCATATGTACTCATTGGTTGCACATTTTCAATTTACTAAACTGGTTTTTTCAAGCTGTTGCTTCTACATCTATGATGTATGCTAGAAGAAAGTCTTTAGAGAGACATAAATATGCACTTAACTTCTTCAGAAATAGGAAGATAGTAAACGAGTTGGTTTATAGGAGTGAAACTCATTGTATTGAACAATTAAGGATGAGTAGGCGTACTTTTCATGTTCTGTGTGAAAAAGTTGAAAGAGATGGCGGTTTAAAGGCATCAAAAAATCTATTGGTGGATGAGCAAGTGGCAATATTTTTGCATATCATAGGACATGATATGAAGAATCGGAATATTAAATTTCATTTTAAGAGATCGGGTGAGACAATTAGCAAGTATTTCAACAATGTTTTGAATTCTATATCATACGCCTGCAAGAAGACTTGTTGAAAAAACCAGAACCAATTCCAGAAAACTGCAATGATGAGAGATGGAAATATTTTAAGGTATGAAGTATAACCTTGTAACATAATATGTAGCATCTTCTTAGAAAAATTGTATTTAACTACGCTGATTATCTTTTCTCTAAATATATAGGGATGTTTAGGGGAACTAGATGGGACACATGTTAGTATGAGAGTTTCTTTAGAAGATCAAGCTAAGTTTCGGAATCGGAGTGGAAAATTTACAACAAATGTTTTGGGAGTTTGTTCTCAAGATTTGTAGTTTATTTATGTCTTGGCCGGTTGGGAAGGTTCTGCTGCGGATGGTAGGGTGCTCCGTGATTATTAGTAGGAGAAATGGTTTAAAAGTTCCACATGGTAATTTACTTTTAAATAGTGAAGTACTTTTCCCCCCTTTTTCTAAAAAAGATTTTAAAAAATTATTATCTTATGTAGGTCACTATTACCTTGTGGATGCTGGATATGCAAATTGTGAGGAATTTTTTAGCTTCGTACTGAGGAACATGTTATCACCTTAATGAGTGGAGAGAAGGCCACGAACCCAATACTACTAGAGAGTTTTTCAACATGAAGCATTCAAGAGCTAGGAATGTGATCGAGAGATGTTTTGGTGTACTTAAGAGTCGATGGGCAATTCTTAGGGGTCCTTCGTTCTACCCCGTCAAGACTCAAATTTGAATCATAATGACATGTTGCTTGTTACACAACTTTGTTAGGAGAGAGTTGCAAAATGATATGCAAATAGATCCACTAAAAACGGGTATCTTTGAAGATGTGGAACACAATATCCCTTTTGCCGGTGATTCTATAACTACCATCGAAACTTCAAATGAATGGACTACATGGAGAACAAATTTGGCACAAGAAATGTACAATGATTGGATGGCAAATAGACAACCGCATGAATGGAAACTTTGAATATCATTTGTTATTCTCTCTATGAAGTATGAATGGAAACTTTGAATATCATTTGTTATTCTCTCTATGAAGTATGAATGGAAACTTTGAATATCATTTGTTGATTATGCTTTCATAAAAATTTCATACTTTCAGACTTTGAATATCATTTGTTGATTATGCCTGTGTAATAAAATGTATTGAACAATACCATGTTTTTCTATGAATACCATCCAGAATAAGGCAAATATTGAACAAAGCCTATTCACATAGTGCACATGAAGAATCTGTTTCAAATGCAATAACTAATCATCAGTTTCTTGTGTTGTTCCTTTCTGGATATTATATAATACATATAAGCTAACAAGTCAGATGTAAGTATTGGTAAATCTATTTACCTGGGGTGAAGGGCTATATGTATGTTTAGGGAAAACTATAAACTAGCTTATATGTATGTTTAGGGAAATTTGGAAAATTTGGAATCTGTTTACCTGGGGTGAAGGGCCAACAGAAGATGACTTATATTTGATTCAGTTCCAAAATTAGCTTATATGAATAACAAATATTACTACAATATGACTTATATTGTAGTCATATTACAATGACATTTCATTGAACAAATATGACTACTATGACTTATGGACATGATAAGGCTTTGCATACTGGAGACATTTCCTTATGTTTCCTTATGCCAGGACATGATAAGTCTTTGCATACTGGAGATAGGGATTTGCTACTACCATTCCATATGTAGCAAATTGCCACTTGCAACAGAGCATGTAAGAGGTGCAGAAGTGCAAATATTGGGTGGTTTAGAAATGATTGAATGGGATGGGATGCAAGTGAGACAGGGATTGGTCAATGGTCACACAGGGGGCCAAGAGAAGGCAAAAAATCTGATGAGGTCTGTGCTAAAGACCATCTTCTTTAGTTCTGAGAATCATATCAATGCAAATGTTCTGAGAATCTTTTTTTTTGTGTTGTGAATCATATTGTCGGGAAAAAAAATTTTGTGTTGTGAATCATATTGCCGGGAAATTTTTGAGTGTTGTGAATGATATTGCCAGGAAATGTAGCAAAAACTGACACAGCTTTAAATACAATGCAAGGGTATATCAATGCAAATGTTACCTGGAGCATAACCTATTTTTTTTCCATACTTTCTTTTCAGAAAAATGACTAATCGGGGTCCGGGAAGAAACAAGTTCAAGTGGACTAAGGAACAGGATCTAAAAACTCATTGAGACTCTTCAAGAGTTGCGCAATGAAGGAGAAATCAGGCCCGATACTTATCTTAAAGCAAGCAGCTTGACCAAAATCCATGAGAAGCTTGAACAAAAGCTCTCCGGTTCCGGTATTAAAAAACCACATATCGAATCCCGGATGAGGGTTTTAAGAGAGAATTTTAACATTGTCCATGCACTATTGACGGGACCAAATTGTAGTGGTTTTGGAAGGGACCCTGAGACAAACATGATGACCGCAGAGGATGCTGTTTGGGAGGCTATTTGACGGTAAATGTTATCTATTATTTGATTTATTGTTATCATAATTTATTGTTATCATAATTTCATGCATTCTGTTTTCTATTTTTTTTGTTTTTCTGAATCTATTAGTAACTGTAGTATGTGTGACATACCTGAGTTTCAAGTGAGATGTTGATAAGTTTTGAAGTTGATATTGTATCCCTGTTTTTGTTACCTGGAGATAAATATCTGAGTTTTGAAGTTGATGTTGATAAGTTTTCTTTACCGCCTCTCTGGTTTTGAGCTCTGCACTTTACATATTTGTGTAGGACTAGAGAAAATCTGAAGAATACATGGCACAAGGAGAGTTTACCCTTTTCTTTCTTTTTTTCCTCTCCCCCTAAATTTTGAAAGGAGCTTCCAATTGTAATTTGTAGAACCTGGACTGTGTGGTTTGACCTTCCTTGTGCCAAGTCCCAGCTATTTTATCCCTATAGAACCTGGAGATACAATATCTGAGTTTTGAAGTTGATATTGATAAGTTTTGATGTTGATAAGTTTTGACATACCTGAGTTTCAACTGAGTCATATATTTTGAGAGATGTTACATGTTTACAACTTCAGTTCCTCCCATTATAATTTTAGCCTATCCTGTTACTTTAGCCTATCCTGTTACTTGCTTTTCCTCCTGCAATTATGAGAGATGTTTACATGTTTACAACTTCAGTTCCTCCCAAATGATTTTGAAGAATAGGGTAAAATATATTTAGAACTGAACTATATTTACTGCAATCATCTCATTACCACTAACTTGTTATCCTTTATCAGCAGTGAGTGGCTTGTATTGTTATGGGCTAACCTAGCCTTAACATTGCTTCACCTTTATTATAATTTTTTTATTGTTGATTATTTTAATATTTTATTTTTAGAGTCATTCCGAGGAAAAAAATTCAGAGACGCACCGGTCAAATACTATGATGAGTTGAGCATGATCTTTGGAAAAGATCAAGCCACTGGAAATCTTGCAGAGACTCCTGCGAATGTGGTTGAAGAGTTGGAGAATCATGAGGTCAATGATACGATGAAGACTTCCCAAATTCCTGTCAACGCATCCTCAAATGATTCCCAACTCCCTCCTAATTCAGTTTTTGACTCTGACGTGACCTCAAGAAGGCAAAAGAGGAAGCGTGATGATGCGAACATCTTTGTTGAAGGGGTTCAGAGTGCAGCCCGTATCATTGCTAGTGAGATTCGGGAGTCCTCATGTCGTTTGAGTCGAGCTTTGGGAGAGAGGCTAATGAGGACAAAAAAATAATATATGATGAGCTAAAAAAGTTGTCTGCACTTATCATGGCAGAGAGGCACAAAGCACACTTCCTTATTGGTTGTGATTCTAGCAAAGTCAGCTTATTTTTAGTGTTCCCGATGAAGAGAGAGAAATTTGGGTGAAAAGTCTTTTAGAGTTTGCGTAGGATTTGGTGGATTTTATTTGATTACTGGATATTTCAGTTACATGATATGATGAGACATTATTTTGATCATTTGTTATATGATACCATATGAATGTTCTGGTTTATAACTATTTTAACTTTTGTCTGAGATACGATGTAATGTTCTGGTTTACCACGGAATTTATTTTATATCATTGTTATTTTTTCTACTTTCTTACGTGATACGATCTAATGTTTTATTTTATTTGGTTATCGAATATTTTTTCTGAGATGGAATGAAGTTTATTGAATGTTCTAGTTTGTATGATACCATATGAATGTTATATTATTATTTTTTACTTTTTACATGATACGATGTAATATTTTATTTTATTTGGTTACCAGATATTTTATTAATTATAAAGTAGCAAATTTGGCCAAAAATATACATATAAATATTAAGGGTATATTGGTCAAAATAACACAAATAATTAATATTATTCGATTACATTGCATGTTAAACCAAACACTTGAATGTAATTGGTATTACATTCCATGGTTTAATTACATGTTCCAACCAAACATGGTAATGTAATTGTAATTCCATTACATTACAAACCCAATTATATTACAAACCCAATTCCATTACGATTACGATTACATTACAGTGAACCAAACGCCCCCTAAAAGTTTGTTAGATCAATTGGTTATGGGTTGTTTGGATTTTGGGGACCACTAATTTGTTAGAAACTTGGACAATACGCCAATTCTGTTAAAAGGTTGTTAGGTCCATGGGGACCACTCAAGTTAGTTAGGAACTTAGAAAAATATCTGGTTAGTTGCAACACCAATTAGTTAGTTATTTAACTAATTATTACCTTAATTTAACTTCATGAAAAATAGTTTACAAATTTAAATTAGAAATTTGACATAGTTGAATTCTAAGGAAAAATTTAAATTATCAGGAATATTCTAAAACTGGAAAAGCGGGGTTACAACTGCTATGCCTGATAATGGCTGCTGCAGGGCAATCCATATGGATGATGTTGTGGCTTGTATTTTCTGCAGCAAGAGCTGCTGCTGCAGCCTCCATTGGTTGCTGCCTTGGGCAGCAGTCCTCCCTCTCCTTACTTCAATACACCCACACACTTATCTACACTCTAACACTATCACCTTCTACTCCTCTAACAACTAACAACTCATCTCACCAACATATTAACTAAACACAATCAAACACAGACACACAAGAAACTAGACACAAACATCACCCTCTCTAAACACAAACACACACACACTCAATAACACACACACACACACACACACACACACACACATCTACATCACTCCACAAACACATAACTCAATACCACTAATACTCACAAGCATAACCCCTCTCCACAACACACACACCCAAACATATATAAAACTCATAACCGAAAATCCCCAAAACTGTCCAATATATAATTGTGTACCAAAATGACATGTATACATATAAATATGACATGTAAAGACTAAAACATGACTTGTAGGCTAAACCACTTAGATTCAACCATAGGTATAAATGATAACAAGTCTAAACATCCTAACCATGGCCAATCTACTCTCTAACAATTACAAATTTGAAAGTAAAAGACAAATAAGCCTATTGAGCATAAAATCAAACACATAGGGTGCCTCCTATTGGAAACTCTCCATGGTGGATACCAAATCTACCCCAAAATCCTAAAGAGGACTCAACAGAGCCTCAAAATGAATCCTAATGGTGGTTCATACATGGGGGTGATTCCTATGGATTTAAATCTAGCTAAAATGCAAGAAAATATGGATTAGAGAGAGGTTTATACCTATTCAGAGTTGGATCCCAATGATACACTCAAAAGGACACGGTTCCGACACGAAAACTCCTTGAAATTGGACACCCTTCCTTGCACCTTGCTCCCACTCCTAGCTTGCAACTCCTTGGTGGATTGAGAGGAATGAAGGAAGAATGCAAGGATTCGTGGGATCAAAATCAAGAGGGAAGCTCTCAAGTTTGGGGAAGAACTAATTTGGAAAAAAGGAGGCTACCAATGAATAAAAGAGGGGTGAATCTCTACCTCATATAGCCGACCACCTATGTGCCCTAATGGGCCCAATGGGAAATGTCCACTTTCCCTCAACTAGTCTCCCTTTGGTTAATTAGGTGTATGTGAAGGTTTGGGGTCAAAAAGAGTCAAGTTCAAATATCTAAATGAACCAATCTAGTCATGTGGGATTAGCCTAATTGCACTAGACTAATTAGTAGGATTTGTAGGCCATGTCTAACTAATCTTTGGATCCCGACTAGAGTCTAAACTATCCGGGCCACTAACACAAGTCGAAACTAGACGAAAATCAAATTCGACTAAACTAATCCCCAAATAACAATATTAATAAATAAATATTCACAAAATAATAGAATATGGAAAATGACTATTTTATCCTCAATTACGAAAACTGGAAGTGATAATCTATCCTTTAAAATAATTTTGTTCTCGAAATTAAAAAAACTAACACAAAAAAAACACAAGTAGGAAACAAAAAGAACATATACCTCAAGGCTCGAAGAGATAAAGGAAACGCTCCCGCATGGTCCTCCCTCTCCCAGGTAGACTCACCTGGAGAGTGGTGCCTCCATGTAACACGAACCAAGGGTATAACCTGGTTTTGGAGCACCCTCTTTCGATGATCCAGAATCTCCACGGGCTGTTCTGGATAGATAAGAGTAGGCCCTACCTGTATCGTAGAATGATCCAATACATGGCTAGGATCTGCCACATACTGCCTCAGCTGTGACACATGGAACATGTTACGCACTCCCTCAAGCGTAGATGGCAAGTCTAGTCGATAGGCTACTACTCACTGACCTTTTCAAGGATAGTGAAAGGCCCAATATAGCGCGGACTAAGCTTTCTGCCCTTGCCAAAGCGAATCGTGCCATGTGTCGAAGAAATCCTCAGGAACACCATATCACCAACCTAGACACAAAACCAAAACTCAGCCCACAAAACCTAAAAAACCAATCAAAAGCAAGTACAACAGAAAACTGAAACTAACCTCGAACTCTAACGGTCCGGTGGCTATCGGCCCAATGCCGATGTCTATCCTGAGCCACCGAAGTCTATCCCTGATCAATCTAACCTTCTTCGCTGCATCTACTACCATCTCTGGGCCAAGCAACATCCTCTCGCTGACATCGTCCTATGACAAAGGAGTGCGACTTCTCCGTTCGTATAGAGCCTCAAATTGCGACATCTCTATACTGGCCTAATTGTAACTCCACTTTTCCCTTTTTGAGAATTTTAAAATTTCTAATAAATAATAATGTCACATTACGTTTTTTTTCTTATATATATATATATATATATATATATATAATTTTATGAATATTTGGAGGGAAAGGAAATTAGGAGCAGGAATTTGAATTTGAAAGTTTATTGTAACAAACATACTTGGGGCCAACACTTGTGACCTCTCACTCTTTTTTTCTAACTGATTTTTCTGAACTCAGTATAATAATGAAAAGGAAAGGGTGTTTTTGAAAGTTTTGTTTAAGAATAGGGACTGCTCCGAAATCTTTTGGTAGCAGGAGGGAGAGTGTAAAATGGACACTCTTTAATTTATAGTGGCGGGAGAGAGAGAGAGAAGCCCATTCTTATTTTCTTAACTCTAAAATTTTAGAGCTCACCACTTCTTCTTCTCTATTTCCCTAATTCATTCCGACCTAATCCTAAGTTTTCTGCGAGTTGATGATGGCGACGACAGTGTCCGACGCTCTTCTCGGTGGTTGATCGGCTTCCCGACGAGTTCCTCAACGACGATTAACCACACGCGGTGGTTGTGGCTCAGTTCTCTGTACTTTGGCGATGGCGGGCAGCGATTCCTCTTCCAGAGTTCGTCGACGTTTCGATTCCTTCCTCGGCGAACGGCAGACGTGCTCTACTCTGGTGATTGGTTCAGTGGCGAGTCGCGGGTGAGTTCCTTTCGAATCTCTTAGAATTTTGTTTCAATTCATGATCCTTCATTCTCGAGATCGTGATCGATGTCCGCATGTACAGATCAGAGACGATCTGTTGGACTTTCCTCATCGTTGATCAGGCGACTCAGATCTTTATTCCGGTCGATCATCACCGCCGGTGAGTCTTGAGTTCCATCTGTTGATTTTGATTCTAAAATGTTAAGGGTGATCGACTGTTGTTCGTTGCTATTTTGTTAGATTTAGAATTTGGGAGCTGCGGGTGATCGATTCAAATGATTGGAACGGCTACGAGTGTGTGTCGGTAAGTTAGAAGTAAACTCTGATGTTCAATTGAAGTTGAGTTCATCTCCGTGTTCTGATCGGTTCTCTGCTCTTTGGATTATTCTGATACGTGTGTTTAGCAGTACATAGGAGCAGTGTCTGTGTCATTGATCGAGTATTGGTTCTGAATTAGGATTCTCTCCAGGTAACTCCCTAACTTACTTTAATTTTTATTCTACACTTGTGCCTGGTTGATTTGGTCATAATCCAAGCTGTGTTGTGATCGTTTCATGTGTTGCGCGTGTGTTCGTGTCTGCTTTTGGACGTGGGTGTTGCATGTCCGAGTACTGTTATGGTCGTGTGCCGAATGGATAGCTGTATCAAAGTGTTGATCGTGTCTGAACATGTGACTGCGTGTCTGGTTGGGGAAAGGGCTGTTACTTGAAGTCTTTTGGTTGCATATTTTATCGACTATTCTGTGTTTAATTTTTTTTGATTTTGTTTTCATTGATTGTATTTCTCTACGACTAGAGATCCGGCAGGACCAGCACCGGTAGCACCTGCAGCACCAGCAGTATCGAGATAAGGGACAGCCAGAGACTACCAGAACCTCTGTCTGATGGATTTCTGGGGCTACAAGGGGATTGTTTACGCAGATGAGTAGCTGGAGAATGCTGAGAGGACACAAAAGATAGCGCAGATCTCGGATGACTTGAAGGTGGAAGTTGCGAGTCTGCGACTTTTTGATCTGGCCAGAGCTTGGTACCGGAAGGAGCCCCAGTTAGCTGAGCCCCAGGTTTCTTGGGCAGATTTCAAAACTCTGTTCAAGGAGAAGTTTTTCCTCGATGTGGAGCAAGATGAGCTTCGGATGTAGTTCAAGGCGTTGCAGCAGGGGACCATGACAGTGGCAGAGTACACATCAGAGTTCACTCGACTCAGCAGGTTCAGAAGAAACTAGTCAGAGCATCGGAGGATAGAGCTTGGAGGTTCAAGAAGGGCCTCACCAGAAAGCTGCGGCATGCAGTGGCGATTAGTCAGGCGACAACTTATGCAAGCATTCTCAAGATTGCTCAGGCTATGGAGAAGGAGGCAGATCCGAAGTTGAAGAGGGACCGAGATATCGGCAGTAGCAGCTTCCAGACACCGGCGAAGAGGACTTAGACTCAGATTCAGGCGAGGCCACAACAGCCGGCACAACAACATCACCGTCTAGCCAGAGTTCCTGCACATCAGCCACAGAGCAGCAGCAGCAGGCATCTACTTGTGCTTTCTGTTACTGACCAGGACACCACTTCGATGAGTGCCATAAGAGGCTCGAGCTCTGCTTGTTCTGCGGATCAGACGTACATCAGATGAGGGACTGTCCACAGGCTGCAGCCCGATTGACAGGAGGACCTCAAAGAGCTAGAGGACCACCACCTACACCACCCAGAGCTTTACCAGCTACACCATAGAGGGTTCAGGCTTTACCTACTCAACAGCAGAGGGGACCACCACAACAGGGACGTGCTTACGTCATGGCCACAGTTGAGGAGGATGAGGCAGTTCCAGATGTGATCACAGGTTCTATCCTTTTACATTCATTTCCTGCCATTACATTATTTGATTCTGGAGCCACATATAGCTTTGTATCATATGAGTTTCTGTATAGATACGACTTCACACCTAAGCTACTAGGAGGAACTGTCGAATTATGACAGGAGGAGGGGTAGTGCCAGTTAGTAAGATAGTTGATTGTCCTATCGCTATAGCTAGGAGGGAGCTTAGGGCTCGACTTCTATTGATGCCATTACCCGAATTTGATATTGTCCTCGGCATCGACTGGATGAGTGAGCAGTTTACTGTAATAGATTGCCATGAAGGGAAGGTGATTTTCAACCCGCCTGGAGTTCCACCGTTCGAGATCAGCAGATGGATTACAGAGAGGCCAGAGGGAGTTTACTTCGGATCAGTTGCAGAAGACCAGGAGTTGCCGCACCCGCTGATTGTAGAGTTTCTCGATGTCTTCCCCGAGGAGTTATCAGGATTGCCGCCAGATCGAGATGTGGAGTTTAGCATCGACCTAGTGTCCGAATCAGCACCGAAGTCCCAGCATTGCTACAAGATTAACCCGAAGGAAGCTGCAGAGTTGAAGGCCCAGATAGATGAGTTGGAAGGCAAGGTTTTTATTCAGTCCAGTGCTTCACCCTGGGGAGCACTGGTACTCTCCGTGCCCAAGAAGGATGGGACTGTGAGGATGTGTATCGATTACCGTGCACTCAATAACATCACCATCAAGAATAAATACCCTTTGCCACAGATTGATGAGCTGTTTGACCAGCTTAGTGGAGCTAAGGTCTTTTCCAAGATTGATATTCGGTCAGGACATCATCAGATGAAGGTTCGGGAGCAGGATATTTCGAAGACAGCTTTCAATACTCGCTACGGCCAGTATGAATTTTTGGTGATGCCGTTCGGACTCACCAATGCCCCAGCAGTGATTATGAACTTGATGAATAAGGTTTTTCACAAGTATTTGGACAAGTTTGTCGTAGTCTTCATTGATGACATTCTGATCTATTCGAAGACCGAGGAGGAGCATATGGAGCACCTATGGTTTGTGTTAGAGATTTTACGGAAGGAGAAGCTGTACGGAAAGCTCTCGAAGTGTGAATTTTTCTTGGACAGAGTGGAGTTCTTAGGGCATATGGTGACTGGAGAAGGGATTTTTGTAGATGCCAAGAAGATTAAAGCTGTGGAAGCATGGGCACATTCCAAGTCAGTGGCAAAGATTCGTAGTTTCCTGGGGCTAGCAGGATACTACCAGAAGTTCGTGAAAGATTTTGCCAATATAGCAGAACCGATGACGAAGCTTACGCGGAATGACGAGGAGTTTATCTGGAGCGACGCCTGCCAGTCAGCATTTGAAGAATTGAAGAAGAGACTCACTACAGCGCCAGTTCTAGATTTGCCATCTGGATCGGAAGGGTTTATCATCTACAGAGATGCATCAGGGAAAGGCTTGGGATGTGTGCTTGAGCAGAACAAGAGGGTTATCGCTTATGCTTCTAGACAGTTGAGGCCTCATGAGAAGAATTATCCTACACATGACTTAGAGCTTGCAGCAGTCATTTTGTCTTAAAATTGTGGAAGCACTACTTGTATGGAGAGAGAGTGAACATCTTCACGGACCATAAAAGCATGAAGTATGTCTTTACTCAGAAGGAGCTGAATATGAGGCAGCGAGACGGAGAGGCTGGAACTCATGAAGGATTTCGACATCAATCTGCAATACCACCCTGGGAAGGCAAATGTGGTAGCAGATGCTCTTAGTCGATATCCTGCTGCTATGTTTCTTACTATGGATCGGCATCTTTTGGAGGATCTTGAGAGTTTGAGAATTGAGATTGTTCTTCTGGGAGTTGGAGGGCAGCTGATGCACATGCAGATACAGTCGGGGTTGTTAGAGAAGATCAAGGAGTCCCAGTTTCTAGATGAGGGACTCCATTGTCTCAGAGGCCAGGCAGAGGCAGGACTGCTTGACGATTTCACTATCGCAGAGGATGGATCCCGGAGGCATGGAAACAAGTTGTGTGTGCCCAAGGATTTACGGGAAGAGGTTATGCATGAGGCCCACCAGTCGCAGTATTCTATTCATCCTGGATCTACCAAGATGTATAAAGATCTGCGGGAGTATGTATGGTTGTATGGGATGAAACGAGAGGTTGCCGGATTCGTTTCCAGATGCCTTATATGCCAACAAGTCAAGGTGGAGCACCAGAGACTAGCAGGATTATTCCAGCCTTTACCTATCCTAGAATGGAAGTGGGAACACATAACCATGGACTTTGTCTCTAGATTACCGCGTACGCCCAGTGGCAAGGATGCTATTTGCATCATCGTAGACAGATTGACAAAATCTGCTCACTTCATTCCGTTCAAGGTAGGGCTTTCGACCGAGAAGCTTGTAGACCTCTACATGCGTCAGATCATGCAGATTTATGGAGCGCCAGTGAGCATCGTTTCAGGCAGGGATAGCCGCTTCACATACTTCTAGAGGAGTCTACAGCTGAGCTTGGGTTCACAGTTGAAGTTCAGCACCGCCTATCATCCACAGACGAACAGGCAGTCCGAGAGGACCATTCAGACATTGGAGGACATGCTACGAGTTTGCGCACTCGACTTTGGCAGTTCATGGGAGGATCACTTGCATTTTGTGGAGTTTGCCTATAACAACAGTTATCAGGCTAGCATTGAAATGACTCCGTTCGAGGCACTATATGGGCGGAGATGTCGCACACTTTTATCTTTGGATGACGTTGGCGAGAGGGCTTTGCTTGGGCTAGAGATGGTGGTAGACTCAGCTGAGAAGGTCAGACTGAGGAGAGCGTCTCAGAGTTGCACAGGATCGACAGAAGCACTGGAAGGACAGCAGCAGACGGCCTCTAGAGTTCGTAGTTGGAGATAGAGTGTTCCTAAAGATCTCGCCGACCAGCAGCATTCATTTTGGCAGAGGCGGGAAGCTCAGTCCCAGATTCATCGGACCCTTCGATGTGACGGCACGGATTGGCGAGGTGGCTTATCGACTAGCGCTTCCTGCTAGTTTGGAGGGGGTGTACGACGTTTTCCATGTATCTCAGCTTCGACGCTATATTATGGACCCGAGCCATGTGGTAGACTACTCAGAGCTAGAGGTGGGTCCGAGCTTGACCTACGAGGAGCAGCCAGTGAAGATCCTTGATTGGAGGGGGAAACAGCTGTGGAATCAGACTATACCGCTTGTCCGAGTCATATGGAGGCACCACTCTCCGGGACATGGGAGCGCGAGGACGAGATGCGGGAGCGCTATCCTAGTTTGTTTGCTTGATTGTATTCTGGTTTTAAAAAAATTTTAATTCAATAAATGACTTGTGTTAAACAATTAACTGTGATTTTGTTTTGTGGTCTCTCGAATTTTGAGGACAAAATTATTTTAAGGGGGAGAGATTTGTAACTCCACTTTTCCCTTTTTGAGAATTTTAAAATTTCTAATAAATAATAATGTCTCATTACATTTTTTTCTTATATATATAATTTTATGAATATTTGGAGGAAAAAAGAATTAGGAGCAGGAATTTGAATTTGAAAGTTTGTTGTAACAAACAAACTTGGGGCCCACACTTGTGACCTCTCACTCTTTTTTTCTAACTAATTTTTCTGAACTCAGTGTAATAATGAAAAGAAAATGGTTGTTTTTGACAGTTTTGTTTAAGAATAGGGACTGCTCCAAAATCTTTTGGTAGCGGGAGGGCTAGAGTGTAAAATGTACACTCTTTAATTTATAGTGGCTGAAGAGAGAGAGAAGCCCATTCTTATTTTTCATAACTCTGAAATTTCAGAGCTCACCACTTCTTCTTCTCTATTTCCCCAATTCATTCCGACCTAACCCTAACTTTTCCACGAGTTGATGATGGCGACGACGCGCGTCCGGCGCTCTTCTCGGTCGTTGATCGGCTTCCCGACGAGTTCCTCAACGACGATTGACCACACGCGCATGGTTGCGGCTCAGTTCTTCTTACTTCGGCGATGGCGAGCGGCGATTCCTCTTCCAGAGTTCGTCGACGCTTCGATTCCTTCCTCGGCGAACGGCATACACGCTCTACTCCGGTGATTTGTTCATTGGCAAGTCGCGGGTGAGTTCCTTTCGAATCTCTTGGAATTTTGTTTCAATTCATGATCCTTATCGTGATCGATGTCCGTATGTACAAATCGGAGACGATCTATTGGACTTTCTTCATCATTGATCAGGCGGCTCAGATCTTCATTCCGGTCGATCATCACCGTCGGTGAGTCTTGAGTTCCATCTGTTGATTTTGATTCTAAAATGTTGAGGGTGGTCGACTGTTGTTCGTTGCTATTTTGTTAGATTTAGAATTTTAGGAGCTGCGGGTGATCGATTCAAACGATTGAAACGGCTACGAGTATGTGTCGGTAAGTTAGAAGTAAACTCTGATGTTCAATTGAAGTTGAGTTCATCTCCGTGTTCTGACCGGTTCTCTGCTCTTTGGATTATTCTGATACGTTTGTTTAGCAGGACATAGGAGCAGTGTCTGTGTCATATTGATCGAGTATTGGTTCTAAATTAGGATTCTCTCCAGGTAACTCCCTAACTTACTTTAATTCGTTTCATTCTGCACTTGTGCCTGGTTGATTTGGTCATAATCCAAGCTGTGTTGTGATCGTTTCATGTGTTGCGCGTGTATTCGTGTCTGCTTTTGGACGTGGGTGTTGCGTGTCCGAGTGGTTGTGGTCGTGTACCGAATGGGTAGCTGTGTCCAAGTGCCGATCGTGTCTGAACATGCGACCGCGTGTCTGGTTGGGAAAAGGGCTGTTACTTGAAGTCTTTTGGTTACAGATTTTATCGACTATTCTGTGTTTAATTCTTATTTTGATTTCGTTTTCATTGATTGTATATTTCTCTACGAGTTGTTCCTATTTCAGTTTGTATTTTTATTTTGAGCTTCTATGTTGGAGTTGCCAAACCGATTGACTATGAGATTCTAGTCATATTGAACTGCAGTTGGCCTAAGTTAGATTGGTTGTGTGTGTAATAACTTTTTGAAATTCTGGGTCTTCTAGTTTATATGATTCAGAGGGAGTTTGATTTTAATTTAAATCCTTTATGTGAACTCTTTGGATTATTCTTTTCTTTACTTTGATCAAGTTTGAAAATCTGCACAATTGGTTGTTTAAGCGCAGCTCAGATTGTGAGACCAGGTGTAGCAGTGTGTTGAATGGGAAGTTAGCTGATGGAATTTAAATTCACATATGGACTTATGTTTTGGTACAATAAATATGAATTTGTGATGAACTTGTGAAGAATGGTTAATGGGTTCACGAATAGCTACTTGTTAAGTTGTCTCTACTACAAATTTTATAAATAATTAAGTGTGGTAGATTAAGGTATTAACTAGTATCTTCATCAAGCATTATATTTTGTTAAATATACTATATTAATACGATAAGACAAATAGTATTTTATGTATTATGGTCAGAGAGTTATTTATTTATGGACTCAATCATAGTTAGTTTAAACTTTTGTCAAAACTAAGATAAATTTCTTTTAATTAATGAACTGGTTACATATATGGTAGACCAATAAGATGAGTTAGCTTTACCTAGTATCTGGTATATAGATCTTAATCAACTTATAATAAATTGGACATGAGGACATCCAGCTCCACTCATTACCCGTACTTTCCCGGAGCAAGGCAAGTACTGTTCTATGGTTTTTGTGCATTTACATATCTTGTACTCTTCCTGTGACATGTCATGACACGATATCTTGTACTTTCGTACTTTCCTGTTCTTGTACTTACTTGTGTCGGAAGGGGAAATACACTAGCTATGTGACCAAACTCTGGTTACTATTCATGTAGATTGTAGGAGCGTAAAAAGTGCTTCATAGAATGAGTCAAGAGATGGAGCATTTCATTCAAAATGATCTACTTTACGCCTAAGATAGGCTAATCATTTTACGCCAGGGTCAAGCCGATGGTTTTACGCCTAAGACAGGCTAACCACTTTACGCTGGACAAAGCTGTCGAGTCTTGCATTTAATGCAAAGTCTGACATGAAAATTTAATGATGGCATATATCACAGAATTCGAAGAGATTTGTTTTACACAGAGACCAATGTTGTCGTTTAGTATGTGGACTGAGCTATTTTACGCTCACAATATGGCTTCTTTTACGCATGGAGACTGTATGAGTTTTTACGCTCAAAAGTTGACATGTGCATAAAGTTTATTTGGGCTACTTTTACGCTCAAGGTTGTTTAACAACCACTTTACGCGGGAAGTCCATGTCAGGGCTATTTTACGCCTAGTCTACTACTTTACGCTCAGAGTATATCTTGGGTTGTTTTTACGTCCTATTCTTCTTCACCAATTTGGAACGTGGTTTGCCTACATGGCTTTCATGCCACATATCTCGAAGAACGTGTGTACGAGCATCCTATTCTTATTGAAATGATGGGACACGTGTCAACGTATACAGAGGATGACTTCAGTCATGGGTGGCAGTTATTAGCGTAAAGACGGAACTTTTGCTGAGTTTTTATGCACAGAAGCCAAGTCTATAAATAGACTTATTTTTCTCATAAACGGACAGACAGACAGAGATAGGAGAGAATACATAGAGATCAGAGCCCAGCGACTTTGATTTTTCGGAGCATTCTTCTTCAACTTTTCTTCCAAAACAGAGTAAAGCAAAGCAGGAAAGCATTCGGCCTCGCCATCAGTGCCCAAGTGCGTCGATACCTTTCTGGTGACTTAGTTCTTCCAATTGTTCATCTTCTAGCCGTGATCTTCATCATCGTATGGTCCAAGGAACAAAGTGATCATTTACAGATCAGACTTCCATATCAATACTTTCCAGAATCAAATTTGTACTTCTTGTACTTTTCTCGTTTTATTTTCAAAATCCGATTTCCAGGCATTTTGTTAAGTGAAACAAAAATGGCGACTCTGCTGGGGACAACCTTCTCCTCTGACGAGGAGGCAATTGCTCAATATGATGATGTGTCGATTGGATCGACAAAGAAGACTCTGGGTGTACACTTCGACCAGACTGCTTATGAAGAGATGCTCCGAACTGGGGGTGGTTCTCGCTGCTCCAATGTTCAAAAATCTCGCAAAGCACGAAAAGTTTGGATTCCTAAATCCAAAATAGCTTCTGATCTCTCTGTTGCTTCTGATGGCAAGGGAATTCTTTCCACTCCTGTCGTAGGGGCTCCCGTTCGTAACGAGGCAGTCCTTACTTCAGCGTTGCACTCTAAGTGTGGCAATTTATCTCCCGTCTGTGACGGTGAAGATAATCAGGTTTTACGCCCGGTGCGTAAAAATGATGTTTTACGCCCAGTGGGTAAAAACCAAATTTTACGCTCAGTGCATAAGAACGAGTCTTCCATTTGTAATGAGGCAGACTCTAATGCTTGTGCTTCTAAGTGTAAAAATAAGTCTCCCGTCTGTGACGTGGTAGACACAAAAATTACGCTCTTCGCGTAAAAGAAAATCTCCCATCTGTGACGTGGTAGATAATCAATTTTTACGCTCTACGCGTAAAGGTATGTCTCATGTCTGTGACAGTGTAGATAAAATTCGCAACGATGTTTTTACATCTAATATGAATGTACCTAAATGCATACAACGTAAAAATATTGTTGGTAAAGCTTCAGTTCTACACCAACAACCTTCTTATACTGCTCTACGCAAAGTACCAAACCTACAAATCATACGCAATGAAAATGGAGTCCTTCGTGCTAAAAAATCTCAAGATTTGCGCACACAACTCCAAACGCGTAGAAATGTACAGTTTGGTTCTGCGAATGCAGCCAATAATCTTCTTTATATACAAGGGACTAAACGTTTTGCTACCCCAAATGTAATAAAGAAGACTACTCCTTCTGATTTACGAGAATTGCTAATACAAAAGCATAAAAATAGACAATCTCCCGTGACACTCCCCCAAGAAAATCATCACTGTGAGTGTCACCAGATTGTAATCAAATGTTGCTGTTCGGCTTCCAGACGGTCAGTTTTTGATCGGTTAAATTTTAATGCGTCCCAACAACAAGCTGATGAGTTGTCATATGCATCAGTCAATATGGCATCTCACACCAACAGAGGACGACGTCCTAGACGGAACACGTCCCAAACCCCAGGTCAACAACAATTCAACAGACTTCTTGATTCTTTTGAAGGAGTATATCAGAATACTTGATCAAGAAGACAAAGACAATTGCAGACTTCTGATTCTGAAGCTGGGGTACTCAATCTCTTGAGTCCAAAACTGATAGTGTCGATTCATACTTCTATACTAATCCCTCTGTATCTTCAAGAGAGGTTGAATCCTACGCTATTGGAGATGAACCAGAGATGTCATCTGTTAATACAGAACAACGTCTCACTGCGTTGAGCAATCATTGAAAGTCATGCTTAACATGATGCAAAGCATGCACCAGATAATAACGGCTCAGCAAACTGCTCAATCGGCAATAGTAACACGGTATAGGTAGCAGCACCAACTCAAGATAGCCAAGGGGTTGATATACCTTTGAATATCCAAGAGCCTGCTGTTAACCAAAATTCTGCATCTCCAGATCCTATCATTCCAGAAGATGTACCATCTCCGGTGGGGATTACGGTACAACCAACAACTTTTCAATCAAATGTGCTTCCGCAAACTAGTGAAGCCATTCAAGCAGTGCGTGAGCTTAAAGCACAGTTTGAAGTTTTGAAACAAAAGAATCAACTCCAGAGGTTAGGGATTAAGCAACCTTATCCTCCTCATTGGAATGATGTACCCTTTCCACCGAAATTCAAGCCACAGTCAATGGTATTGTTTGATGGAAAGGCTTCTCCTAGTCAGTATATCAATTACTTTGATATTATGACTGTACATTTGCAAAAAAATGATGCTCTTCTTACTCGAGTATTCATTGGGTGCTTGACGGGTTCAGCTTACGACTGGTATCGTAGTTTACCCGACAATTGTATTTCGTCTTTTGACGAATTTAAGGCAATGTTTCTCTTCCGTTTCTATGAAGGAGGTATGGACATGAACATGTCCTCCTTAATAGAAATCAAGCAAAAGGAGAAAGAAGATACTCGGACGTTCATTGAATGTTTTCGACAGGCGACTCTAAAGATGTCCCCTGGTATGCCAGATTCAGCGCTGATTGATACATGTAAGATGAATCTGCGACCATCTATTGCTGTCTTCACATGTTCCTAATTCACAGATTGGGCTTCGTTTATCATAGCAGCAGTTTCTGCCGAGACCAATGGTAGGTTGGCTCATGAACATGGGATGATTTTCGCCTCTGAGGATAAAGGAAAGAAAAGTAATCCTGGTAATAATTCCGGCAATCGTAATATGAAAGGAAAAGACACTCTTATGGTCAATCTTTCCAAGAATAAAACGACGCCGAATAATCAGGAATCTTCCAGGCCAAAAGAAGAATACTCTTTTGACGAAAGTGATATCCCAGAGATATTCCAATGTCTGGTGAAGAGTGGCAAACTCCAGATTCCGGAGCCAAAGAGGCCTAATGAGGTAAATCTGACTGACAATCCCAAATATTGTATCTATCATAGATACATTAATCATCCTACCAGTGCTTGCTATATTTTGAAGAAAAAAAATCCAAGAGCTGATAAATGGTGGTGCTATCGCTTTAACCAATGATGACCATACGGTTACAACCCATATGGTTTCTCTTCAATTTGGAGATTTTCCTCCACAACAAGTACCAGATGGAATTGTTCCAATTCCGAAGGCGACGATGAAGATTGTGAATATTCTGCCTGCTAGGGAGGAAAATGAAGGATTGTTGCCTCTTACATTAAAGAATAGTGAAATTATGTGGGTACATCCTGACTTAGTACCTAAAATGGAAGATGAAGGTAAAACTTCAAAATCTAAGAAGGGTAAGAAAGTCAAAACCTGCAACATAATTTCTCATGTTATTCCAGATCCTGATGATTTGGATCATCTATGTGATAGCTTTCCTTGGAAGATAGACTGAGAGGATTGAACATATGTCCTCCAAGTCTGGCTTCTCCTACCAAGCTCAAGCTTACTCATCAGCAGTGGCTATCCATGAATAGTATTCCCTTATACAGGGTACAACAAGTCTTCGCTGCTTATGAAAAAGCTCCTACAGGGATTTTTTCTCGTATCCCGAATCCTTTTCCTCCCGTAGCTACAGAGACGTTTATTCCTCATTCTCTTGTAGTTACAGAGATCTCTTCTTCTTCCTCTATGGATCCATCTGTTGAAAGTCCACTGCCTACTCACTTGTACAGTCAGCAATCTGTCCTTCTCATGAAGAAGATGGGTTATAACTTTCAAAAGGCAGAAGGTTTGAATTATGATAAAGGAATACGACTTCCTTTACAAATTCAAAGTCAAAAATCTGCTGTTGGATTGGGTTCTGAGGTTCCTCATAACAATCCTCGTAAGAAGAAGGCTAAGGGAAGGAAGACTAAATCCTACAATATGGTACTTCCTTCTCCTGAGTCCGAGATATAGAAAAGAGTACCACAAAGATTATGAGGGATCCTCCAAAGAAGCAGAGAGTGTTGAAACACCATCAACTCAACCGTCTCTTGTTCCTGCTGTGGTTGAAAAGGGGAAATAGAAAGCGGTACGTTTTGACGTCCCGTTGAAGTCTACTTCCAGTCAGGGGGTGGTGATGAAACCCTATAAATTTGATATTCTAGCCCAGTTAGCTAATACTCCGGCTAGATTATCTATCTTCGAGTTGCTTCGCCTTTCTAAAGAAAGTCGCAAAACTTTAAGTGAAGCTTTGCTGCAAGCTGATTCCTGCTTAGCTCAACTCAAGACTCCTGACAATATACCAGTGTCATGCCCACAATGTCATAGTATGATGGAAGCAATTCCTAATATCACCTTTACACAAGAAGATATGCTGTTGAAGCATAACAAGCATGACAGGCCTTTGTGCTACACCGGGTATATTGAATCTATTGAAGTTGACAGAATTTACATTGATCCTGGGTCTTCCATTAGCATAATTCTTTAAAGTATGCTAAGACCATTAAGGATTCCTACTAGTGATCTGACTTACACTAGTACTACGATAGTTGGTTTCAACTCTGGAAAGAGCAAACCACTAGGGAAGATTCGTCTGAAGATTCAGATTGGTGATCTTCGAACTATGACAACATTCTATGTTATTAATTCAGACGTATCCTACAACATCCTTCTTGGAAGACCATGGTTACATGAGCATAATATCGTGCCTTCAACTCTCCACCAATGCTTCAAGTACGTGGATTCCCAAGGGGTTGTAAAGACTGAGTTTGCTGATATCAATCCTTTCAAGGGTGTCGAAGCCTATTTTTCTGATTCAAGGCTCTACAAACAAGAACATGTAAAGGAAATATCAGACATGGCTGAAGATCGATCATTTGTCAAAGATCAGTCTATTAATGAAGATCCGCCAGAAGAGCAACCTTTGAATATCAAAGTCAAAGGGCGAATCCAACCCCAACCTGTCAACAATCAACCTTTGATGATCAAGGTTAAAGGAAGAACTCAAGCTTCATCTGAGGAATCAGTAAATGTTCCTGCTAAAAGCCAAGTTTAACCTCTTGTGATCAAGGTTAAAGGGCGTACTTTTCGTACGAATGATCCAGAACCTCCATTGATTGTCAATCTTGGCAAATCTACGCAGAAGACGGATGATAGTCCACTAGTGATTAATCTGAAGCGTAGCAGTCAAATTGTAAATGATGTAAATATTGATCATTCTGTACTTTTTGATATCAATGAAGATTTCCTTTTCGAGTATATGGCTGTCAAGTTTATTGAAAGAATGACTTTATCTTCTGATAATCAAAGTCATCAGTATAAAGACGACATAGACACAGAGGAAACCTTATACATTGACAATAAGGAAAATTCTTTTCCTCCTCATGTCGATGTTGGACCTTATGCTCAAAGGTTTCTAACATCTTCTCCCTATCTTCTTCCTGTGGCCACTTCATCGCAAGCTTGTGTAACTTATAGACGTCACGAAGAATCTTATTTCGTGGTTCCGTCTGATAAGAAAAACAAGCGCCAAATTGTGCTTGGCCTGACTAGAAATATCCCTGTTGCTCAGACAGATGATTTGAGAGATAAAGATAAAGGAAGAATCCGAATTGACAGATATAGTCAACAATCTCTCAAGATTATCCAGAACATGGGATATGATTTGAAGACTATGCAAGGTCTCAATCAAGGCAAAGGTAGACGACTACCATTATATGGTGATCCATTTTACCAGAAGACTCGTCATGGGTTGGGATATGATCCGTCCTACATGTTTAATGACGATATACAAGAAGAATTCTCTTCTAGTTCTTCACAATCATCAGATTCGGAAGAAATCCAATTTATCAAATCTGATACATCTCACCCCTCATATGTTAGAGGAAACTATTATGATGAATCTGAACAAATATTCTCAGTAAATATGGTTCGAACTGATGGTGAATCTGAACCATTTGAGAATGATCCTTGGGCTCAACAGATGGACACTCAATGGGAACTTCGTTTTGAACAACGACAACCACCTACAGAGGACGAGATTGTCCAGATTGATGTTGGAGATGGAACTACGCCCAAACCAATATTCATCAGTAAAAATCTTTCTGAAGATGAAAAGAAAGAATTGATAAAACTGATCAAAGAATATATTGATATTTTTGCATGGAGTTATGAGGATATGCCAGGTCTAGATCCCAAAGTTGCTACTCATAAACTCAATATTCTTCCTAATGCTAAGCCTGTAAAACAACAGCAATGGCGTTTTCGACCAGATATGATGGATGCAATTGAAGCAGAAGTCAAAAAGCTGATCACGTGTGGCTTTGTTCGGGAAGAACAACACCCCGATTGGGTTGCCAACATTGTTCCTGTTATGAAGAAGAACGGAAAAGTCCGAGTTTGTATAGATTTTTGAGATCTTAATGCAGCTTGTCCAAAAGACGAATTTTTACTTCCAATTACTGATGTCATGATAGACAATACATGCGGTTTTGAACGCATGTCTTTCATGGACAGATTCTCAGGATATAATCAAATTAAGATGCATCCAAAAAATGAGAAGCATACTGCTTTTCGTACACCCCTTAGGGTTTACTGCTATACGGTGATGCCGTTTGGTCTTAAAAATGCCGGTGCCACGTATCAACGGGCCATGGGCAACATCTTTCAAGAACATCTACGGAAGACAGTAGAATGTCATGTAGATGACATTGCTGTTAAGAGTCGATCAAAAGATGATCACATTCAAGACTTGAAGACAGTATTTGAATTGATGCGCCAACATCAATTGAAAATAAACCCTACTAAGTCTTTCTTAGGGGTTTCCAGTGGCAAGTTTTTAGGATTTGTCATTACTTCTCAGGGTATCCATGTTGATCCTAATAAGGTTAAAGCAATTCTTGAAATACGTCCTCCACGCAATTTAAAAGAACTCCGTGGCTTCCAAGGTCACATTGCGTATATCAGGAGATTTATATCCAATCTCTCTGGAAGATGCCAGCCTTTCTCCCGTCTATTAAAAAAGGGTGTATCATTTGTTTGGGATGAAGCGTGTCAGAAAGCCTTCAATGACATCAAGCAATACCTTACAAATCCCCCTGTTTTGGTACCTCCAGTGATAGGAAGACCATTTTTGCTATATGTTCGAGCTTTGGATCATTCACTTGGTGCTCTTCTTGCACAAAAAAGTGATATAGGGCATGAACAAGCGATTTATTATCTTAGCCGAATGATGGTCGGAGCAGAACACAGGTATACTCCTGTAGAGAAGGAATGTCTGGCCTTGGTTTTTGCTGTCCAAAAGACAAGATATTATGTGACAGGACAGACTATCCATGTCATCTCCAGAATAAATCCCATTCGGGTATTGATGAGAAAACCGAGCATTCTTAACTCTAGGTTAGCTACCTGGGCGATGTTGCTCACTCCTTATGACATGGTTTATATACCTCAAAAATCAGTGAAGGGTCAAGCATTAGCTAATTTCTTAGCTACTCATCCTATACCTGAAACATCAAAGTTATATGAGGACATTCCAGATGATGTCGTGGATTGCAATATAACTTTGAAAAATAACATCTGGCAATAATATTTTGACGGAGCATCACGGGTTAGACCTAAAGGTAATATTATCTCTGGGGTAGGAATCGTCTTAGTTTCTTCTGACAAAATGGTCATATAACGTGCCTATTCTCTCAATGAACCATGCTCTAATAATGTAACAGAATATAATGCTCTATTGATTGGTCTCCAAGTCGCAAAATAATTGGATATTGAATTCCTGGAAGCCTATAGAGACTCTCAACTGATTGTTAATCAGGTTAGAGGGACTTATGAAGTCAGAAATCCTGATCTCATCCCTTATCATCAAGTGGTAGTCGAATTGGTCCTTTCATTCAAAGGATTCTTTATTGAATTCGTACCACGTTCTCAGAATGTGGAGGCTGATGCTCTTGCTAGCCTAGCTGCAGACTTGGTTGTTCCAATCCGAAGACAAAATACAATTACTTTATTGGACCGAGACTTATTCTGTGTCAAGAATAATTTGTGTATTGAACAGAGTTATACTACAGAGTCAAGCTCTCAGCAGAAGGAATGGAGAACTCCATTTATTGATTACGCGGTTCATGGGATTTTACCTGAAGATCCGAAAGAAGCTGTATCAATTAAAAGACGATCATTTTGATTCTATTATGATTCATCTTTACATATGTTATATCGTCGTTCATACGATGGACTCTTGCTGTGCTGTCTCTCAGAAAGTAAAGCTAAACAGACACTCCGTGAGGCTCATTATGGTGTTTGTGGTGCTCATCAACCGGGTTCGAAATTACAGGACCACATTCGAAGAATGGGGTATTATTGGCCTTCCATGATAGCAGATGCTGTGGATTACGCCAGAAGGTGTAAAGCATGTCAAATTCATGCTGACTTTATTCACCAACCTTCTGAATTTCTACATCCTACAGCAGCTTCTTGGCCCTTCGAAGCTTGGGGTATGGATGTCATTGGTCCTATTAACCCTCCTTCTGTTAAAGGACATCGGTTCATATTAGCTATAACCGATTACTTTTCTAAGTGGACAGAAGCAGTTCCCCTTGCCGAAGTGAAAACATCTAATGTGATCAGCTTCATCAAACATCATGTCATTTATCATTTCGGGATTCCTCGACGAATAATTCATGACAATGGTGCACAATTTGCCAGTCAGGCATTTTATCAGTTCTGTGATAAGAATCAAATTTAAAATCTAGCTTCTACGGCTTATAATCCAGCTGCTAATGGTTTAGCCGAAGCCTTCAATAAGACGATCATTAAACTTCTCAAAAAGTTTATCTCTTCTAATAAACATGATTGGAATGAGAAACTTAGAGAATGTTTATGGGCTTATCGAACAACAGTCCGGACTTCTACTGGTTTTACACCATTTTCATTAGTTTATGGATGTGAGGCTGTTCTTTCCTTGGAAATCCAGATTCCATCTCTACGAATAGCTATTGCTAATGAGCTAACTATAGAGAACAATGATCGCTTACGACTCCAAGAACTTGAAGGATTAGACGAGAAGCGTCTTCAAGCACAACAGCATATTGAGCTATATTAAGCCCGTATATCTCGAACTTTCAATCGTAAAGTTAAAGAGAGGGTATTCAAGATTGGGGAGTTGGTATTAGCCGTTCGAAGACCGATGATTATGACTCACAAAAGCAAAGGGAAATTCCAAGCAAAATGGGAAGGCCCTTATGTAATTAAGACCGTGTTTTCTAATGGCGCCTATCGGTTATCAAAGCCCAATGGAGATTTACTCATGATGCCGATCAATGGCAAATTTCTTAAGAAGTACTATGTATAAAAAAAAGGAGACATAATAAAAATAAAATTTCTTTTATTATTATTTTTGTTCTGAATAAAGGATTAAGGACGAGGACCACTGCCTTCCTTATTGAATACATAGTCAGCCAATGCTTCGAAGGCATTGTTGCCTGAGTTCATAAAAAACCTGCAGGCAGCCATCCTCAGCGCTTCTTCTTCAGGAGTTTTCTCTGGCTCTACTAAGAAAGCAAGGATGTCTTGTGATGGCTTGGGAGTAGAAGCTTTCGCCTACTTCGGTTGAACCTGTCACAGTTAGCTCAACGGGGTGCGTCTCGATGACGTCCTCAACCTTCTTGGAGACTTCATTCTTTTGCTGTACGCTCACGGAAGACATTTCCGATAGAGGAGTGGAAATAAGAATGAAATGTTACAAAGAGTTCTCACCTATTTATAGGAGAGATCTATTAATGAACCAGTCTTTTGAAAACAACTGTTCATTCCCGAAAAGACCTGTCCGTTCATTACATCAAATTCATCCATTTAATTATGGAATTGAATTAACCTTTTTCTTTTCCCAAAAGATATGTCGGTTTATTCATTTTGGCATATATCCTCAAATGACATCTGTCTTCTTAATCCCCAGCTACCAAGGTTTGGTTAAGCTGATTACTCGTCTCTTCGGAGAGAAATTTTGATCTTCTATCTTACCACTTGGTATAGAAAATTGGATTTATTATTTATCACGTTTTTATGACCTCTGAATAAATATTAAATTTGTTTGTATTTCCTATCTATCATGTCCATTTGACCTCTGCATAGATATTAATCTACTTTTCTTTGAGTTCTTACATACTGTCATGTCCATATTACCTCTGATAGTATTGTATACTCTAAAAACAGAAAACAAGATTTTATTATCTGTCATGTCCGTATTACCGCTGGATAGATACAAATCATTGAGCATAGAAGACTGGTCAAATCTCGACTTTTACGCTTCTGTTCAAAGTGTTTCAAATTTTGAAGATATTTGAAAACTTTGAAGGGGGTCTTGTAGGAGCGTAAAAAGTGCTTCATAGAATGAGTCAAAGAGATGGAGCATTTCATTCAAAATGATCTACTTTACGCCTAAGATAGGCTAATCATTTTACGCCAGGGTCAAGCCGATGGTTTTACGCCTAAGACAGGCTAACCACTTTACGCTGGACAAAGCTGTCGAGTCTTGCATTTAATGCAAAGTCTGACATGAAAATTTAATGATGGCATATATCACAGAATTCGAAGGGATTTGTTTTACACAGAGACCAATGTTGTCGTTTAGTATGTGGACTGAGCTGTTTTACGCTCACAATATGGCTTCTTTTACGCATGGAGACTGTATGAGTTTTTACACTCAAAAGTTGACGTGTACATAAAGTTTATTTGGGCTACTTTTACGCTCAAGGTTGTTTAACAACTACTTTACACGGGAAGTCCATGTCAGGACTATTTTACGCCTAGTCTACTACTTTATGCTCAGAGTATATCTTGGGTTATTTTTACGCCCTATTCTTCTTCACCAATTTGGAACGTGGTTTGCCTACATGGCTTTCATGCCACATATCTCGAAGAACGTGTGTACGTGCATCCTATTCTTATTAAAATGATGGGACACGTGTCAACGTATGCAGAGGATGACTTCAGTCATGGGTGGCAGTTATTAGCGTAAAGACGGAACTTTTGCTGAGTTTTTACGCACAAGAAGCCAAGTCTATAAATAGACTTATTTTTCTCATATAACGGACAGACAGACAGAGAGAGGAGAGAATACATAGAGATCAGAGCCCAGAGACTTTGATTTTTCGGAGCATTCTTCTTCAACTTTTCTTCCAGAACAGAGTGAAGCAAAGTAGGAAAGCATTCGGCCTCGCCATCAGTGCCCAAGTGCGTCGATACCTTTCTGGTGACTTAGTTCTTCCAATTGTTCATCTTTTAGCAGTGATCTTCATCATCATCGTATGGTCCAAGGAACAAAGTGATCATTTACAGATCAGACTTCCATAGCAATACTTCCCAGAATCAAATTTGTACTTCTTGTACTTTTTCTCGTTTTATTTTCAAAATCCGATTTCCAGGCATTTTGTTAAGTGAAACATAGATAGCTTAGGCCTCGCATCGTGCACGCGGGTCCTAAGCCATACCGATATTCATGTACTCCTGTACATGTTCCTGTACTCACCCCAGCCGGTCACATATGCTAGTTGTATTTCAAACATTGTTCACTTGTCATGTCTGGTATTTCAGGTACATAATTACTTTCCTGTACTTTATCTCATGTACTTTCATTCATGTACCTTCATGTTCATTTCCTGTATTTCATATTTCCTGTTCTCCTATACTCATTTCCATATCATGATGTTCTTGTTCATTACCTAGAACTATACTTTGCTCCGCTCCTGACTAGGATATATTGCAGGTGAGATGGAGGCTTTGTGTGACACATATTATGGCCGATAGTCTATAGATGCAGTAGAGCCAGTTGGAGTTGCTCTGGACTTAGAGGCTGAGGAAGCCGAGCACTTTACCCACTAGTAGTCTATATTTCTTTGTATTTGAGACTATCAGACTTTACTTTCATTTGCTGAAAATGTAATAATTCTTAGACTTGTACTTGATTCTGGGATTCGTTTATAGATGTTGTGTTTCACACTTATTCCTGTTTATCTGGTTAGATTTCGCTAGATTGGTACAGCTTACTTCATCGTATCCAACGATGAAGGCTGGGCGTGTCCGACTCGTGTCCGATTATTCGGGAGCGGGTCGTGACACTAATAGCTATTGTTGTAAGCAAACTCTACCAGGTGAAGATGATCCTCCCAAGAATCCTTGAGGTCTAACACACACGTACGAAGTATGTCCTCGAGAGTCTGGATGGTCCTTTCCGACTGCCCGTCTGTCTAGGGGTGATAAGCAGTACTGAACTTGAGCTGGATGCCCAAGCTAGCCTACAAACTCCTCCAGAAGTGGGAAGTGAAGTGACTATCCTGATCCGAGACTATGCTTATTGAAACTCCGTACAATCTGACTATCTGCCGCACATACATCTCTGCCAGCCTCTCCATAGACAATCCCACTTTGAAAGGCAAGAAGTGGTGCAATTTGGTCAATTTATCAATGATGACCCATATCACGTCTTTTCCTCCTAGAGAGCATGAAAGTTCGGACACAAAGTCAATAGTGATGTGCTCCCACTTCCACTCTAGAATAGGTAGTGGCTGTAGCAACCCACCTGGCCTCTGTCTCTCGGCTTTCACCTACTGACACACCAAGCAGCGAGATACAAACTGAGCTACCTCTCGCTTCATGACGTACCACCATGCGTGCTCTCTCAGGTCTTTGTACATCTTGTTGGCTCCAAGATGCATATAGTACTGAGATCGATGCGCTTCCTGAAGAACCTTCTTCCGAAGCTCTCCACTCAGAACGCACAGTCTAACACCATTCCTCAGTGACCCATCTTTGGCTATTGAGAAATTGTCTAGCAAACTTGCCCGTATATGCTCTCTGATGCTCCTCAGGGCAACATCATCATACTGTGCTGATCTGACTATGTCCATCAACTCAGACTGAATCTGTAAACCCTATATCTGAATATCTATGCCCGAAATAATCACCTCGATACCCAAACTATCTAGATCGGCCAAAAGATTACGATCTGCCGTCAAATACATAGCGGCTGGATACCTGCTTAAGGCATCTACAACTACATTGGCCTTTCCTGGATGGTACTGCAACGAGATATCGAAGTCCTTCATCAATTCAAGCCACCGTCTCTGCCTCATGTTTAATTCCTTCAGGGTGAACACGTACTTCAAGCTCTTGTGATCCGTGAAAATCTCAACTCGCTCTCCATACAGGTAATGCTTCCACAACTACAAAGCAAAAATAACAGCTGCCAACTCCTGATCATGGGTAGGATAGTTCTTCTTATGAACGTAACTGCCTAGATACATAGGCAATCGTCTTTTCGTGTTGCTGAAGAACGCAACCCAAGCCCTTCCTAGAAGCGTCACTGTAGATCGTGAAACCACTAGTCCCAGATGGCAACGTCAAGATAGGAGCTGAGGTCAACCTCTTTTTCAGCTCATCGAAGGTAGCCTGACACTCCTCAGTCCAGACGAACTCCACGTCCTTCTTGGTGTGTCTAGTCATCGACTGTGCAATCGAGAGAAGTCCTGGATAAACTTTCGGTAATAGCCTGCTAGACTCAGAAAGCTCTGAATCTCGGCAACTGAACTGGGTGTGGACCAAAACTCCACTGCTAAAATCTTTTTTGGGTCCACTGAGATCCCATGCTCGATCACAACATGACCCAAGAACTCTACATGCCCTAGGAGAACTCATACTTTGACAGCTTTCCATAGAGTTGCTCCCTTCTCAGAGTCTCTAACACAATCCGTAGATGCTCCTCATACTCCTCCGGTCTTCGAGTATACCAAGATGTCATCTATAAAGACCACCACGAACTTGTCAAGGTACTGATGAAATATCTTGTTCATCAAGTTCAGGAACACTGCTGGGGCATTGGTCAACACGAATGGCATGACAGTGAACTCGTACTGGTCGTACCGAGTCTGAAAAACCATCTTCGAAATGTCTTTCCGCTTTACCTTCAGCTGATGATAACCAAACCTCAAGTCTATCTTCGAAAACACCTTCGTACCTCTCAACTGATCGAACAAGTCGTCAATCCTCGGCAACGGGTATTTATTCTTGATAGAGAGGTTGTGAGCGCTCTGTAGTCGATACACATACGTACCGTACCATCCTTCTTCGTTAGAAACAGAACTGGTGTGCCCCAAGGTGATGAACTCGATCTGATGAAACCTTTGTCCTGCAGCTTGTCGACATGCTTCTTCAGCTCTGCCAACTCGCTGTTGTTGACCCTATAGACGTGCTGTGAAATAGGCTCAGCATCCGACTGTCAAGATCCGCACCCATTTTTCGGGATGCAAGTGCACGAGCAAGTCAGCTACGTACCAAGCAGACTCCAGCCCAACTTGAATACGTAAACGCTTTCCGGACTATGGTAATGTGATTAATCATGGCAAGACAAAACTATATCTCAATCCACAAAAAGAATCTAAAACATGAATGAATACTATGGGTTGTGGTCTGCAGCCCACTAGCATACATGTTCGATTAGACTCGAAGAATATTATGAGTCTGTAAAGTAAGCCAATAAGCAGAGTATATCATGATAAGGAATGAAAGCATGAGCCGATATTAAACGTAATAACAATACCTGGATCCTGCAAGTGCATCATAATCATCTACCATCCTGCTCTGCTAACTAACTCCATACAATCGCTAAACTTGAAGAGATCATCAGGTCCTCAGGAGACATAGCAAGATACATAAAAATAAGCCTATCTAACAGTTCTATCATGAATAAGAATATAAACTGGAAATGAGACAGAAACTAAAAAGTGACTATGAACACGGATACGAAAACAACTACGCATAAATGAACTGCTGGAAGGACAAGTAAATAAGAGATCAATGGAATACCAAACCCTCGCCCCGAGTGGACTCGTAGGTTTGAACTAATCACTAACCCTCGCCTTGAATGTGGACTCGCAGGTTAGTTCACGACAAACACCCTCGTTCCATGTGTGGACTCTGGCACAAACGAATCAAGATAACACCCTCATCCCGAGTGTGGACTCCCTGGCGCAAACGAATCAAGATAAATACCCTCGTTCCGAGTGTGGACTCAAGGACGCAAACGAATCAGAAATAACAGTTCAGTTACATATACTCGTAGACATGATTCAGTCAAGATACAGGTGACGACACATACAACTCAGTCACGACACAAGTAAGGACATCTCTAGTATAAACTATAATGAGAACAAGCCCGATATAACTACACTATCAAGTCACGAAAAAATGGTGATATACAAACAAGACAAATAAACTGATATATATGGTATGAAGAAAATATATAACCGAAATCAACTAGAGAAGTAAAAGATAACATATAAAACGAAAGAGTATAAGCATGAAAATAAACTGTAGAGAAAGGCAAGGTATCTTGCCTGGTGGTAGCAATATGTCCCGCAAATAATTCGTCAAATCAAAGAGTCACAAAAGCCAAACTCCCGCAAATACCTCCGGATGCTGAAACAGACATTGCCAATATTTTCAGAATAGTCAAATTAGCTAGGATAGCCTACCCATAAGTCCAATTCTGGACACAGGGGCAAAACGATAATTTTGGACCAAAACGATATTCGCCGTTGGACCCGCTTTGCACCGAAAACTGTACCAAAGCCTACAGTCTCTAAAGTCATCAAACTATATATCTACAAATTTATTTTGATGATATGAACCCAATCGTATGTCCAAAGTTAAATTTTAGTGGGCCGTGCATAAATTTGCACGTTGGATCGGGTCGCGGGCCCGCCAAAATAGCGTTCCAGTCGACCTTCTCAGAATCGGACCAAACTTGGCATACAGGACCAAAAAAATAACATAATCCTATTGGTGCAAGTTTTATCTCAATATGACAAACGTGCATGAAGTTATGAGCTAGTTTGCAAATAGGCCGATACGGGGTATCTCGACGGATACGTCTTGATTTCTTCGTGCACGTACAAAAAAATCGAGTTTCATCGAATCCCACACATCGTAACATCCGTACGTGCCTTTCAATGCTTACGGATTGCGACCACGTCGCCCGGTTTTTCGGGGCGCACACCGTATCGGGATAATTTTCTAAGATTTTTAGTTTCTGAGAACAAGTTTTTCTAGGTTTTTAAAATACAATAACTTCGTACATACTGATCGAAAACCTGATCTACCAGATATTTTTTATTCTTGTATATGTTGTCTAAAGAATCGTTTAGTTAGTTTTTCCAAAAGCTTTGTGGATTGCGAAAAATCTGTCTTCCAAAACGTGGCTTCTAACAATAAAATGGTTCTGTTTTCGTAATGTTTTTCGACAACTTCGCCTCGATTTTCTTGGCGATATAGGGCCTCTAATATCGTACTACTTGAAGGAAAATAAACTCGTATAGGTTGCGAATATACCTAAAAAGATGAATTATGAAACGATCTATGGCACACGACAAAACATTGCAGCGAAGACGGCTTCGCAGGGCTTGCTGTTGTCTGCTACCAGCGAGCCCTTGCTGCTCTTGCTGTCGTGCGTGACTTAGCCAACTGCTGGGTTCGCCGCCAGCTCGGGGTATGTTAGGGTTTGAGGTTTTTAAGAGAGGTCTCTCTCTCGATCCTTTTATACCTTTGTTGCTGATTTTGTTCTGGTTTTGGGGTCGGGTGTAGGTTCTCTGTGCGGGGGTTGAGCTAGCTGGGCTGGGCTTTGTGGGAACCTTGGAGGGCTCGGGCCTAGGGGTTGGGCTGTGGGGTTTTGGTTTTTCATTTTTTATTGATTCATCTTATTTCTTCTTATATATATTATATATATATATATATATATATATATATATATATATATATATATATATATATATATATATATATATATATATTTTATATATATATATATATATATATATATATATATATATTTTAAATATATTATATATATATATATATATATATATATATATATATATATATATATATATATATATATAATGTAGATCTAAGCATTAATACACACACATGGAAATAACAACACGAAATATTTATATATAAAAATATAATATAAGAAACAGTGTAATATATATATATATATATATATATATATATATATATATATATATATATATATATATATATATATATATATATATAAAATATATATATATATATAAAATATATATAATATATATATATATATATAAAATATATATATATATTATATTTTTATTATTATAAATCTAATAAAAATATTAATAACTATGTAATGATAACCAATAAGAAAAAAATCTATAATAGGTGTACATATAAAATATGTATAGTCTGAAGTTACTAACATGCATGAGGATAACTAGGAAGGTGATTATCCTATTTTAAACAATTATCACTTATATCAAATAATATTGATGTCTTTACTATATACATATCAATTGTTTATAAAAATATATTTAGTAGAGCAATAAGATAAAATATGGCATACACACATAAAATTATATCGACACGGACATCTTTGATCACACTGCTTCATTACATGGCTTAGGCTTGGTACGGTTCCAGTTTGATACAACTAAGTCTTCTAAAAGTCATTAATCTTAATAATAAATAATTAAAATATTTATAGTGGTCATGTCAGAACTTGGTCTATTTTTCCTAGTTAGGACACACTTATGGCTTAGTCTTCCCTACCATAGCTAAAACACTAGTCAAGGCACGCAACTACACTATTCGTGCCATAATTTTTTGTCACCTTGTACTCCAAATCTCAACCATGGCTAAGGCCATCTATCGTAATAACTATTTAATTAACTTATTTATAGAATTCCAAAAAGTCCCATTTAATTCAAATAAATAAAAAATATTTTAAAAATACTGGGAAGAGGGGTTACACCGACACCAAGTCTATAAAGAACTCAACATTTCTGTCTGGCGGCATCCCTGGCAACTCCCTAGGAAAACATCCAAGAACCCTGTTATCAATAGATATGGCAATTCCTGCCCCGCCAACAAGGGTCCACAGAACCCATCTCCCGGCTCAGCTGCTCCTCTGGCAAACTCAAACTCTGGCTCTCCCGTCTAAACAAAACTCTACCTCCTCTACAATCTATACTAGCATAGTGCCTGCTCAACCAATCCATACCGAGTACCACATCGTAGCTCGGGAGTGGCATTACGAGCAAACATGCACTAGAGTCCCGGCCTCCCAGTATAATTCTCCGCCCCTTACAAATATTATTGACCAGGATAATGCCTCCTCCGGTCATAATCTTGCAAGTCCTACCTAGAAATTCAGCAATAATGTTGTGTTTATGTACAAAAGAAACAGAGCTAATACAGGAAAAGAATCGAGTAGAACAGAACCTGCCACTACATCTGCCACGGGCTCAGCCTCCTCAACTGCTAATGCGAATGCTCGGCCCTGGGGTGCTCCCCTCGAATGCTGGACAAAATGCTGCTGCTGCATCTGAAGTGGCAGACCCCTCTGTTGAACTGCAGGTCCAGGTGGAGCTCTAGCAGGTGGTGATCTGTCCTGACCTCCTTGGCCTGCACGAACAGGAAAATCCTTTAGGTGGTGATCGGACGCTCTACAATACAGGCAAGCACCCAACCTCTTCCGACAGACCTCTCGACTGTGCCTCGGCTTCCCGTAGAAGCCAGACTTAGGGATCTGTTTCTGCCTCTGATGATGCGCATGTGTTGGTGCCTGATGCTACTGAAACTGAGGCTGCTGCTGGAACAGCCTCTGCTGAATGTGAGGACTCTTGGTCGACCCTGCACTAGAACCAGCTCCCAAATCATCATCGCTCCTCTTGGGCCTGAGATCGAAGTCCTCTTCGGCTTTCTGTGCGTTCATTAGTATCTGCTCAAAATTTGCCTCGCGATGCCCAAATGTGCGAGAACGAACAGTGTGGTTCAGGCCCCTCCTGGACTTGCGGGCCTTCTCCCCCTCATCCTGAACCTTTTCTGGGGTGAATCGGCTCAAGCGAAAGAACTCCGCCGCATACTCGTCCACCGACGAGTTCCCCTGGACCAGTCCTACAAACTGGCCCTCCAACGCGCTGAGAGCTACATCAGGAAAAAACTTCTCCTTGAATAGCCTCCGAAAGTTCTCCCAAGTCAGCCCTCTAAGAGATGCACGAGGGTTCATGCAGTACCAGGTCAACGCGATGTTGAAGCACTGACTCGCTGCTGCTGATACCCACAGCCTCTCCGGGATCTCTGCCAACTCCAGGCTTCGCTCCACATCCTCTAGCCAATCATCGGCATAAAGGATGCCCTCGGTTCCCCTGAAATCTCGAGGGTACATCTTCTTGAAGTCAAGCACTGAACCAGGCCTCGGCTACTGTTGATGCGGCTCCTGGGCGGGAGCGCCCTGAACCAAAGCTGTAGCTACCTTCTCAATTGTTTCCAGTGTCAACTGATGCCTTTGTCTGACACTGCGATGCCTCTGCCTGTGCTCGTTGCGCCTCCATTATCTGCTGGAGGAGCACAAACATCTGAATAGCATCCATCGACAGTGCAGGTGGAGGTGCAAGAGTCTCTGGCACGACAATACTAGGCCTCTGAACCGACGGAGGAAGACCTCCTAGTGCTGCTGCCTATCCCTCCTGGATGGTAGGGACAATAAGGGAAGCAGGGATAGCCTCCTGGACTGCAACTCCCTCGACCAAAGAAATAGGTCGTGAAGGATCGGACCTTTCCGGTGTTGTACTAGATCCAGCAACCTGAGTTCAAGTCTTTGTCATCCTGAAGACAAATTTGAGCAAAGAGATCAATATGGCACAAGATAAGATATTATCAAAGAAGGACAATTAAATTTGAAATACAAGAAGAGTTGTCATGATAATCGAAAGATCGAAATTTTTTCTAATATGTGATTGAGTAACTCCTATCATAACCTAGAATTTATATCTTAACTGCAGGCTCGTAATTAGTACTATAAGTCGAGTACCATTACAAAATCGTACTAGTTACGGCAGCTGAACCTGCATGGGCCACCACAAAAATGTGTCACGACCCGCACCCTGATTATGGGCACAAGCACGTAGGTACGTCCAGCCTACGCCACAGAATCGGCGGTAGAACGCTGTATAGGTCAACTACAATATACAACATCTAGACACAATATATATAAACCTATCATCTCCGTACGGAGGTATATAATCACAAATCAATCATAAGACATCTAAGGAAGATAAGCACGAATATGATAAGATAGGATGGAAATAGATATACTGAAAATAGATGCAAGTCACCACACAAGTTTAGAGTTCAAAACATAACACAAGATCCTAAAATATAAAGTATACTATAAGTCTCAAAATACTAGCTGGAACGCAGTCCAGTCAAACCTAAATAGTCTAAGTTTAAGCAGGCGGTGCGTCCTCAATGGGCACCGGCTCCACAGAGATGTCCATGTTGTACTCACCGTCTATGCCAAACCCATAGAAGGTTGATCAGTCAGTATCTATAACATTTGTAAACATCAACGGGGTTATCCTGTCAGGATATGAGCAAGCACAAACGCTAATAGCAGTTCCATGTGAATTGACAAATTCTATAAGCGACAATTATAATAGAATACAAGATGAAATATTAAGACTAGAATATAAACACGATATGTAAAACTGGATATCATGTCAAGGTATGAAGTACTAGAATGTAAACAGTATGAAATATTTGATGTATAATGTAAACATAAATAGTGCCTTGATATATTAGAGTGTTATGTGATCGGCTTGGAAAACTGGATCGGGCTATTCCATTCGACCAACTATAAGAAGAAAAGCATCTGGAGGGTCTTGCCAGGCAACATGGAAAGCGAGCACAAGAAATATAAGATCTCGCTACACCCTACGTGCAGTGAGGGTGAAGCAAGCACAAGAATAGTTACATGAGGGGTATTGCTCACATAACCTCTAATAACTCTCCATCCCCGAGTAGTATAATAGATCCGGACATAACACGTCATGACACAGTATTCAAAAGCAGGAGGCCAGTACATTCCCAAATCGATAACTATAAAAGTACAGAAAACAAGATCGAACAATGCACCCATATACCAAGAAAGTCCAGGAATAACGTCTCATGACAGGATCCGACGTATACTAGTCCGTGTACCATCGTGTCGGGAATCAAGTAAAACACTACAACTGAATCGGATATAGCAGATATCAAGACAATAAAAACTATCAGAGAATGTAATCGCCGGCGGTCCTGAGCTGTTAATGAGAATCGATGCTCATAGTGATGTCACAGACCTAAAGATGAGATATCATGAGTTAATTTGGGTTTGACAGTGTATGGCATGATATTTTAGTGTATGCTATACAATCTAGGTCAAACTAAGTCAAACTAGGTCACACAATATCAAACTAGGTCAAACTGGGTCAAAGGTTGTCTTTTAGTTGACTTTTGGTCAACTGGTCAACTCCTAGTCCAATCTAGGTCTACTCTTGCGCTGTCTTGCTGGTATGGCATGATATTCTAGTGTATGCTATACCAAGACTCTCTACCGGCGAACTTATGACGGCCTACTCTTGCGCTGTCTTGCTGGTGATAAAGCGAAGCAAGTATTGCGTGAAGCTCACGACGGTGTCTGCGGAGCACATCAACCCGGTCCTAAGCTACAGGATCGCATCCGACGCATGGGTTACTATTGGCCCTCTATGGTATCTGATGCCATCGAATATGCGAGAAAATGTCGAGCTTGTCAAATCCACGCAGATTTCATTCATCAACCATCGGAATTCCTTCATCCGACTGCTGCTTCCTGGCCTTTTGAAGCTTGGGGCATGGACATCATTGGTCCCATCAATCCTCCTTCTTCTAGAGGACATCGGTTCATACTGGCAATAACCGACTACTTCTCCAAATGGGCCGAAGCTATACCATTGGCTGAAGTTAAGACCAACAGTGTCATCAACTTTGTCAAACACCATGTCATCTATCGATTTGGTGTACCTCGAAGGATCATTCATGACAATGGACCTCAATTCATCAGCCAAAAGTTCACAAGGTTCTGTGACGATCACCGGATTGACAATGTCGCTTCGACAGCCTACAATCCTGCTGCTAATGGCTTAGCTGAAGCTTTCAAAAAGACTATCATCAAGCTCCTTAAAAAGTTTGTATCTACTAACAAACGAAACTGGAGCGAAAAGCTTGGAGAATGTCTTTGGGCATACCGTACTATGGTCCGCAACCCTACAGGTTATACACCCTTCTCTTTGGTGTACGGCTGTGAAGCAGTTCTACCCCTGGAACTTCAAATTCTATCTTTGAGGATTGTTATCGCCAACGAACTCACGATAGAGAACAATAATCTTCTTCGACTTCAAGAGTTAGAAGCGATCGATGAGAAGCGATTATTAGCTCAACAGCATATTGAGTTATACCAAGCCCGCATCTCAAAGACTTTCAACCGCAAAGTTAAGGTCAGAGCTTTTCAGAAAAGAGAGCTCGTTCTAACGGTCAGACGTCCTATGACTATGACTCACTCAAGTAAAGACAAGTTTGATGCGAAGTGGGAAGGTCCATATATCGTGAGCAAAGTCTTCTCAAATGGAGCCTATCAACTCATAGAGCTAGACGGTCGAGTTGTAATGATGCCCATCAATGGCAAATTCCTCAAGAAATACTATGTATAAATGTAACAAATAATGATTGTAATTATCAGACAAGTTCATAAATAAAATTCAGTTTTATTTCATCTTAAATGATAGTACATAATATCAAGGAAGGTCACTATCATCCTTCTCAAAATTGGGACGCGGGCCACTACCGTCCTTATCAAAAACATGATCAGCAAAAGAGTTGAGAACATTCTTGTTCGAACCCACCAGGAACTTGCAAGCAGCTATCCTCATGGCTTCTTCTTCTTCAGTCTTCCCTGGTTCAAGAAGGAAGTCCAAGATGTCCTTTGACGGTTTGGGGATAGACGAACCTTCGCCCGCTGCTATCTGCTTTGGTTGAGCCGTTTCGATTGGACGTTCCTCAGTACCCGCTTCCACCTTTGGGGTGATCTCAGTCTTCTTGGATGCATCTCCAGACGACATCTTTATGTTGAAAAGTGAAAGTGACCATCTCATCTGATTTTCTGTTCTATTTATAGACAGAGAGTCGTAAGACAACCAAGCGACACATTCATCTGACGGTTCATTCGTTCGTCACATTCATCTGACGGTTCATCCGTTCATCATATCCATTTGACGGTTCGTCCGTTCACATTCATCCGACGATTTACCCGTTCATTCATCACATATCCATTTGATGGTTCGTTCGTTCACATTCATCCGACGGTTTACCCGTTCATTCATCATATCCATTTGACGGTTCGTCCGTTCACATTCATCCGACGATTTACCCGTTCATTTATTACATATTCATCTGACGGTTCATCCGTTCACACATCCACTTGACGGTTCACCCGTTCATCATCTGATGGCTCGTCCGTTCATTACATTCAGCCCGACGATTCATTTCGTTCATTTCCCTTGACGAATCATTCAGTTCGTTCTTATCAGCAACTTGTCATTTTTGATTAAGTTGTCCATTAAAATAATAATATTCAATAAATTATATTTGCCACGTCCATATTACCTCTGAGCAGATATAATTGAATATGATTATTTTCTAGAATCAAGAAATGTATCATGTCTTATACCTCTGAATATATTTTCTATCTCTATTATTTATATCTGAATAAGATATGCAACAAGTAATAGAGCCACAAAAATGTCTTTTTATTGATCAAAGATGAAAGACATTACAACGACACATATCATGAAAAACAAGAAGATACAAAAGATCTTTCTATTCAGCCGGCAGTGTCATCAAATTGGTCATCTACTGCTTCAAGATTTGTAGTCGCTCTTCACGAGATTCCATCACTCGCTTCCTAGCTTCTTCCATCCCAGATTTATCATCGAAGGTTGGCAGGGTTACTAGTCTGTGAGTGACTTCAGTTTGGTGAGCTGCAGCATATTCATCTCTCTCTTGAGTCAGAACGCCAAGTTGGTGAATTGCAGTTTGATGTTGAGTAGCTTCATCCTCCAGAGTTAATTGAGCAAGTCTCAGTTCTTCCTGAAGACGGGCAATTTTTGCTTGTAATTCAGCAACTCATCTTTCTTTTTCTTCAGCAACAGATGCCACTGTTTCTACTTTGGAGTTGTACTCAGCGGACTTGGCAGTGAAAGTATCCAAGAGAATTTGGAAGTTAACTTTCTCAACCGCGGCCTCTTGAGACATCCGTTCAAATTCAGCTTGCACCAGGAGCTCTACCTCTCCCTTTCTTAGCTCTTTATAGCTCTTAACTGAAGTCTCCAACTCATCTAGTATATGCTCAAGGAAAGTAGCTTGAGCTTCATCCCCTTGGCTGCGGATGGCATTAATCAAGTAAGAGGTTGGACCTCTAACTGTAGAGAAATCAACTTCTTCCTTCTCTATCGCCCTATCTATTAAGGGTCCCAAAGAGCTAAAGAAGAAGTTGGTGAAAGAGTTGATAACAAATTGGTTGGTGGCCAAAGCACCCGGAGTAGCAGCAACTCCTGTTGATGACGAAGCAGTAGGACGCTCAGCTACTTGGACGAGAGGCTCTTTAAATAAGGGAGCTAAAGTAGAGCTGGTCGCTCCTCCCGGTTGTTCCTCTGCAAAAGCAGATAAACTTTATCATTTTGTCTGTCATTTACAGCTATTGAAAAGATCAAAAGTAACAGCAATCTTACCATGACTTGTCCCAGTCACAAGCCTTTCATCTGCTGGCCCAGATTCCAGTCTAGCAGAAGTAGCTTCAGACATTACTGCCTGGCTACTGCCTACCTCGGAGCCACCCAACAAATGACGACTGCTGCTAGCTATCGTCATCACAGGTACTATATCCGTGCACACTGGAGGAGCTGAAGAAGATTCGATTTCTGCATGGATCAAAGATAGAGATGTCAGTTATTAATCTATGAAAAGAAGGTTAATAATTTCAATTAATACCTTTGGGATCAACAGTAGGAGTTTCCTCCAGGGCCACTTCCTCATCTGCAATCTTTTCTGGAGATACCTGCACCTCAGTATCCTTTTCAGGATCCATGGTGTCATCAGCTGCTTTGGGAGATATATGGATTTCAATGTCCTCTTCAAGATTCTGTGTATCATCAACAGCCTCTGATGATGTACTCTCCTCACTTTTATTATCCTTAGGAGCTTCCTCGCTTGCAGCTGCAGCGACATTATCAATATCATCTTGCAGACAGGTCATCATATGTGCAACTTGATTTTCAAATCAAAATTCAAAGTATTTCGAAAGCTTTGACTATTTTCAAACTTCGAAAACTTTGAGGGGGTCTTGTAGGTCCTAAAAATCAAGTTGCACCCATCAACAAAGTCATCAAAATCAAATTATACATCCTTCAAGTGAACTGCGCTGAAGATAGATTGCGCAGCCATTCGATCGTGCAGGCTGAACTGCGCACTCATCCAACTGCGCATGCTGACGTGGCCCCGTCATTATTTTCTGACAGAGAATCAGATTTTTTGACAACTGACAGCACGGAGAACGAGGAAACTGTTTGTTTATCGTACAGCACAGCGTTCGATGACAGCTGTACATACAGCGTAATCGGCCTACAGCATAATCCAGCCCAGCGCCGTCCATCCTAGCGTAATCCGAAGCCAGCGCAATTCAGTCAGCGCACTTCATCAAGACAACTGACAAATGTACACGTGGCCTTCATGCCATTAATTGCTCATCACGTGGCAACCGTCTGTACACGACCATGCGCATTTCAATCAAATAATGCCATGTGTCCAAGACAGTTGGCCCACGATCAAGTAACTGCCAGCGCAATCTAACGTGTGCGCAGTCCAATGCAGTGCAATCCAACTTGCGCAGTCCAGAATAACTACAAAGTAGTTATTTCTAGAACTCTATAAATAGAGTTTCAAGTCCTTCCTAGAGGGGATCACATACATACATACAGAGATCAGAGAGTTCAGGAGTTTTTGCCAAAGTGCTGCTGCCTTCTTCAGAGGCTTTTGCTTTCAACTTCAGAGGCCACCGTCTTCAAAGTTTACATCATCCAAGGGATAAAGCGATCGTCTTCTGATCGGATTCCTATAGTTGTACTTTCCCAGAATTCTTGTAATCTTCTTTTACAAAGTTTGTTGAAATAAAGATCAACTTTTGTTTTTGCAAACACCTACCTCCAGTCCTATCCATGATCCTCTGGGAGGTGTACTCGTGCCTCCTAGCTGCCCTCAATACTGCATCGAACGTCTGATGCTCGAACTGCTCAACTGCCACAAGATCTCCAAGTACAGCCTCTGCTGGAATCGCTGGGCCCTATCAAACTCGGTTGCCACCAAGGTGGGGGCAAACCTACTGAGTCTAGAGAACTCAGATGCATAACTGTCGACCGTTCTGCCTCCTTGCTTCAAGTTGGTAAATCTCGTCTGTAGGTCGTACCGAGCTACAGCATCAAAATACTTCGTCTGGAATCTTTCTCTAAACACCGCCCAAGTAACCGGCACCGCTAATCCCACGGCCTGTGCCGCCCACCAACTGCGAGCTAAGTCTAGCAACTGTAGGCGTACCACCGTCACCTTCTCATCCTCAGGTGTCCTAGCTGCTCCAGAACCACCTCGGTATCCTGAAGCCAAGCATCCGCGGCAATCGCATCTTCGCTGCCGTCGAAGAATGGAGGATTCAGGCGCTTGAAGCTGTTGGCCGCGCTGTTCCCGGGATGACCGCCTCTGGTCAAAGCATCTGCCACTGCCTGGTGCAAGGCGTCGCCTCTACGATCCTGGGAAGCTATCAAGGTCCTGATGAGACCTACCAAGGTGCCATCGTCAGGCTCGACAGGTCGAACGGGCTGAACTGGTGGCTCTCCTCCAGTAGGTACAACTCTGGAGGCTACTCCGGAATGCTGGGCTTGATCTCCGGATTGCTGCTGGTCCAAGGGAAGTGCTCCACCTCGCTGATCGGCGGGGTCAGGAACAATGCCGCTGAAGAAGATGACATAGAAAACAATAAGGAAGGACCAGGACAGATCAACGATACAAGCATGTGATCAGGTCAAGATTCTCATGGATTTGAAGATATGAGTAGAGATCAAGGACGAGTACTGATTGAGACATCTATTTGGTAAACCCTCACATTCTTGAATGCCAAGACCTGCATGGGCCACCACTTAAACCATGTCACGCCCCAGAACCAGAATACTGGAGAGCGGGGGCGAACATAGCCAGCTACGTATATTGAAATAGAATCTACCTCGCTATACGGTCACGGCTGTCTAGATATGAGGGTTTACTACAAGCCAACGGTCTCTTAAGGTCAAGCATATTGTCTCAATCTCAAGCAAGTAATATAGTTACAAGATATTAGACCCCCAAATATACAATAAAAGGCGTCCCAAATACTACATATTGGATGATCATGAAGCTAGTCGTACAAAACGTCAAGACTAGCAAGAGTTCAGTCATACATGATCAACCCTAGGATTTGTTAATCATGTTACAGCCCGTAGGCAGACAGTAAGTAAATATGCATCGAGCTAACAGGTGCTCGTCGGCTAAACGCCTCAAAAGAATAATTTTATAATGTAGTGAGCAAAAAAAAAGAAAATCCACTCGTAGCCCGGGTTCCGTCTGGTCGCCACCATTGGGCTAGAAGTTTGGTAGATCCTCGGGTGCTGCTCCGAAATCTGGCCACACAAAACCAGCTGGGTCAAACCCCAGAAAGAGCAAGTGCCACAAAGGAGGCCACGAAATAAGAACAAAAGCCAGCATATCAGAACATACGGAATAGAAGAAAAGTATAAGTAATAAAGAGTACAACAAGACAATAAACGACTAGGGACGTGGAACCATTTCGGGAGCCAGGTTACAACCCTTAAACCAGACAATGACCGGGGTTGTAACCCTTCGCCTGAATAGCACTTTGTCTCTACCCATTTATTGTTAAAGATAAGTAAAACGATCATGCTCAGGAGTACCAGGTACAGGGACTAGACGAGACTTAAACAAGGCTGGATACCATCCATTCACAAACGGCCAAACAAATGCTACGGCTTACTACTTAACTAACTAGGGTTATCACAAGCCTAGTTACTAGCAAGATGCAAATGAGAATTTCCCAGTCCCAAACCCTGCAGACTATCCAGTTATCCTTTCGCGGGTTGAGAGTATGGTTGGGTACATCGCCCAGGAGACGATATACCCTTAGGTGACTTAGAGGGTGCAACACGTAACAGTGTGCTGGAAATGTGCCCTACTCGTCGGCAGGCTACAAGTCCAATTAAAGCGCCCAGATAACGAGATTGCCTGTGACTGGAAATTCTCTATGAACTATAGTTTGATCTAGTCATTAGCCTAATCCATATTCAGTGTGAACCCCTGACCGTGGTAACCAGGGAGTCACGTCCTAGACATAATGCAAGACAAGACAAGACAAGTGGATTGCGCAAAGCAGCAAGAATGAACACCCACGGAGTCAGAGTTGATTATATGAGTCAAGTTAGCCATCGCAACAGCATCAAGTCAAGTCATGTTACAAGTTACAAGTCAGGAGTGCGCCGCCACGAGCCACTATCAAGTTATCCAGTTACCAAGATTAATCATGAATCACATGCCACAAGTTAAGAGTGTACCCCGTCGGGTCACTATCAAGAAGATCAGAAAGTACTAAAATCATAAATCATAAAATTTACGAAAGCCGTACTAGTCATAAGCAAAACACCAAAAATCGTACCAGTTCGTGTTGGGTCGAGACAGTCGTGTTGTGTGGAACACGATCTCAAAACTCCAATCCACAAAAGAGAAGCCAAGTCCAAGAAATAAAACCAAACCATCATGGGCAAGTGGGTTGCACAGGGGGTCAGATTGCGCTGGAGGAATGGACTGCGCAAGGGAATGAACTGCGCTGAGGTTGGGTTGCGCTGAGGGCGGGTTGCGCTGGGTCAAGCTGCGCAGGGTTGAGTTGCGCAGGAGCCGAGCCGCGCTGGGAGCGAGCGACGCAGCAGTCAAGTGCGCCAATGGGAGGAAGGTGCTGGAGCTAAGAAACGCCAGCGCAAGTCAGCCCAACGCAAAGCGCTGGCCGAGGAGTTGCGCAGTTCGGCCATGCGCTAAAGAGCACAGGCCGAGGATCATCTTCTCCACCAAGCCGAGAGGAAACCCCAAGAACACCAAATTTCCAACCTTCATATCTTAGCCAAAACAAAACCAAATTTAGATTTTCAAAGTTTTAACTTGTGTAAAATTGAATTCTCTTCCACATGGAAGCCTCAAAACAAGGAAAACTCTAAGTTTAATAGATCAAAACCAAGAAAATCCAAAAATAGTTAAAACTTAGATCTAGAAAAATGGAAGCTCCAAATCACAAAATGCCAAGTTCTAATGTTGTTCACCATGGCCTAATCTAGCTAATGGACAAATAAAATGGGGTACTTATTTAGTGGCAAGGTGCACTTGCCTATGGTGTTGGTGGAGGAAGGAAGAAGAAGATGAAGAAAATTAATGGAAGTTATGAGGAGAAAGAAAGTTAGATGGGGTTTTAATGAGGGAGGGTGTGTTGTGTTGAGGGTGGAGGTTAGCTAAGTGTGGTCCAATGCATACTAAACCAAACCAATTCCTTCTCCACAAAAAAAAACCACGCCAGGTCCAAAAACCCATTTATGAGAAAACCAAAATCCGCAAGTCGAGCCAAAATAAAATTATAGGCCAAAATCTGAGAAAAATAAAATACAAGTCTGAAATACATATAAGCCTAATTAAAAATACGCATTCCGAAATACGGGCATCACATGTTCTAAAGATAACAAGGTAAGACTAAAATGTGCTAACAGTTCTATATGTAAAGAAGAGTCATAAATGCTCCAAACACAAAAGTCATCTCATATAATAGTAAGTCTAAGTACAAGTCCGAAACGTAAAGCAGGATACAGGTCCAGTCACAAAATACATAGTCTAATACATGACTACTCTCAAAAGTCCAAAATGTAAATAGACAACTAGACGAGTTTTTCCGCAGGTACATCCTCGTAAGACAAAGCCTGGTCCTCGGCAGTAAGTCCATAATATGAATCACAGAGCAACTCCTCCTCAGTAAGAATACCTAAAATGTTATCCTGTCAGGACGGGAGCAAGTACTGATTCTACCAAACTAAATATACGAAACATGAACAGAAATGTAATAAACTGGAATCATGGCATATCATGGTTTAATTGGTTCTTTTTAGAAATGGCAACATATAGTTTAAAAGTTTAAAACCGTAGTATGTACGTGAATCGGTCAATAGGTAAATAGGATGTACAGCAGCACATATCAAGTTTTTTGGCATGTACATACGTACACGAACGGCATCGGTGTATATCCATACACAAACGCGAGATCAGAACATACGGCAAAGTTACATATAGAATGTTACCGCACGTGATAAATACATACGGAGAAGGGGGTCATGATCACGTACAATACTAACAGTTTTCTCTTAACCCGTTATTTAAACATGTGAGAGATATGAAAAACTGTCCTAAATATGGTAGAGACTGAAAGTAATACAACATGTAAAGTTTAACTTGCTACCCCAAGGATCAGCATTTAACATGGTTGGAAAATCACAGTTTATTGTTATAGCAGTATGTAAAGTTTGTAGAAGTACTTGCCTTTAGCAAAGCAAAGCAGCGATAAAAAATGCTATAGATGCCGGGTGACTCATCACTGTAGAAATAATACATAAACATAGTTTTTATACTAAGTTAAACACTAAGACACTAGTGGTGCAACACGACTTTCTGACTGGACACCTAGCCAAATGATGACTTTAGCATAGGAGACCAATATGGGATGACACAATACCCAAACTAACTTTCTAGGATCTTTATACTAGTGTAGGGTGAGGTTCAATACGACTATAACTCAAAACAACACAAAAAGTTGAAAGTCGTAACAATGCAATAATTAAATCAAACTGTACACTATGTTCCAATAATTTTTTAGATAGACAAAAAGCTCAATTTTACATTAAATAAAGTACCATAATGATCCTTGTTAATTATAGAAATTTATACTTATTTTTTGGAATTTATAAACCCTCATAAATAATTATTAAAAATCAACAAACATAAATATACTGAAAATGAGTTCCGTTTTTCTATTTTTATAAAATATCAAAAGAACTTATTAAATGCTAGAAAAATTATAATAAATTGTCTAAATTAACATAGTATTTAAATACAATTTTTACCAGATTTTTAGAGTATTTAAAATATATATAGAAATTCAAAAACAGCAAGTAACAATTTCTGGAAAATAATTAATTAATTATTTACTATTTTGTCCATGTATTCGAATTTGAACCGAAGTCCAGATACAGGACCCAGAGTCATGAATCAAGTCAAATTTGACTTGTACAGACTCTGAATATATTAGACACAATTGGGCCCAAAAACCCATTATAGGCTTGGACATCAATTGGTCATAATCAACAAAAAGCAATAATTTATATACATAAATATATTTTTAAAGTGCTAAAATATACAAGTCACAATTTAAATAATAAAAATGACTTGTGAATTTAAGCACAATAATATTTTATACAAAGTAGAATTTGAAATACATATATAAATATACAACAACAATATTTATATATATACATACAAATATATATATATATATATTTATATATATATATATATATATATATATATATATATATATATATATATATATATATATATATATATATATATACTGTAAAATATATATATATATATATATATATATATATATATATATATATAAATATATATATATATATATATATATATATATATATATATATATATATATATATATATAAATATATATATAAATATATATATATATATATATATATATATATATATATATATATATATATATATATATATATAACAGTATATATATAATAATATATATATATATACATAAATACATATACATATACATATATATATATATATAAATACATATATTTATAAATACTATATGTATATATACATATACATAATAAAATACTAATTATAATATATATATATATATATATATATATATATATATATATATATATATATATATATATATATATATATATATATATATATATATATATATATATATATATATACAGATACTGTATATACATATATAACATTTTATATATAATAATATATATATACATAAATACATATATAAATATATATATATATACATATGTAATAAATAAAACAACAAAAAACAAAACAAAAGAAAACAAAATAGGGAAAGGGGCTCGAACTCGGCCAAGAGGGGGGTCGGGTTTTAGGCGCGGTCGGGCTGGCCAGGGGGTCAGCCCGAGCCATCTGTTTGGGAATGGGTTAGGGTTAGTGTTAGGTTAGTTTTAAGTTAACGGGTTTTAAACCCGATAGCCAAACTTCGTGTCCTGACTGTTTGGGACACGAAGAACGGATGAGTCCCCGTGTCTTGGTCATGCACGACACGTACGGGTCTAGTTGGACGTGTCCAGTCTTACCTACGCGTTGCTCGTGTCCTGGCGAGTCACATAGGTGAGTACGAGACACGCACGATACGGTTTTAAAGCTGTTACCTACGTGTCCGGCGTCGGGGTTGAAGTCGAGGGTACTGGACGGCGGAGGAAGCGTTGTCGGCATGGCGCTTGGTGGCGCTGCACTCGGCTGGCCTTGGCGAACTTGGTGGTGGTGGTTGTGGGTAGTGAAGGTGGCTGGGGAGGTAGTGCTAGGGTGGTCGCCAGAGTTAGGATTAGGGTTAGGGTTTTTGTCGGAGAAGAAGGAGTCGAGGCGGCTGTGGCGGTCGTGGTGGCGTTCTAGGGTTAGGGCTAAGTCTGGTGGTTATTTATAGGGGGAGAGGTCGGTCGAAGTCGGTTAGGTCGGTCGGGAAAGGCGGGTGGTCGCCGGGGGCAGCTGGCCGGTCGTTGGGAGCAGTTGGGAGGAGAGAGAAAGAAACGTGGGGGGGGGGGGGGGGGTCTGGCAAATTGCAGCAAGGCCCCTGGAGTTTGGGGCTTTGCAAAAATAACCCTAGGCCTCACAATTAAAACAATTCACTAATTTGCAAACTGATATAATAATAATTCGATAAATTACATAATGATATTAAAACAAATCTAAATATTACAAAACGATATTAAAATAATTTAATTTATTACAAAATATTATATTTTAATTTAAAAACTATTTAAAAATCATTTAAAAATTCTAAAAAAATTCCTAGCAATTATATTAATCTATTTTAAATATATAAAAGCTATTTAATATTATAAAAATATTATTTTGAAATTTAAGGGCTTACAAATCTTTCCTCCTTGAAAAATTTTGTCCTCAAAATTCACAAGGATAGAAGACTTTACAAACATTCTAACATAACAAGTAATGCAACAAATGACTAAGGCTACGATCAAAACTAACATCTAAGGTATCAAGCGGGAATGGGTGGTTCCCTCGCAGCTGTTGGGTCGAACAAGTAAGGATATCTCTCCCTCATGTCCAACTCCCTCTCCCAAGTAGATTCACCTGGAGAGTGACGGCTCCAAGCTACTCGTTCTAAGGGTATGACTTTGTTCCTCAGCCTCTTCTTCCTCCTGGGGAACGAGGAAGCCCTGAGACGAAGTCCATCGTAATGTGTTCCCACTTCCACTCGGGAATGGGTAACGGCTGTAATAGACCAGCTGGCCTCTGGCGCTCCGTCTTGACCTGCTGACAAACTAGGCATCTCGAAATAAAATGTGATACATCTCTCTTCATCCCGTGCCACCAAAGATGTTCCCGCAAGTCACGGTACATCTTGTTGGCACCAGGTTGAATAGAATATCTCGATCGGTGTGCCTCCTACAAGACTGCCTCTATCAGCTCTCCCTTCGGCACGTACAATCAGCTGCCATGCCTCAAGGATCCATCCTCTGCTACGGTGAAGTCATCCAGCAATCCAGCTAAAGCCTGGGCTCGAAGTTTGTGAAGGCTCTCATCTGTAGATTGTGCCTCCCTGATCTGCTCCATCAAACCTGACTGAATATCAAGCGCCATCATCTGTATCACTGATCCTGGCCAAACTATCTCGATACCGAGCTTCTCCAGATCTTCCCACAAATGTCGATCTATCATCAGATACCATGCCATCGGATGCCTACTCAGCGCATCCGCCACCATATTTGCCTTCCCGGGGTGATACTATAAATCGATGTCGAAGTCCTTCATCAACTCCAACCATCGTCTTTGCCTCATGTTCAGCTCTTTCTGCGTAAACATATACGTCAAGCTCTTGTGGTCAGTAAAGATTTCCACACGCTCTCTGTATAAGTAATATTTCCATAACTTGAGTGCAAAGATCACCGTAGCTAACTCTAGGTCATGGGTATAATAGTTCTGCTTATGAGTCCGTAATTGTCTAGATGCATAAGCAATCACTTTTCCATGCTGCTGTAGGACACATCCTAGCCCCTTTTTCGAAGCATCGATGTATATGGTGAAACCTCCAGATCCTGAAGATAATATTAGAACTGGAGCGGTCGTCAGCCTCCTCTTCAGCTCCTCAAATGCTGCCTGGCAGTCCTCTGACCAGATGTACTCTGCGTTCTTCTGTGTCAGCTTCGTCATGGGTTCAGCTATCCTAGCAAAGTCCTGACGAACTTTCTATAATAGCCGGCTAAACGCAGAAAGCTCCTGATCTCTGAAACTGACGTCGGAGCCTTCCATGTCTCAACGGCAGCAATCTTCCTGGGATCCACCGAGATCCCCTCTCTAATAACTATATGACCGAGAAACTCCACTCGGTCCAAAAAGAACTCGCACTTCGACAATTTGGCAAACAACCTCTCCTGCCTCAGAATCCCCAAAACTGTCCGCAAGTGCTCTGCGTGCTCCTCTGGCGTCTTCGAGTATATCAAGATGTCGTCGATAAATACTACGACGAACTTATCCAGATACTGGTGAAATGTCTTATTCATCAAATTCATAAAGACAGCTGGCGCATTTGTGAGACCAAATGGCATCACCAGAAACTCGTACTGCCCGTACTTCATGTTGAACACCGTCTTCTGGATGTCTGCTGCCCTGACCTTCACCTGGTGGTACCCGGATCTCAAATCTATCCTGGAAAACACCTTCGCCCTACTCAACTGGTCGAACAAATCATCTATCCTGGGCAGAGGATATTTGTTCTTAATGGTGATGGTATTCAACGCCCGGTAGTCAATACACAACCGAAGTGTACCATCCTTCTTAGGCACAAAGAGCACTGGTGCTCTCCATGGAGAAGCACTAGATCGAATGAAACCCTTTTTCAACAGGTCATCAATCTGCTCCTTTATCTCTACGGCCTCCTTGGGGTTCACTCTATAGCAAGCCCGGGATACTGGTGATGAACCCGGTACTAAATCTATAGTGAACTCCACATCTCTGTCAGGCGGAAGTCCTGGAAGATCCTCTAGGAATACATCCATAAACTCCCTAATGATAGGGTGTGGCGGTGCTATCTCTCCAACTGTCACACAACAGTTTGGCTCTAGGCTGATCTCCGGCCCTGTCCTCCTGACACTGAATGGTGCCGTGTCTGGGGGACTGAACAGAATACTACCCTCATGATAGTCTATAGCTGCATGGGCATAGCTAAGCCAGTCTATCCCCAATATGATATCATACCCGGGGAGTGGCATCACAAAGAATCGTCCCCTAAACTCTCTCCCGGCTATAGTAATAGAGCATCTATAGATAGCTCTAATGGGTACTAGTCCTCCTCCCATTATTACTCTACTCATCTCCTCGGTAGGTGTAGCTACTAAGTGGTGTTTATGCATAAACTCTAATGACAGGAAGCTATGAGATGTACCGGAATCAAACAAGCATAGAACTAAAAAAGTATGCAAATAAACATGACCTGTGATGACGTCAGCCAAATAATCTGGCTCCGAAATCTGTTGTGGCTCCGGCTCAAGAGCTAGGCTATAAGCCTTTCCCTGGGGTCCTTTCTGCTGCTGCAGATGTTGCCCAAACCTCTGCTGCTGAGTCGAAAGCGGCGGTCCTCTAGACTGTGGTCCGACACCTGGTACTCTCGCTACTGGACAGTCCCAAAGCTGATGGGTAGCAGACCCACAAGCTAAATACTGCCCCAACCTCTTCCTACAGATGAAAGCGTCGTGGCCTGGCCTTTTACAGAATCCATACAAAGCTTCCTTCTGCTGCTGACGGGGTCCCAGGGCTCTAACTGGCGGGGTCGGATGATGTGATGTAGGGGGACGGTAAGTCTACTGGTACGGCGTTGGTGCTCTCGGCTGGAAAGCCTGACGCTTGGACGGTCCCTCGAGATATACAGAAGCCGGCCTCTTGCAAGACAGAAGACGCTCCTCTATGCTCCGGGCCAACTCTAGGCTCTGGTAGTAGTCAGTCGTACCGTTCGCCACTATAAGAATGCCAAGGTCTGGAACTAGACCATGGCAAAACCTACGCGTCATCTCCTCTGGGTCTGCAACTAGACTAGGAGCGAAACAGCTCAAGTGACTAAACTCTACCGTATACTCGTCAACAGAACGGTTCCCCTGCTGGATGTTCTGGGATCGTAGCCCCATGGCTACCCTAGCGGTGGTCGAGAAGAATTTCTTCTTGAATTGGGTCTTGAACTGATCCCAAGTGGCCCTCCCTCTCGCGAATAGCGGCTCATTTCGGAACCAAACTCATGCCAAGTCTATCAGCAGAAATCCCGCTATCTCGACCTGGAGGTCATTCGGCAACCTAGCTCCAAGGAGCTTCCTCTCCACCGAGTCTAGCCAGTCATCTGCTACAACTATGCCCTCAGTCCCTAAGAACTCCTTGGGGTTCAAACCCATGAAGTTCTTGATATTCCCTACTCTCTGCCGTGGCTCTACAGGTGGTGGGACCACGGTACGCTCCTCAGAACGCTCCATGCTCTGATGGAGTAGGGTGGTCTGCTCCTGATGGGTCGTTAGGAACCCTTGGATCAGCGTGAGCAGTTGGTTTCCGTCGAGTGTGACGGAAGCCTGGGCAGGTATAGTGATAGGTGGTGGTGGGAGTATCGGGTCCTGCTGGGACTGTGATGTGGAAGGTGGTGGAGGCATCTGGGTTGGTAGATTTGTGGAGTGGGGGAGTATAGTAGGTAGAGGTACATCAGTCAACTGGTCAACTGACTCGATAGGGAGTGTGCCATTCTCAGATGTGACATACTGGGATAAGCGGGTGAGCACCATCTAATAAAATAAAAAGGACTTATAAGGACTCTTTTAAGTAAACAGTCATAAGAAAATCAAATTGTAATAACGACATGTGATGTGTTTCCTATGTTGCAGTCCTAGTATTTCTCTAGATGATCTAAGCGTCGTTCCTCGTGTTGTCTAATTACCTTAAGTTCCTAATTACAGGCAAGCTTGGTACAATGACGTAACCAAACAATTTAGTCAGGACCTGCATGGGCCACCACTAAAAATATGTCACAATCCGCTACCCAAATTGTTGGATCGGGCCGAGTCATGTCCAGCCAACGCATGAGATAAAGCGTAGTAAGCTGTTCTAAAGATAACAAGGTAAGACTAAAATGTGCTAACAGTTCTATATGTAAAGAAGAGTCATAAATGCTCCAAACACAAAAGTTATCTCATATAATAGTAAGTCCAAGTATAAGTCCGAAACGTAAAGCTGGATACAGGTCCAGTCATAAAATACATAGTCTAATACATGACTACTCTCAAAAGTCCAAAATATAAATAGACAACTAGACGAGTTTCCCTGTAGGTACATCCTCGTAAGACAAAGCCTGGTCCTCGGCAGTAACTCCATAATATGAATCACAGAGCAACTCCTCCTCAGTAAGAATACCTACAACGTTATCCTGTCAGGACGGGAGCAAGTACTGATTCTACCAAACTAAATATACGAAGCATGAACAGAAATATAATAAACTGGAATCATGGCATATCATGGTTTAATTGGTTCTTTTTAGAAATGGCAACATATAGTTTAAAAGGTTAAAACCGTAGTATGTACGTGAATCGGTCAATAGGTGAATAGGATGTACAGCGGCACATATCAAGTTTTCTAGCATGCACATACGTGCACGAACGGCATCGGTGTATATCCATACACAAACGCGAGATCAGAACATACGTCAAAGTTACATATAGAATGTTACCGTACGCGATAAATACATACGAAGAAGGGGGTCATGATCACGTACACTACTAACAGTTTCCCCTCAACCCGTTATTTAAACATGTGAGAGATATGAAAAACTGTCCTAAACATGGTAGAGACTGAAAGTAATACAACATATAAAGTTTTAACTTGCTACCCCAAGGATCAGCATTTAACATGGTTGGAAAATCACAGTTTATTGTTATAGCATTATGTAAAGTTTGTAGAAGTACTTGCCTTTAGCAAAGCAAAGCAGCGATAAAAAATGCTATATATGCCGGGTGACTCGTCACTGTAGAAATAACACATAAACTTAGTTTTTATACTAAGTTAAACACTAAGACACTGGTGGTGCAACACGACTTTCTGACTGGACACCTAGCCAAATGATGACTTTAGCATAGGAGACCAATGTGGGGTGATGTAACTCCACTTTCTTAAAATATGGTAGAATTTAAATTTTTGAATTTCATAATGGTTTAGGAATATATTTTTACACATTCTAGCATAGGTGGATATATATTTTATTTTTTAGGTTCATCTAGATAGTCTTCTCTTGGGCTTAACCCTGCCAACCCAATTGATTGGGCCATACCCTGCCAGCCCAACCAAATCTTTTCAAAACTCAAACAAATGTTAACTAGGGTTATTCTTCCCCTGCTCTTCTAAAAGAAATGCTGGAAAGTTCAAATTTGATTTTCCTCAAACAGCCTGAGGAGAGGGCCATGTGCATCTCCATTTCTAACAAACTTGTCAGAGGAGAGTTTGATCTTCCCGCCTTCAATAGCCTCATCCCCACGCTATTTCCCCAGCCAACTCTCTATATAACCGTCTCCTTCTCCATTCATTTTCCCTCACATTGTTCCCTCTCTCCTGAATGATCCCCTATTCTTCCTTAGTTCTTTCCCTCCACAGCAATGGCAGAAACTTCCTTGGAAGCAAGGAGGCAGTAAGTGGAGTTTCCTCCTATCGCCGGATCGACAGCAAAAAGGGGTCACAATCAGCTTGGATCGATCAGTCCTTCCTTCTTGCAATCAATGGCAAATGTCATTTGGTAAGATCCATTCACTTTTAGTTCAGATCCAAGGAGTTCTGATGATGAATTCTTTTCTATAGTTTGACTGATCTTCTTTTCTCAATTTTTGGATCGTAGCTAAAACTCCATTGATCCTTGGACGATCAACCAGATCTAAAACTTTCCTTGAGTCATGTTGAGAAATCAAGTGATCAGCCCAATTTTGTTGATCCTTTTGATCTGAAGATTCATGGCTGTAAGTATGAATTTCCTCTTCGAATGATGGAATTTCTTGATTTAGTCACTGTACACCTTCTCAGGAAGTATCAGCGTGATCTGGATCATATAGGGTTCTTCCTATTTTTTCCCTCTTAATTTATCCTCAGAATTTTTCCTTAAGAAACTCTTGGACTTAAGAACTTTTGTCTAATTAAGTAACTGATGTTAAATTTTCAGATCAGTGAAGTAAATCCTGATATCAGTGAGTGTTTACATCTGGAGTTTAGTTGATAAGGTGAGCCATGGTTGTGATGAATTGATTATGAGGATTTTGTGTTTTGGTTCTTGTGTGTGATTGATTATTTGTGGCAAGGTCTCAAGGTTAGAGAGGTAGAAGAAGGATTCGTGTGCATCCTACCAATTGCAGGTATTTCTTCTTCTCTGTTTGGCTTTGCAATCGAATAATTTTTGGTTGAATCCTTAGAGTATTTTCCTTAAGTTCATGTCAATCAGTGAGAATTGTGCATATTGTTGGGATGGTTCATGAACTGGTTTTGGTTTAAATCATTTATGATCATTAAATCTTGGCAAATTCAGATTGAACCAAGAGTTGAACCTTATTGTAAATCTGAGACAATTCTCAATATGAACTGGGAATAAAATCCAGAGGATTAAACTGAGATTAGTTCAGTATTGCATGAGTGCAGATTTTTGGTGAAACCTGAGATGAATCTCAGTAAAAATCGAGATGGATCTCGAGGTAAGCTGGGAAGCATACCAGTGTACTCAGAGATTGAAACTCAGTTTTTACTGAGACTCAAATCAAGTCAAATTGATATTGACTGTGGCAAATTTGTGTCAGCTTAAAATATCAAATCCTAGTATATTTTTTGATTTAAGGATAGTTACAATTGAGCCTTGTACATTGTATTTAGGATTATGCATAACCTGTTATGGCTTAAGACCATAGGACTGATACACAGGGAGCATATAACTTGAGACTTGTTAAACTTCTTTATAACCTGAGAATTGCAATCCTGAATTTTGACTCACTGGGACATGATGTGTTTTGAGGATTCATAGTTACTATAACTGTTATGAAGGATATCGGGATATTTTATAAATTGGACTGTTGACTAAACCCTGCCATTTGAATCCTGCTCTGGACTGTCCTGTCCTGTTATTGGACTGGGATAGGAATGAGTTTTAATTCATGTTGATGGATTCTAGATCGATTTTTGACTAGAGATGTAGGACTTAATATTGGATCTTTTGGGCTATTTTAGACTTATGTTGACAGTTTAGCTAATAGGATAACTGGTTGGAAGTATCAGTCCTAGTAGTGACTGCTTGGAATGTTTGAAACTGAGAGATTCAAATTCCTTAACTTGAACCTTGGACATCTGAACATTGTTCAGAATAAACTGATGTTAACCCTTTATGTTTCTACAGGAACAAATAAGGGGATTAATGTCTTGTTTGATCATAAGGTTAAGTTGAGGAAATTGAATAGCTTGGGTATTCAAGCTATGTTCTGAGCTAGTGATACTGAGAACTGTATTTTCATCAATGTCTGCAGGGGATGGGAAGTCCTAATTCAAATTGGTTAGTTGTGAACTATTGTGTATAAATAACACCTGATTTCTTGTGGTTCCAAAGCAATGCAAGAGGATGTACTGTCATGACTTGAAACCTAATAACAGTAGCACCTGGGAATTGATATCTAATATTTTCTATAGGACTGGCTTAGAATAATGATGACAGTCCCACATTGGGACTGAAGTTTAAGTTCAGTCAACAGGTGCAATCTAGGATGTTTAGTCTTAATAAAACTTTAGGGAGCAGATGTAAACTATTTGGTTCTGAACAGTGAGCTTAGCAAGTCTATAAACTGCTATGGTGTAAGGCTTGGCTAGTTAGGAAGTTGTGTTGTTAATATTCTATTGAAGTAATAGAGATGTAGGAATTCCTGAAAAACCAGGATGTGTATAGATATTGATCAAGATTAGTTGAGTGATGGCCAATTAGATTTTTCATATTTATTAATCATTAAGGTAACTTGTTTCATCAAGAATAGGACCTAGGATATATTTTTAGTGACTTGCTAGATTAAGAATTGGTTATTTTAGATTTTGACCAACTTGTATACATCATTATTTCATACAGGAGGACACCCAGTTTTCTTGCCTACTTGTACTTTCCTGGAGCCAGGCAAGTACACTCTATGGTTTTGTACTTTACATTATCTTTCCTGTATTTCCTTGAGTGACACAATTGCAACACGTCATGTTCTTTCTGGTGCTCTTGTTCTCTTGTGCTTATTACTTGTATCTGGGGAGGGGAAATATGCTATCTATGTGACCAATCCCAAGTAACAACTCAGGTGTGTTTTAGCTTAGACCCCGCATCGTGCACGCGGGTCCTAAGTCACCATTCATGTGCTTTCAGGTGCTTTCAGGTGCTTACCCTAGCCGGTCACATAGTTAGTTATATTTCAAATGCATTACACACATGTTCAGGAGATTTCCTTGTACTTATTTCCTGTGATATCATGTTCTTTCAGGTGCTTACATATCATGTTCATTCATGTTCTTATATTCATGTTTCTTTCATGTACTTTACCCTGTTCTTCATGTACTTATTCACCTGTATTTTCCTGTACTTTACATGTTTTCTTGTACTTTCATTCCATGATGTCTTGTTCATTACCTAGAATTGTACTTGCTCCGCTCCTGACTGGATATGTTATGATAGGTGAGATGGAGGCTTTGTGTGACACCTACTATGGACAGGATACTGCCTTCCCTACTGAGCCAGCTGGAGCTGCTTGTGACCTAGAGGCTGCAGAGGCCTAGTCTCATTAGTATTTCCATTTATCTTTCCATGTATTGAGACTAGCAGACTCTTATAGTTGAATTGTAATAAATTCAGATATTGTATCTCTTTTCTGGTTGGGACACATTATATAGTTGCTGTGATTCTATACTTTCATGTTTATCTGGTTAGTTTTCCTAGCTTGGTACAGCTTACTTCATTGTGTCTAACAATGAAGGCTGGGCGTGTCCGACTCGTGTCCGATTATTCGGAAGCGGGTCGTGACATGTTTTTAGTGGTGGCCCATGCAGGTCTATCCTAATGGTACCTAGGTCTTAGCGTACTATTGGGGGACTTGATTACACTAGGGAAACTTGATCACAGCATAGGAAAATCGGGAAATAAGGGTATATCAGGTATATCAGGTGTATCAGGTATTTTAATATTCTATAAACACTTGTTGTATGTAGGTCTAGGTTATTTTAACAGTTTTCTGTTTTGCAGATAGTTCGAAAGCATGCGACACCAGAACTATTGATCCACCTACATTTGAAGGTTTCGAGCTTCCACTACCTTCTATCGCCACTACTATCCCCATGGGTAGTACGCAGTTGATGGAGACGTTTCAAGAGTTTTTTGACACCAGCAGTCCGTCCTTTTCCAATCCAGACTTGCAAATGCATTTTTCGAGTCAGGAATGACTTCTGATTTCTTCGGATCCTTGGACTTTCCGACACAGAGCGCATATCTTGCACCGAGGAGCAGATCGAGAACTTGAAGCCGCCACTGAAGATCATCTCAGCATGTGAGGGTCCGACTTCTCTGAAGATTAGAGCCACCAGCCTGGAGATCCAGAATGTAGCGCAGACAATGGAACGAAAACGGAAGCTGAAGCTCATGAAAGACATGAAGACTTTTAATGAAGATATCAACTACCCTGGACCCGCAAAGCGTCACAACACTCAGTCAGTGTTTCTTCGGTCACACCACCAGTCGCATCATCAGGAGCATATCTCAGCAGCAAGCACGCCAGCAGCCATATATTCCTGCCAGAGCCCTGCACTTCAGTCCCAGCGGGAGATCCAGATTTAGATCCAGCCGACGATCATTTACAATTTCTGCTACCTCTCAGGATGCCACTACGACGAATGCTACAAAAGACGGAGATTACGCTTGTACTGCGGATGACCTACTCACCAAGTCAAAGATTGTCCGGAGACCGTTGATTGCATTGCCCGAGAACAAGCACGAGGAGCACTAGGACCGCAACAGATGGACCCGCCTCTCCTGATTCAGCAGCTAAATGGAGCATTACCGCATGGACCAGTCTACGTCAGGACAGTGAAGAAGATTGAAGTGATTCCAGTCCCGGAGGAAATACTGAAGACAAAAGATTTCTTTTGCATGGTTGGAAAAACCATGTATCTTGATTAATAATCCAGTCTTCCCTTAAATTCCTCCTAACACATTGATCATTTCTTGAAACTTCTTGTTTCTATTTTGGAACCTTGATTGATGTTCGAAGCTTATTTCAAGATATTGTTTCATATTCGACAAACTCGTTTCAGACCCATAATTCGATATTTGTTTGAAATCCATTATTCGATACCGTTTGTACATTCATTCATGACCTTGTTTCCTAGTGATGGCTCCTAATTGTAAATTTTGTTCTTTTATCAAACTTCGTGTTAATTAAGATTTAATTCCTACTCGAGACTTATTTCGAAATCCTGTTCCTCATTCGAAGCCTTATTTGTGCTTCGTCCTATTTAGGACATTGTTGAGGATACCTTTGAAGGTTTTGAAGATTTCGTTTCCTATTCGAGACTTGTTTCCTCATTCATGACTTTGGTTTCTAGTCGAGAGTTGTTGGCCCACTATTTTTGTTTCGATCTTGTCTCATATCCAAGATTTGCTTGATTTATGGATACTTGTTCCTACTCGTTTATTGATATTCTGTTTGCTAAATTGAACTTGTACTATTCCAGAATTATTCCTACTTGAAATATCATTCTGAAACCTTGTTTGAACCTTCGTTTCTATTGATGCTTGTTTGAGATTCTATTTCCTATTCTCGATTTTATTCGAGACTTGTTGCTATTGAGATTCGCTTGTTTACAATCCAATATCTTGTCTCATATTAGAACCTGTTTATTTTCTAATCACGACCTTGTTGATATTTGATTTTTAATTTTTCACTGTATACCTTATTGGAGAATTCGTTTCAATTCAAGCTTGCTCGAGATTTCATTTTTATTCGAGATTTTATTGAAACTTGTTTCTAGTGCGAAATTTTATTTCTTATTTTGAAACTTGTCTTCTATCTAAAACCTTACCTTAGTTCATCCTTCGAGACTCTGTTATCCCTTCGGGATAATGTCCTATATATGGAATCTTGTTACCCTTCCAGATATCAGTTGGAATTTCGTTATAATTTGAAACTTCGCTCCCTGTCTGAAATTTTAAATCTCCCTGGTTGCCCTTTTATACTCACTGATTGGATTCCTTGTCGTCTTGTAGTACCTAATAAATCCTTGTATTCTAACAGTCAGATAATTTCACCATTTCCGTGACTTGGACTATTGAATTCATTTTGAATTCCTTAAAACTCTTTTGAAATTCCTAGGGATAAAGTCGAGAGGCTATTCGATGACCTACTATGGCATGACAGTTGCGCGCTGCAGCCATTAGCTGGATTATGGAGACTGAGGGTTCACTGCAGCCAGTAGCGCACTGGCGAGGCAGGAACTCTTAAGTTGAAATGATTTCAGACACCCATAGGTTTTCGAGTATTGTCGAGACTTGTCATATTCTTCATATCTTGATCTCTTGGGTTGTTTCGTCAATGATTGTTGGAGAATGGATAAGGTTGATAGAGTATTTGGAGACATATTGTTATTTGAGTCACGGAGCCGAAAGTCCACTGCAGTCAGATACATACTGGCGGGGTAGGGATTCTAAGCAAAGTGATTTCAGATACCCACATGTTCTTGGATATTCTGGAGACTATATTTCCTTTTCATATGATTATTGGTTTTTGAGAATCATAAATTCTTGCATGTTCCCCTGATTTGATACTGTATCTCCTGAGTATTTCGTACGTTCCTCAAATCAACCCTTGCTAAATTTTCTTCTAGCATTTTATCGTTAGATCTTTGAATTCCTCAAAATTGTATATTACCAGATTGTGATTCCATATTTCGTTGTGTCTTGTCAAAACTTCAATCTTAAATCATGTCTATTTGACCATGTTTTCCTATCTTATCCTAGTCCACTTGTGTTAAACTATCAATTTTTGATCGTACTTAAGAGTTGTCTTCATGATTTTGCTCCTCTAAGTTGTAATTGAAATTCCTTCCACTTCGTGACTATTTGATCCTCGATCCTTGTCAAAGCGTGATATCCCAAACTTCTTGTGTGTACTTGGACTCAAGGCTCAGAGTGTCATGGATCGACAGAAGCACTAGGCGGACAACAGCAGATGGTCACCAGAGTTCGCAGTTAGAAGCAGAGTGTTCCTGAAGAATCTCGCCGACCAGAGGCAGCATTCGTTTTGGCAGAGGCGAAAAGTTCAGTTCGAGATTCATCGGGCCCTTCGGCGTGACGGCACGGATTGGCGAGGTGGCATATCGACTAGCGCTTCCAGATAGCTTAGAGGGAGTGCACGATATTTTCCACATATCCCAGCTTCGACGATACATTCCAGACCCGAGCCATGTGGTGGACTATTCTGAGCTGGAGGTGGGCCCGAGATTGACTTATGAGGAGCAGCCAGTAGAGATCTTGGACCGGAGGGAGAAGCATCTGCGAAACCAGACCATTCCTCTTGTCCGTGTCATGTGGAGACACCACTCTCCGGGAGAGTCCACATGGGAGCGCGAGGACGAGATGCGTGAGCGCTATCCCACTCTGTTTGATTGATAGTGATTGTATCCTGTTTGTAAAATTCTATTTTCAATAAAATAACAGGTGTTTTGGACCTTTGAGTATTGCAGTTTTGTTTTGGCCATTGAATTTCGAGGACGAAATTTTTCTGAGGGGGGTAGATTTGTAACTCCACTTTCTTGAAATATGGTAGAATTTAAATTTTTGAATTTCATAATGGTTTAGGAATATATTTGTACACATTCTAGCATAGGTGGATATATATTTTATTTTTTAGGTTCATCTAGATAGTCTTCTCTTGGGCTTAACCCTGCCAACCCAATTGATTGGGCCATACCCTGCCAGCCCAACCAAATCTTTTCAAAACTCAAACAAATGTTAACTAGGGTTATTCTTCCCCTGCTCTTCTAAAGGAAATGCTGGAAAGTTCAAATTCGATTTTCCTCAAACAGCCTGAGGAGAGGGCCATGTGCATCTCCATTTCTAACAAACTTGTCAGAGGAGAGTTTGATCTTCCCGCCTTCAATAGCCTCATCCCCACGCTATTTCCCCAGCCAACTCTCTATATAACCGTCTCCTTCTCCATTCATTTTCCCTCACATTGTTCCCTCTCTCCTGAATGATCCCCTATTCTTCCTTAGTTCTTTCCCTCCACAGCAATGGCAGAAACTTCCTTGGAAGCAAGGAGGCAGTAAGTGGAGTTTCCTCCTATCTCCGGATCGACAGCAAAAAGGGGTCACAATCAGCTTGGATCGATCAGTCCTTCCTTCTTGCAATCAATGGCAAATGTCATTTGGTAAGATCCATTCACTTTTAGTTCAGATCCAAGGAGTTCTGATGATGAATTCTTTTCTATAGTTTGACTGATCTTCTTTTCTCAATTTTTGGATCATAGCTAAAACTCCATTGATCCTTGGACGATCAACCAGATCTAAAACTTTCCTTGAGTCATGTTGAGAAATCAAGTGATCAGCCCAATTTTTGGATGTACTGTCATGACTTGAAACCTAATAACAGTAGCACCTGGGAATTGATATCTAATATTTTCTATAGGACTGGCTTAGAATAATGATGACAGTCCCACATTGGGACTGAAGTTTAAGTTCAGTCAACAGGTGCAATCTAGGATGTTTAGTCTTAATAAAACTTTAGGGAGCAGATGTAAACTATTTGGTTCTGAACAGTGAGCTTAGCAAGTCTATAAACTGCTATGGTGTAAGGCTTGGCTTGTTAGGAAGTTGTGTTGTTAATATTCTATTGAAGTAATAGAGATGTAGGAATTCCTGAAAAACCAGTATGTGTATAGATATTGATCAAGATTAGTTGAGTGATGGCCAATTAGATTTTTCATATTTATTAATCATTAAGGTAACTTGTTTCATCAAGAATAGGACCTAGGATATATTTTTAGTGACTTACTAGATTAAGAATTGGTTATTTTAGATTTTGACCAACTTGTATACATCATTATTTCATACAGGAGGACACCCAGTTTTCTTGCCTACTTGTACTTTCCTGGAGCCAGGCAAGTACACTCTATGGTTTTGTACTTTACATTATCTTTCCTGTATTTCCTTGAGTGACACAATTGTAACACGTCATGTTCTTTCTGGTGCTCTTGTTCTCTTGTGCTTATTACTTGTATCTGGGGAGGGGAAATATGCTATCTATGTGACCAATCCCAAGTAACAACTCAGGTGTGTTTTAGCTTAGACCCCGCATCGTGCACGCGGGTCCTAAGTCACCATTCATGTGCTTTCAGGTGCTTTCAGGTGCTTTCAGGTGCTTACCCTAGCCGGTCACATAGTTAGTTATATTTCAAATGCATTACACACATGTTCAGGAGATTTCCTTGTACTTATTTCCTGTGATATCATGTTCTTTCAGGTGCTTACATATCATGTTCATTCATGTTCTTACATTCATGTTTCTTTCATGTACTTTACCCTGTTCTTCATGTACTTATTCACCTGTATTTTCCTGTACTTTACATGTTTCCTTGTACTTTTATTCCATGATGTCTTGTTCATTACCTAGAATTGTACTTGCTCCGCTCCTGACTGGATATGTTATGATAGGTGAGATGGAGGCTTTGTGTGACACCTACTATGGACAGGATACTGCCTTCCCTACTGAGCCAGCTGGAGCTGCTTGTGACCTAGAGGCTGCAGAGGCCTAGTCTCATTAGTATTTCCATTTATCTTTCCATGTATTGAGACTAGCAGACTCTTATAGTTGAATTGTAATAAATTCAGATATTGTATCTCTTTTCTGGTTGGGACACATTATATAGTTGCTGTGATTCTATACTTTCATGTTTATCTGGTTAGTTTCCCTAGCTTGGTACAGCTTACTTCATTGTGTCTAACAATGAAGGCTGGGCGTGTCTGACTCGTGTCCGATTATTCGGGAGCGGGTCGTGACAGGTGACACAATACCCAAACTAACTTTCTAGGGTCTTTATACTAGTGTAGGGTGAGGTTCAATACGACTATAACTCAAAACAACACAAAAAGTTGCAAGTCATAACTATGCAATAATTAAATCAAACTGTACACTATCTTCCAATAATTTTTGAGATAGACAAAAAACTCAATTTTACATGAAGTAAAGTACCAAAATAATCCTTGTTAATTATAGAAATTTATACTAATTTTTCTGGAATTTATAAACCCTCATAAATAATTATTAAAAATAAGCAAACAAAAATATAGTGAAAATGAGTTCTGTTTTTCTATTTTTATAAAATATCAAAAGTACTTATTAAATGTTGGAAAAATTATAATAAATTGTCTAAATTAACATAGTATTTAAATATAATTTTTCCCAGATTTTTACAGCAATAAAAATATATATAGAAATTCAAAAACAGCAAGTAATAATTTCTTGAAAATAATTAATTATTTATTTACTATTTTGTCCATGTATTCGAATTTGAACCGAAGTCCAGATACAGGACCCAGAGTTATGAATCAAGTCCAATATGACTTGTACAGACTCTGAATGTATTAGACATAATTGGGCCCAAAAACCCATTATAGGCTTGGACATCAATTGGTCATAATCAACAAAAAGCAGTAATTTATATACATAAATATATTTTTAAAGTGCTAAAATATACAAGTCACAATTTAAATAACAAAAATGACTTGTGAATTTATGCACAATAATATTTTATACAAAGTAGAATTTGAAATACATATATAAATATACAACAACAATATTTATATATATACATACAAATATATAGATATTTATATATATATATATATAAAGGATATATAAACATATAATAAATATACATATATATATAAGAAATACTAAATAAAAATATATATATATATAAATATACAAATACTGTATACATATATATATATAACAGTATATATATAAATATATATATATATATATATATATATATATATATATATATATATATATATATATATATATATATATATATATATATATATATATATGCATAAATACATATACATATAAAAAAATATATATATAAATACATATACATATAAAAATAAAAAATAAAAAAATAAATAAATAAATAAATATATATATATATATATATATATATATATATATATATATATATATTTTTATATACATATATGTATATATATATATAAATATATATATATATATACATATATGTATATATACATAATAAAATACTAATTATAAAATACTAATTATAAAATATATATATATATATATAAAATATATATATATATATATATATATATATATATATATATATATATATATATATATATATATATATATATATATATATATATATATATATATACAAATACTGTATACATATATATATATATATATATATATATATATATATATATATATATATATATATATATATATATATATATATATATATATATATATATATATATATATAAATACATATATAAATATATACATATATAAATACATATATAATAAAATAAAACAACAAAAAAACAAAACAAAAGAAAATAAAACAGGGAAAGGGGGCTCGAACTCGGCCCAGAGGGGGGTCGGGTTTTAGGCGCGGTCGGGCTGGCCAGGGGGTCAGCCCGAGCCATCTGTTTGGGAATGGGTTAGGGTTAGTGTTAGGTTAGTTTTAGGTTAACGGGTTTTAAACCCGATAGCCAAACTTCGTGTCCTGATTGTTTGGGACACGAAGAACGGCTGAGTCCCCGTGTCTTGGTCTTGCACGTCACGCACGGGTCTAGTTGGACGTGTCCAGTCTTACCTACGCATTGCTTGTGTCCTGGCGAGTCACATAGATGAGTACGAGACACGCACGACATGGTTTTAAAGCTGTTACCTACGTGTCCGGCGTCGGGGTTGAAGTCGAGCGTACTGGACGGCGGAGAAAGCGTTGTCGGCGTGGCGCTTGGGTGGCGCTGCACTCGGCTGGCCTCGGCGAACTTGGTGGTGGTGATTGTGGGTAGTGAAGGTGACTGGGGAGGTAGTTCTAGGGTGGTCGCCGGAGTTAGGGTTAGGGTTAGGGTTTTCGTCGGGAAAGAAGGAGTCGAGGCGGCTGTGGGGGGTCGTGGGGGCGTTCTAGGGTTAGGGCTAAGTCTGGGGGTTATTTATAGGGGGGAGAGGTCGGTCGAAGTCGGTTAGGTCGGCCGGAAAAGGCGGGTGGTCGCCGGGGGCAGCTGGCCGGTCGTCGGGAGCAGTTGGGAGGAGAGAGAAAGAAACGTGGGGGGGTGTCTGGCAAATTTCAGCAAGGCCCCTGGAGTTTGGGGCTTTGCAAAAATAACCCTAGGCCTAAAAGTTGCAAATTATTATTTGCAGATCACAATTAAAACAGTTCACTAATTTGCAAACTGATATAATAACAATTCGATAAATTGTATAATGATATTAAAACAAATCTAAATATTACAAAACGATATTAAAACAATTCAATTTATTACAAAATAATATATTTTGATTTAAAAACTATTTAAAAATTATTTAAAAATTCTAAAAAAAATTCTAGCAATTATATTAATCTATTTTAAATATATAAAAGCTATTTAATATTATAAAAATATTGTTTTGAAATTTAACGGCTTACAACGGGGCATGTCCTGATCGGAGCGGAGCCTGGGCATGGTAGTTTCAGACACGGCTGCCTGACTACTTCCAACTTCAGAGCCGCCTGATAGGAAACGGCTGCTTCCAACCCTTAATTCTGCTTGTTCAGTTGGGGCAATCACTTCTGCATCCTTGATCTCAAAAGCTTGGTTGGTAGGGGTTTGAGTCTCCACAGTATCAATGTTGGAATTTTCATTAATGCCAGCATCTTCAGGAGCCATGGTCTAAATTTTATGATCATCAGAATTGTCATTGTTTTTAGGCTCATCTGTTCTTGGACCTGAAAGTCCCTTTTTCAACAACAGGGTGCTCCTCACCCTTAACAGTAGTATAGCCTTCTTCGATTCGTAATTCTTGATTCAGCGGGACTTCCACTGAAGCTTGGTCTCCTTCAATGGCGCCTATAGAATCATCTTCAAATGCATCATCGTAGTCACAGCCTTCGAGAGCTACTATCATTTCTCGATCCTCTTGAGAGTGGGTAGGAGTTTGGGCTACGAAAGGAACAGTGACATCAGGATTAGATTCTGTAAAAGGCAACTCCTTCTCAGGAAGTGTAGTCTTTGGGACTCCTGGAGTTAGAGATGACATCATAATTCCTGCGGCAGCTAGCACAGTCACGGGAATAGTCATTTTTGTGATTATGGGTCCCAAAATCCCTTCTGTAATGATCGGAGCGAGAACGCTAACCTCTGTAGATGAGAAAGAACAATGTCAATATGTTACTCAATCAAGATCACATTAAAAGAGTATTAAAATTTACCTTATGGAGGTGGCATATCTTGTGAAGGCAAAGTTTCTTGACAGTCTTCTGGAGTCACCATTAATCACCTTTTGGCCTTGCGCACAAGAGATGTCTCGGGTTCTTCTTCAACCTCATCGAGGTCACCTTGCACATTGGCTTCTCTAGTAACCTCTTCTTGGGCAACTCGGCTGCTTCTTGGAACTGAAGAAGGAGTTGCCTCTCCTCCTCCTCCAGGGGATGCTCCAATCTGCATCTGCTTTATCTGGGACCACATAGTCCTGGTGGTGGGCTGCTCTGTAATGACCAATGTGGTCTTCTTTTTCTTTTCTGCAGCCTTAGGAGAAGAAGAAAGATCACCAGGGTGTGAAGGAGCATATGACTCTCCAATTTTTCTTTTTCTCCCAAGTCCCTTTGCTGGGGACTTCTCCTTCCGTATCTTCAGCGACACATCTAGTAGATCATTGACTACGTAACAGAAGCCTACGAGAGAGGCTTCCAGAGGTTCGTCAGCAGGTTCATGATTCTCTTCATCTCTGAAGGATTGTGCATTGCGAACTCCAGCTCTTGAACTTCTATCACTGGCAAAATTGTCAGCCAGGTGGAAGCTTTCGGTAAAGGTGTTGGCCGAAGTATAAAAATTTGCGTATGTATATAACATACGCGGGCCTATCTGGGAGACATAGGGCATTGAGAATGTGGCCTTGGTGCCTCTTGCATTGTAATATCTCCAAGCCCTGGCACCATCTATTAGGTAACCCTTAGCCTGTAAACAAGTGGTGGCATTACCCATGTGCAGTTGATCATAGCCAAACTGTCGAACAAATTGGCTTGGTAAGTACGGTTCCAAAAAGCACTCGCCCTCAAACCGGTACACTAGTTGTGATGGCCGGATTATCTTCAACCATGTTAACTCAGCCGAAGATAGACGGAAAGATGCTGCTTCTAGATCTATGAGTTGTGAAGGGAGATTCTCATATCCTGAAGGAGGAGGAACACATTGAAATCTCCATCCAGACCCTAGGTTCAAAGCTCTTAGGCATTCTGACAGCGCATTTATATTCCATCGAGCATTGGAATAACGCCTGATGAAATCGCCTCTGACTTTACCCATATCGGGTCCATCAAGTCAGGGTAGTGCAACAGCAACCACCCAAATAGATATGTACGCGGCATTTTGGTACGAGGGAAGTTGTCCCGAGAATTCTTATCGTACACCATGGTGTTAACGAAAGAACGCAAGCCTGCGTTCAAGCGGCAGGTCATCGCCGAGAGAAAATCCATCTTGTAGACGAACACTAGACACACTGCGGCGAATAGCACACCTCAATGAAATCGGTCGACGGTACTGGCATCGGGTATTACAAACCGCCGTAGCCATAGAGAAAACCCGCCAGCTGGGCTTCTTGAGATATGGGTCTGTAACCCTGTCTAAGCTAAACTTCGATTGGGGCACCAACAGTGAATGGGTACCAATCTATATCCATGATGTTATCATAATGCTTAGTTTTTTCTATCAATTTTTCTACATCGTTGCGGCTGAGCGGTTTGAAAAAACAAGGATCGCAAGCTTGACTCTCGACGATCTTCTCTTCATGAGCATGCCCCAGAAATAAGTATGGCAGCCATTTGGTGGTGTAGCAAGTCCCTTTGGAAGCACTCTTATAGTAAAGGGAACAGATCATATAGTGGCATAACAACTCTTCAAACATAGCCACCATCTAAGGGTTCTCTGCTGATAGAGTATCCAATTCCTCGTTTGTCGGCACATATTCTTCATATAGGTTTTCACCCGTTGGCAAATGTGAACGATACTTCATTTCATGAAGTACGAAGCTGATTTCTCCGTGAGGCGTCATGATGGTACCGGTCCTCTCATTGTATCTTTCAACTAAAGCCAAAAACATGTGAGCATTCGAACGAAAGCCATGAGCGGTGGTCCAGATCGGATCATAGAGCTCTAATTCGAGGAGTTTATCCTTAAAATGATCTAAAATCCAAACCACTACACTGTTTCAGCATTTCATGTCAGGGTTCACTAAGCCTGTTAAGCGCATGGTATGGTCTAGGTATCTCCTCCCCAGCCTTCACAAATATGTTCGCAAAAATAGGTTTCCTGACAGGAAGCAACATTGATGAATCTTCAATAGGTATACAGCTTGGTCTCAAACCTCTAATGTAGGAACTGTATCTCTCCGAAGTGCTGTAGAAAATATCCTTATTCTGCGGACCCAATCTGTAGCATATCTTCCCAACTCTTGTCTGTTGAATCGGGGTCAAATCCTATGCGTCGGGGATAACTGGAAAATGCATATCGAGACAGAGACAAGTGTCTCGACATTTTTGTGAGGTACATGAGTCTGTCCCCACATTGATAAAATCTATCTTCTCTCTTCACTTTGGGCTGGAACATCTTCTTGATCGCCTCTACAAACAAGAAAGCTGGCTTCTTATGAACGACATTATCCAGACTTTCCAAAGGTTCACCGTTCATCAAGCATAATAAGGTGGGGTTCTCTTGAGCTGCGAGCATAGCCCTTCGGCACTCGGGAAGATCATATTATAGATACTGTACGTGGGATAAGTCTTCTCAGTATTCTGACACTTGAAGGCCGAAGCATATCTTTCAGCATCAGGGTCTTCTCTGAGATCAACTGCAAAAAGAAGAGAGTAAAAGATCTATTATAAAGTCTATACAACAGTATCTAAATTTAAAGCAGGGTGCACGAAGTCATAGGTTGTGCGAGCGTCTAACAAATATATATAATCTAGGTTGCGTATGATGCTATATTGCGCAAGCCTACAGAGTGCGCCTAGTGTCAGCTCAAGATTAATATGAACTCAAGTTCTACATTACGCAAGTTATCAAGTTGCGCCTAGTGCAAACTTGAAATACGCATGTTTGAATGGTGCATTCGCGCAAGTCAGAAGGCACAAATTCGAAACTTGCGCAATACAGTTCGTAAAAACAAACAGTGTATTTCGACGCAGCCAAAACTCTAAAAAGAGGAGGCGCAAGTAATATAGTGTATGCCTACACTCTAAAAAGATGAGGCGCACGTTGCAGAATACGTAAATCAACCAGAGCTCTAAAAAAAGATGATCGACTCTGGCATAGTAAATTCGTTTGTTCACTGGCGCCTAAGTGATGGTCGATTTGTTCTATGAAGATCATCTTCGAGATGTGGGTTAGCTTGTTCAGCTCTGGATGATGGAGACGCATAGCGAGGCGCCCTCGACGGTGATATACGCGATGAAGCCCCAGCAATGGCCTTTCTCTTGTTGGTGGAGGACTTCCTTGGCGCCATTTACGATCGTCGGAGGAGTTTCAAAAGTTATAAGGAAGAAGATTAAGGGTTTGAGGAAAATAACTTTCAGTAAAAAGTTAAAATTCTCTTTGAACGACTATTTATAGCCTAAAGGGTATTTCGAAACTGTTGCATAACTTGTGCCAAAAAAACGGAGTTGGTTAAACATTGACTGGAGCAACTCGTATAAAATTTTTTCTAATTCAAAGTATTTCAAATTTTGAAATCTTTAGAACTTTAAAAACTTTGAAGGGGGTCTTTTAGGAGCCTAAAAAACAATAGGCGCCCCTCTCAACAAAGCGCCAGCATCAAGTGGCATCAGATCACTAGGTTGCGCCTAAGCCAGGGTGTGCGAGCTCCACATGGCAAGCATCTCAAGAAGCTGTAACGGCTGCCATCATTACTGACAGCTCGTCAGTCGAAGAAATACGATGCTCGAGGAGATTTTGTCAGCATGCAATTAATGCTGAGAGCTAGCTTACGCAAGTTATCAAGAAGCGCAAGAATCAATTGTCATAACATAAAAGACCCAGTCAAAGGCGCCAATTGTCATGTTGCGCGCTCGTGCCACCTAGAATGTTGGCGCCACCCGATCAACTTTTGTTCAGAAACAGGATAATGTGGCACGCATGCCACTGATCTCGAAGAACGTGTCCACAATACTACACATGACCATGCATATCTCACTCAAACGATGCCACACATCCCCGGCAGTTTAAGTAACCGTTCGCGCAATTAGATAGAAGGCGTGCAGCCTGAAGTACGCATAACTCAGAAAACAGTTATTTCATAACTTTATAAATAGTGTTTCAAATCTGTTCCAAAGCAACATTAATGATCATAATCTACTGACAAAGTGCTGTTGCATTCTCCAGAGACTTATGCCTTCAATATCACATCGTCCAAGGAATAAAGTGATCGTCTTCTGATCATATTCTTACAGTTGTACTTTTCCAGAAATCAATTATACTCTTGTACTCTTTTCTTAGCTCGTAATCAAACTTTTATTTTTACAAACAAGAACAAACCACAGATATGTGGTTTTCCCCAAATCTGTATACTCTGTTAGCCTAATGATCTAACTATGTTTTGATTGTGGTTATTCGATTAAGTTTAATATTATGATATCACTAATATTTATGCTATCTCTATATTTATGTTCTCTCTATAGCATTGATACTTAAACTTTGCATAGTCCTAACATGCTTTATCTTATCATACTTGCTACATGTATATTGCTTTGTTCGTCTGACAATGTATTTGTAGAAAGCAATTAGCAAGATCAAATATAGACATATGCAATGAAGAAATTATGTTGGGCCAAAGACGATAGTATTCCACAAAGATTTCTCACAAACTGGCTATCTTTGGACAGCTGTTGTCAAAGAAGAAGCCAACTTCTATCAAGGAAAGAAGTCATGCCATGCCATAATCATTTCAAACTCTGAAGAAGCCTGCACCTGCTACAGTATTTTTGGAGTCTGTAATGAATCTGAGGAATAATTGTAAATACAAGAAATGGATGACAAAATCGAAAGCTATAGTAAAAATTAGCCTAGGATCATTTTTGGATGAAAATCGGCATACCGACGGTATACTGGTCTATACTGACGGTATACCGATTTTTGTTCACAGAAAGTTTCTGTTTACAAAATCGGCATACTGATGGAATACCGATAGATCGAGATTGGCTAATTGACTCAACCGACTACACCTGTTTAAGAGAACTCCTATCTCACGATCTCGGTCAGTAGGACAGAAGGATAGACTCACTGCGCTCGCCTTACTTCACAGCTCGTAGTATAGTCAATTGTCCGACCTTACTCAAGGGATTGCACAAGCAACAAGCCCCATTGTTGCTCTCTTCCGTTGAATGGATTTACAAAAGTACGCCAACAAAGCGTAACCGGCCCGTCAGGAAATAAAGAGAAGAGTGTTTAAGGAATTGCCAAACTTCCTTTGTCCAGTAAACATTCCGAGTGGGGGACCGCGACAGTAGATTCGGAAAGCAACCTGTTAACTAGCTTCGTTCCGAAAGTGAGAAAAACTTGTAAGCGCTATGTACTACAAGAAGGACACGATCTGAAGGGAATAAATCCGCTGGCTACGGTACCTTTCGAAGGTAGATAAGAGAGAGGTTGCGCTCGTAGAGCTTGAAGAGGGAGAATTCGTGCTTTGACCAAAAAAAGCAATTGCTTCAAAGCTATAGGGCGCTAGCGACTTTCTTTTCAGCCTCTTTTTGCTGGAATCGGAATAGTTGAGAACAAAGTGGCGAACGGGTGCGTAAGGTGTGGGAATCTGCCGAACAGTTCGGGCCAAATCCTGAAAAAAGCTCAAAAGCGCTGTTTAATAAGCCTGCGTAGTATTAGGTAGTTGGTCAGGTAAAGGCTGACCAAGCCAATTATGCTTTCTATACCGATTCAGTAACGTTGAAAATCCAACCGTCGAATTTTGAACATTTAATGATCCCAACGGCTATATTTCTAGCCATTGCAATTCCAGACCGGTATTGCGACGGTATACCGGTTCGTACCGACGATATACCGGTTCGTACCGACGATATACCAATCGCTGACTGAAAAGTTGCCTTTAAGCTCTTTTTAATGCTTTGGTTATAAATAGCCTTGAACCCCTTCATTCAAGGTTGATGCTTTGAGCCTAAAAAATCTCTAAACCACCAAAGCCTATCCACAAATAACTCTAGAAAGATTTCATTTGCCATCTACAAATTATGTTAGAGTTATTGAGTTGAAAAGTAAGATCTTTATCTTGTTGTATAAGGAGATCAAAACCTATTGTGAAAAATTGAAGTTGGAGGGTCTTCAGATCCAAACTCTCGGTTGAAGTTGGAGAATCTTCGGATCCAAACTCTCGGTTGAAGTTGGAGAGTCTTCGGATCCAAACACTCGGTTGAAGTCAGAAAGACCTTCGGACTAAAGTTCTCGTGTAAGAAGTTGGTCCTTCGTATGAAAACTCATGCTGTACTATTTACGATAATAGTGGATTAAAGCCTGAGAGAGCTCCGGGACTGGAGTGCCCCTTGGAAGGATACGAGGATACATCGGGTGTCGGTATTGTTTTGCTTCTTCCCTTGCACTTATATTTTTAATTGTCCATTAGCTTGTGCTAAGTGCTTGATTAGTTAGCTTGACCCTATTCAACCCCCCCTCTAGGCTAACTACATACTCTAGCTGTCAAAGACCAATCTCTGATACAAGCCACAGGCCAAAATCTGATACAACATCCCATATCAGACCTCTGATACACAAACCTAGACCTCTGATACACTATCCAGACCCTAAAGCTAAATGGCCAAACAAATGCCTTAGGTTCAGGCTAAGTAGCCCAACCAAAGCCACTCTCTATTAGCCAAACTCTGATACACTATACTCTCAAACCTTTGATACATGAACCAGACCTCTATTACATACACACATCCCAAAAACCAAATGCCAAAACCATCTAGCCCGACCCCTCGTCCTCTGTACACTGTTCTGAACCCAGTGGCCATGGCTAATTACGGCCAAACCAACCTCTACCCAAGCCAATCCTACTGCTGTCATACACACTCTCACCATTACTACATTATGTATAACCCCCAATCTCAGATACAAACCATAAAGCCACTTTACAACATCATACATATGTATATATATACCATATTATATATAGTTACACATACATATACATGTGGCTCCAATATATATATATATAGAGAGAGAGAGAGAGAAATTAGAAAGCAATTAGAGAGTCTAAACAAAGAATAACCTATCCAAACCTATGCCCAAAACTGAAAACAAAGCTCAAACTAGTCTATGAGGCATTTCATCAAACACTTGAGGGCTCTCCTCGAATTTCTCCAAGGATGGGTCAAAAATCGCATGTAAAATACACAAAAATGAGGTCTAGAGCCTTGCTCACCTCTCCATGCGTACCCCTAACCAAAGTGAGTGCTCCTACAAGGTGTCATGCATGAAGAATGATCTAAAACTATGAGAATGCAAGGTTTTACCTATTAGGTGGTTGAATCCCCAATGAAATCTCTTTTAGAATCCTTTTATGTCAAGTTAGACACAATTTCCCCTCCTTGGACACTTCCCCACGAGCTGCTTGGATCTCCAAGCTCCTAGCCTTGAAGAATGAAAGTTTTGGAGGAGTTTGGGAGAATTTGGGAGAGTTTTAATGGTGGAAAAGAAATGAAATGGAAAGGAGCTATTCTAGGGTTTTGTGGAGGCTCATTAATGAGAAAGAAGATAAATTAGAGGCTATTAATACCAGCTAAAAGAAGGAGCCCTAAAACCCCTCTAAAAAGTCTAATTTATCCTCTCAAGTCACCATGAACCATCTCCTAATCAAAGGGTTAATGGTGCACTAAGTATGGGATTCAAACCTAGTCTAAACTAAGTCTAATATGACTTAAATGAAGCTAATTGTGTTCATCCTAGGTTGTGGGCTCAAGTGGTCATGTCTAGTCTCATAGGGGTCACAAGTTAAGGTTCAATTAGTAGGCTAAACTAAAAATGAATGAAACCTTCTCAATTAATAACTTAAATAATTATTCAAATAATATAATAATGCAAATTGATAAAAATATTCCTATTTTTGAAATATGGTAGTGACAGGTCACAAACCTCTTTGTAGTGCCAAACTATCCAGCATGAAGCCTTAGGCTTTCTTGCGGTATTACGCCGCAACGACATAGCTTACAAGGCCGAGGCTTTACCCCTATCTGGATACCTCATCGTGGTGTCATGCCACTGTAACACGAGAACATCCTCCCCTTTCTAGTGATGTCTACAACTCTTTAATTTTATCATACAGCATTAGGCTACCTGCCTATTTGCGGTGCTACGACGTTGTGACTTAGCTTACAAAACCGAGGCATTATCCCTACCTGGAAACCTAATGGTGGATTCACCCCACTATAGTATGGAGTTACACTCCTTGTAGTGTTGTGCTACCGTGCTTCTTGTAAAGCACACCAGGCATTCACTCTGCCTGAGAACTCATTAAGGCGTTTATGCCATCCTCATTACAGGATTCATTTTCCGTAGAAAACTTCTAGTAGACAACGTTGGTTGTAGGTCCGTAACCTTTCCATGCCATATAGGACATGTACCTACTATTCCTAATATTTTCCCAGTTATTGGTCCTCCCTTGAACCATAAGCTAGATGCCTAGTAGATTTTTCTTTGAACTAATAGTATAAAACTTTATGGTAGGATTGCAATAACATAATATCAGAATGCCTTCAAGCCCATTTTACAAGCTGTGTCATCGACCAGCTGGCACTTGAGGCCGTTTGTGAACGGATCAGCCAGGTTCTCATGACTCCGAATATCAATTACTGTAATGACACCTCTCTTCATGAGATCGTGCACTGCCATGTGCTTTAACCACACAGTTCTTTTTTCGTTGAAATTATCATTTGATGTCACTGCCGCAGTCACCTGGTTGTCGCAGTATATCGGAATCATCGATATTTGTGCCCCAACCACTGGAAGATCATTCATGATCTCCCGAAACCATTTTGCTTCCTCCGCTGCGGTATCAAGTACAAAGAACTCAGATTCCATGGAGGAATGAGATAGCATAGTCTGCTTCTTTGACTTCTACGATATAGCAGCTCCAACCATTGTGAAAATGAATCCACTTGTGGACCTTTCGCTCTCCAACTCTGAGCACCAGCTGGCATCACTGAAGTCTTCTACTTTCGACGGATCTCTATTGTAGTACAGTGCATATGTCTAAGTCTTCTTGAGATATCTCATTACCCGTTTCATAGCTTTTCAGTGCTCAATGCCTGGATTGCTCGTAAAATGACTCAGCATTCCCACGGCAAAAGCTATGTCAGACGTTGTGGCAGTAGTAGCATACATCAAACTCCCGATGATGCTTGCATACTCCAGCTGCCTGACGCTTTCCCTCGAATTAGGCTTCAGCTTCAGATCACACATGTAAGACATATCGATCAATGGAAGATCCTGATACCTGTAGCATGTGATCAACTTCTCAATATAATGAGACTATGACAACATTAGTCCAATTTCCATCAGGATGATCTTGATCCCCAAGATCACATCAGCTTCCCCCAAGTCCTTCATACTGAACTTAGTGGAGATGAACTTCTTTGTCTCCATGACACAGTCCATATCCGTACCTAGGATCAGCATATCATCCACGTACAGACAAACGATTACACATCTTCCATCAGTAAACTTTGTATAAACACACTTGTCCGTCTTGCTGACCAGGTAGCCATTTGACCTTATAACCTTGTTAAACTTCTCATGCCACATCTTAGGAGCCTGTTTAAGATCGTACAAGGATTTCACCAATTTGTAGACTTTATCTTCAAGTGCCTTGATGACAAATTCCTCTGGCTGTTGCATGTAAATCTCTTTGGTCAGCTCGCCATTCAGGAAAGCTATTTTTATATCCATCTGATGTATCACCAACTTATGCATTATTACGAGAGGAATTAATCTTCTGATGGTGGTTATCCGGGCTATTGGAGCATACGTATCAAAGTAGTCGATTCCCTGCTTCTGAGAAAATCCCTTGGTACTAGCCTAGCCTTGAACTTGTCAATAGTTCCATCTACTTTCATCTTCTTCTTGAAGATACGTTTGCATCCGATGGATTTTGCTCCTTCAGAAAGATCAACCAACACCCAAGTGTTATTAGAGGTGATTGAATCAATTTTATCGTCTATCGCCTCCTTCCAGAAAATAGTGTCTCTGGTCTTTATCGCCTCATCATAGGTAAGCGGATCTACTTCCACATGATAGGTGACAAAGTCATTTCCGAAGTCCTTCGGCCTCCTCACTCGCTTAGTTGACGGCTCAGCGAGCTCTGGTTCAACAGTTGTTTCAACAACAACTTCTTCTTGGACTACGTTTTTATTGGAAACTTCAGTTTCCTGCATACCCTTATTGTTCTCCAAAATATCCACAAGAACAATGTTCTTGTACCTTGCAAACTTATCTTCAAAATATTTTGTATCGCGAGATTTAATGATATAATTTGATTCAATATCAAGAAATCTTTGAGCAACACTCTTCTTGGCATAACCCAAGAAGATCATCTTCGTAGTCCTTGTCCCGAGCTTCTGAATCTTCATATCTGGGAGATTCACATATGCCAGACACCTCCACACTCGAATGACATTCAAGTTAGGTCTGACTTTGAACCAGAATTTATGAGTAGTAATGTCAGAAGTTGCATGCGGCACTCTTTTCAGAATAAAAGTGGCCATCAATGCAGCTTCTCTCCAGTAGCATTTTGGAAGACCCGTAGTCAACATCATTGAGTTTGTCATTTATGTCAATGTTCTGTTCTTCCTCTTTGCTACTCCAATAGATTGAGGAGAATACGGAGCAGTAGTCTCATTGACAATTCCATGTTCTTTGCATAACTATGCGAATTCATTAGACTGATACTCTCCTCCTCGATCACTTCTTACTCTCTTGAGTTGTTGTCCAGTTTACCGTTCAGCCTCGGCCCTGAGCTCTTTGAACTTCTCGAATGCTTCGTCTTTAGCCTTGAGCAAGTAGACGAACGCGTACTTTGAGAAGTCATCGATGAGGTTATGAAATACTTTATCCCGGTCTTTGTAGAGAATTGTTTGAAATCACAGATACCAGAGTGTACCAACTCCAGAAGATCTGTGCTTCGATTAACCCGAGGAAAGGGTTTCCTAGTGATCTTCGTCTAAGCACATACTTCACACTTCTTTACCTTACTCCTACATTTGGAGATAAGTCCTAGACTAAATATTTTGTTTATTCTTTTACAATAAATATGTCCTAGTCTATTATGCCACAACTCAAGAGTATAAGTAGAATGAGCGATTGCATTAATAACATTGGACTGATTTACAAGCTGGATTTTAAACATTCCTTCAATATAAAATGCTTTCTCGAAGTATGTTTTCTTTATGGACATCACCATATAGTCAATATTGATGTCCATCCTTAGGCCTGCGTTACAGAGTAGGCCCCTAGAGATCAGGTTCTTTGTGATAGCAGGTACATGTTTCACACCTTGAAGCGTCAGAGACTTTCCTGAAGTCAGCTTCAACACCACCGTCTCAATCCCTTGTACTTCAGCTTATGCCTGGTTTTCCACAATAATAACTTCAGAAGTTGGTGTGTATGTGGTGAACCATTCCTTGCTTGAGTAGACATGACAGGTGGCACCAGTATCTATCCACCAGTCAGAGTCGGCCCCCACAGCAGTGACCTGTGCAATCATGGCAATAACGTCAGCGATCATTGAAACCTTACTTGGCTCACCTTACTCTGATTGTTTGGGCTTAGATTTGCATTCACTCTTGAAGTGGCCCTTCTTGCCACACTTGAAGCAAGCCAAATGAGACTTTGGCTTCTGTTGATTGAAAGAAGTCTCCTTTACTTTCATATTATTGGGTTCCTTCTTCTTGTTGTGGAAAGCCGCCTATTTTTCCTTGCATTCCTTGGTGTGAACCAAATTGGCTTTAGCCATCTGTTTGGACAAAGCGTCTACCTTCAGTTGAGCCATCATCTGGTCCTCAACATAGAGTTTTTGCAGAAGATCTTCGAGACTGATCTCCAGTTTCTTTCTATGCATGTTTGCATAGAACTTGCTCCACCCAGCAGGGAGCTTAGAGACAATCCCTCCAACAATAAACTTGTCGGTAAGAGGCATCCCCTTATCTTCCAACTTCTATCGCAGCTTCAGGAACTTCTTCACCTGCGGCAGCATAGTCTTTTCGTCTTCAAAGAGCCACTTGTGATATTTTTCAACGATAAATATCTTGCTCTTATTTTTGTCATCTTCGTACAGTTTATTCAGAGACTCCCATATCTCTCCGGCAATAGTTTTCTTAGAATATGATTTTGTCAGGGAGTCCTCAATAGCATTAAGAATAAGAAGCCTACAGAGGCTATTCTTCCTTCTCCATTTGGTCTGACTTTTAGTAGCTGCAGTAATTGTGGCTGCAGACCCAGTTTCTGGAATAGTCAGTTCTTTCTCGGTTAGCACGTGGTCAACTTCAGCAAGTTGAAGATTAAGGCTAACATTCCTCTTCTACACTTGATAGTGCTCTCCATCAAAATTTTCTAACTTGTTAAAGTTAGGATTGATGAGTGAAACACGAAAGTTTTCCATCTTGTGAAATCAAGCTTTGAGATTGTTAGTCCCGGGGTATAATTTGTCGATGGAAAACTAAAATTATGTAACACTTCGGAAAAGGTGCACGACAGAGATCCCGGAGGATTGTGAGAAACGAATACTAATATGTCACTTCGAAGAAGGCATAGAAGAATTTGTAGCAGTAGCAGCAAAATTCCACTAACAGTCTCTTATTAGATCAGAACAATTCTCGTTCTGAACGAGTTGCAAGTGGAGTAAATTAGATAAACAGAAGGTTCTGATTAGATCAGAGAAGAAAAAAATTTGTTGGGATGAATTATCACCGGCGCTCAAAGCTTGATTCGTCCCACACGAACAGCTTCCAGAAACCAGCAAGTTCGACGGAGAACTTTGGAACACTCCGCTTTTCTGACTCCTCGAATAGACTAAAATGGTGCATAGTTCTTTCTTCTCTGCTCTCTAGAAATTCGTAAGGAATTTGTGTTCTGTCCACTGAACTGAATGAGAGAGAAGTGTCACACTCACTCTTCAATTTTAAGGATATTTTAGTAATTATGATTATTTGAATTTTTATTATTTTTATTTGAATTTTTATCTATTTATTAATTAGATTGATTGCAGTGTGATTTGATTGGTTGTAGACTGGTGACTTGGTAGTATAAGTAGTTTGATCTTAGTCAACCTTCACTAGAAGCCTAATAATGTAATTAAAATTCACATTTTTGTTTTTAAAAATTATTTAGATTTAAATCTCTATTTTTGGAGTGGTTTAAATAATTTTAGTCTTTTTAGCCATTTTGGCCTTTTTGTGATTTTCTAGATATGTTGACTTGTGATTGTGCTAGCAACTGGTTTAACCTTAGTGGACATTGTATAGGGGCCCAACCATGCTTTAGAATTGTTATTTTTTATCTTTAGAATTTATTTTAGGCATTAGATTATTTTTAAGGCTTTAATTGATTTATTTTAGCCTTTTTGCATGCAAGCCTTTAAGCCTTTTTGACTTGGACCTATTTCTACTTGAGAATGAGTTGGCCCAAGTGTAACCCTAACCCTAGAGACCCCCTTGGCCGCCCAACAGCAGTAACCCCTCCCCCTTTTTCTTCATTTGTGGAATTGTAGCCTCCACAAGTGAACCCTAATAGTTTTTCCTCTCCAAAACTCATTTTTCCTTCATCCGGAGTCCGTTTCTTCCCAAACGAACTCCGTTGCACTCGTCGAGGAGAGGAGGATCTGCTGGAGCATTTCTAGCGAGGAGACGAAGGCTTTTGCTTGAGGGAAATCGGTCAACACGACAACCGAGGGGCTCTATTCATTGAGTTTTTGACACTCAATAGGTAAATCCTAATCTACCGTAGTAAATCTGAAATTTCTTTCAGTTTTGCATTCATATAGGTGCCCTAGACTTGCCCACGAAATTTGGTGGGATTTCGACTTCGTTTGATGGCGGTATCGGACACGTGTCGGTCCTTTACGGCACGTGTTCGACGAAATGCCGCTTAGGATAGAAAGTTGCTTTTTTCGATTCTGTCTTCATGGATATTTAGATAATATTATTTTGATAAACTTTTGTGAAGACGGATTTGGTTTTGACAACGTTGCAGCGGCGTTTCGGGCATCGGACGCACGTGCACGGATTCCGTGCACGAGGCCGTGCGTGCCCTGCTGTCCGTGCGTTGTATCTCGATGCACAGGCCGTATTTTTGTGTAAAATTTTTGAACACGTGGGGGCAACCTCTGCCTCCATGCTCATAAAATTTGACGGCTTTTCGTTGAGCGAGCGCGGAGAAATCGCGCGTGCACCGCTCAGCCACTATGCATTCAGCCTGTTATTTTTGTCACTGAAACAGACTTCGTGCGCGCACACGACGCAGCGAAGACCCGTTCCAGGTCCTGGGACACGTCGAACTATACCTAGACTACCCGAGGAACGAACCCCGAGTCGCGGCGTGGCCCGACGAGCGAGCCACGAGGGCGGAACCGCGTGCACGAGGGCGCGCGGGTGTGGGGCTGTGTTCGTCGCTTTGGCGTGGCGTGTCACTGCATGACCGTGTCCTAGACCTACCCCGGGACACCCCCAGCTACGTGCACAAGCACGGGGCTTTTTGTTATGTGTGTCGCGCTCAAACGAGCGAGAACGCACGCACAAGCACGCGTTGTCATGCGATATCGGGAAATTCCGATACGCGTTCTGTGAACACGACACGGACACGATTTCGAACCCAAGAGTATACGAGCGCATCACGTAGGTCGAGACCAACGTGTATGCCGAGTTTCGTGGGTTCGTTTGGTGTATATTGCATTTTGGGTCGTTGTGTGAAATGGATGAGTTTTCTTTAATTTCGATTTTTGAGTTAAATGCGATATTTTGATTTCCAGCTATTTAGCTTGTAAATTTTGAGTTTTCAGTACATATATGAGGTTTCGAATTTGTGGGAACCAACTTTTGGTTTTGTTTCATAATTTTCCCGCATTTATGAGTATATATGCTTTCTATATAGCTATGTATACATATATTTAATTATATATATATATATATATATATATATATATATATATATATATATATATAACCCTGTTGAAACCCATTGCTAATGCAATACATATTGAGAATGGGTTGAGGGGGATTTAATTCCAGATTTTTGACTCTTTAAATTATCTCAAACCATTGCCAATCTTTCATTTGAGCATTTGTATATATATGTATATAATAGTATATTAATTTGGGTAATACCATGGTTATGTTTGGATGTTTTTAATCTCAGATTTGACCCTCATTTCAGTAAGCTCCAGGACACACACACACACACACACACCAGCATTTGTTAGATTTAAGGTTTTGTTTGTATTGTAAATACACATGTGTGTATATACCTATATGTATATAGATATTTATGCTTGATGACTCTCTTAGAATAGATTATAGTTGTGTATATGACTATAGGAGTTCTAGGACAGATTTAGTTTATCATTTTGAGCCTAGTTTAATCAAATTGGCCGACAAGTTGACCAAATTGACAAAAGTCAACTTTGGGTCAAACTTGATCCAATTCAACTCAAACGAACTCCAAATGACCTAGAATTTTGTGTATGACCTAGAAATTAGTAGACGAACTAGTTGACCCAGGTTTGACCAGGTTTGACCAGCGTTGACCAGGTTTGACTAGAGTTGACCAAGGGTTGACTTTGACCAAAATGGACCTAGAAGCATGTAGTCTTGCATTGTAGCTATTTTTTTTTGATATTTTAGACTTGGTTGTGACATGTGTATACTTTAAATAGGTTTATATTGCCCCAGTTTAGCTACACTTCATCATCAGCAGTTCAGTTTGCCAGGCGAGTACATTCTCTGATCTTTTCATACTTCTTTGGATATGTTCTCTTGTTATAGACTAGTATACTTGATACTGACACGATGTTCACACATATTAGTACCATCTGGATCTTTTCATGCGATGTTATCCCCTCGGATACATCGAGTATATCATGTTCATGTACTTTATCATGGCCATCATGTACTCCATGTATTCATATTTATCCATGTGTACTCATGTGTTATTCATGTACACTCATGAACATATGAGCCCCATGTATAAAGTAGTTGTTATCCATGTGCAATAACATAACATGTATTAATCCTTGTGTATTGATTGGGGCAGGGAGAGTGTAGTTGGTTATGTGATCATTATCCCCAGTAGGTATCCATGTGCACTCCATAGCTGTATCCATGTGCAACCCAAACCGTTTACATAACCAATTCATGCTCTAAATCACATAGAAGGTTACATTCTCTACTTATCATATTATATTTCATTCTTATAGTCTCTCTCTCTCTTGTTGATTTTTCTTTACATCGATTCATGTATAGTTTTCTATAGCTTGCTTTATATGTCCAATCCTGATATGAACTGTTGTGAGAGGTATGTGCACGTTCCGTCCTGACTGGGCATGCTGAAAATTTTACAGGTGATGATGAGGAGTTCTTCCCTACTTATTATGGCATTGGCTTAGGTGACACTGGTGACGTGGACCCTCAGGAGGATCCAGCAGTGGCTGAGGACTTGCCTATAGTCTAGCTGAGACTTAGATTTTTTATTGTCTTTCTATTTGAGACTTTATGGGTTGTACTTGAGTTTAGCTTTCTGGTGGTTTACACCTAGACTTCTATTTATGTTGTGACTCTCTTGTGATTCTTTCTTCTATTCTATCTTAGTGTTTTGATTGAGTTACTTACTATTTTACTCTCCATTCGGAGCTTATTCTAGACTGTGTTAGATAGTGTGACTCAGGACAGCGTTCTACCGTCGACACTGCGGCATAGGCTGGGCGTACTTCACTTTTCGTGCCCTTTCACTGGGTGCAGGTCGTGACACGTTTTTAGTGGTGGCCCATGCAGGTCCGTCCAATCACAACTAGTGTGATTCGTAGTGGTACTCGAATTAGAGTATCATTACAGCCTGTAGTAGGATATAAGATATAAGTTAAGGTACTCAATCACATTAGGAAAACTCTTATCAAACTCTTGCTGTTAATTGTCTCTTTTTGAAAATAATTGTCCTCCTTTGATGATTTTGCTTCTTTTTCAGTAATTGATTCCTTGTTTGATCTGTCTTCAAGATAGTTATGGAGACACGATTTCATCTCTCCGGTCTATGCAGGTCGAGATTCGTATTAGTACGATATCTACTTAGCACAATGACTTAGTTGTACTCTATGAGCCTGCTATAGAATATAGGAAGTAAGGTGTTAGAATGAGAGAATACTCAATCATAATTAGAAATTCCTGAGAGATTCCTGGGACAACCCTTAAGAATCTCATTTTAAGCTTCGATTTAAATTCCCTTTCCCTTATTTTAATCTACCTTCCTCCCTTGATTCTTCCATCATGTTTGAACTCTTTTCACCAATACCTTTACTTTTTTGTGCTTAATAATGGTTAGGAAGATGGCTACACTACTATATACTCATTGGTCAAACACATGGCTAGAAGGATTACATTAAGGAATTGGAATACACGGAGACTTTGACTAAGTTATAAGGGCATTTTTCTAAAAGGATGATTTAATGATTAGTAGATTATAGGTTGGGATATTACCAAGGAAATTTGTCTTGAGATTCTAAGTAGTAATCACCAGAGGATTATAAAATTATATTTTAATACTGGAGAAAAATAGTTAGAATCTATATAAATCGATTTCAGGAATTGATGTGATTCATGAATTATTGGATTATGATTATACATCTTTGAAAGTATATAGATTGGTTTGATAATGATCAAAAAAAAGGGAGTGGCAGTATGAACTATTAAATTGAGTCGTACAAGTTGCGATGTATATGTTTATTGAATTTCAAATGTAAGTGGAAGCAATGATATTAAAATTTTGGTTTAAAAGATTGGGAAGATATAAAAAAGATTTTTTTTTTTTAGAAATTTTTTTTTCAAATTTGGAATCGTGTCAATTGATTGAAGATTTAAAAATCTATTTAGATTTTGGGTTTAAGAAGTAGTGATTATGTTTCAATGACTTAGAAGGAGAAATTATGGTTGATAAGCGCATTAAAATACTGAGCTATAAATGCTAGATTGCCGTGATAAGCTAAGTGTCTATCTTGAGAATTATTTGAGACAAGTTGGGAGTTTTTAAAGTTATGAAGTGATATAGAATTTTATGGATTCATGATTCATTAACTCTGGAGTTTAAAGTTGGATTGAAATGTTAAATTTTGGAAAGGTTAGTAGTAATGTGATAAAAGTTACTATGAGATTTATGAAAAGGATTTAAATGTTAGTCGTGATTAGATTGGATGGCTTAGAGTGAATACAAATTGAGGTAGTTATTTTGAAATTTCTTTTTAAAAGAATGTAATGGTAGGCCACCAAGGTAACCTTAATGAGATAGAAGTATTCCACACTAATTGCCATATCACTCCAAAAGAAATTTACTTTTTTTTGGGCTTTCTAAACATAGAAAAAAGTAAAAAAAAAACAATTTCCCAAAAAAAGAAAACAAAGAATTTATATTCTTTTATTTCTTTTTCGCGGACCAAACGTTTCCTAAAGGAAACCTTCGTACCTAGTTCAACTACGAAATAAGTTGGATATGGCTAAAACTTTGGACCGAGTAAGGATAGTAGTTTGTTATGTGTTCCCTATGCAACCATTATAAAAAGCTAATGGATATTGTCACGCCCCAGTACCGAAATACTGAGACGGACTAGGGTAGCTACTCCACATGAGGTATATAAACGTCATACGGCGATCGTGGCTATCAAGAGACTAGGGAGTGCATGCTACAATCAGGTCTCCTATGGTCTCACAGAGCATCTATGTCTCAATCAATCAAAACAAGAAGCAATAAATAATGATCATATAAGACAAAGCAGTAAGGCGTCCCCGATGCTTCATCAAAATAATTCATAAGACTAGCTACACAAAATGATAAGCTAGTACCGAGAGTCAATATTACATAACTATAGTCAGCTGCAGTCTGATTTAATTACAATTATGTAAGAAACTGAATGTCCAGAACTGCCGGCTAAACAGGTGACGGTGGCTAAACGCCAAGTACAAAATAGAAGATATCAGAGCGGTGAAGAAGAAACCCACTCATGGTCCCTGGTTCCCATACTCCTAGTGTGCACCATTGTTCGGGTAGAAGGCTGGATCCTCTGGTGCTGCTATGAGATCTGGCCAAACAAAACCAGCAGGGTCAGGCCCCGAATAGCAAGTACCATAAGGGAGCACAAAAGAGTGAGATAAAATTCAAGCATAATAATAAGACCTGATTCACGAGTTATAGGCTTATACCATATCATCGAGACAATACGACACCCTTACAACCAAACAAGGACAAACGGTGCCAATATCATTTCGAGATAAGATATATCCTATAACCATGGGCAGGTGAAGGGCTTCTGATCGCGTCTTCGGTCCATAGCCTATCGCAGCATAATAGCCCAACCCAACAACCAAACAAGGACATGGGTTAGACCATGCACCACGATAGTCCATGTTCCTCAGTTGCTAACAGAAGAAAATATATCACAAACAAGCCGGCTTATAAGTGGCCAATCAATCCTACGGCTTTCTATGATTTGTCTGGATTATCCCAGTAATGCAATATAGGAATTCTCAGATCGTGTCAACCCAGCAGGGCTAGCCAAACCATTATATATATACATATATGCACTTTGAATATGCACTGGTCCCCGTAAGGCCACCGTGCTAAAACATATAACACATAGCACGTAGGAGTCGGATATAGTCATCCGCTATAGGCGAATGAAACCATATCCGTGGAGGCCAACCCGACATGTCAGGACTGGACCTGGGGTGGCTAGTATGGCATGATCTCGGGATTCTGTTCCCTCCCAATGCTTCTACCGATTTAAGTTGCTTAGGTTAACCCTATCTTGATATTGGAATTACATATCGTGGTCACATGGTCATCCTCCTATATGTCGTATCATAGTACGTGTACCCTAAGTATGAATCCACATCGGCTCAATCTAGATCCATGCTTAGTGTAATGCATCAAACAACAATCATTATACCATGACACTATTACTGACCAATTACCATGACTGTGCTGGAAGGTATACATGTATTTACATATAACACGAATGATCACATAGCACGTAGAGTCAGACCTCAATGCACTCATTAAATAGCACCGTAGTACATACTAATATTGTATCCCAATATACACTTAGGACATGTACCAGTACGTATACAGGTAATCAGGTCAGGAACATGGTCAAGTCAGAAAGTCATACGGACCCCTCATGACATAAAAGTCACATATGAATTCTGGTTAAAGTGAGACATGAAGATCCTTGAAGCCAATACAAAGATCTACAACTTTCATGTTGGAAGTTGGGAGAAATTATGGCCACAAATCAGCCAAATAGGACATAAAATAGCCAAAAACAGCCAAAATAGGCACTATGGGACACTATGCAAGCCATACGGCACTATGCAAGCCATGCGGCCAAGTTGCATGCGGCCAGACTCATGCGGCCAAGCTCAATACGGCCAGACTCATGCGGCCAAGCTGCATACGGCCAAGCAATGAAGTCTGCATGACTTCATGCAGCCAAGGGTCATGCGCGGCCAAGGATGCGGCAAGGCATGCAGTCCGCAAGACTTCATGCAGCCAAAGGTCATGCGCGGCCAAGGATGCGGCAAGGCATGCAGTCCGCAGGACTTCTTGCGGTCAGGGGTCAGGGTCATGCGGCAAGCTACACGCGGTCAAGGGTCATGCGGCCGAGCTCATGCAGTCTGCATGCGGCCAGAGATCATGCGGCAAGGCATGCAGTCCGCAGGACTTCATGCGGCCAAGGGTCATGCGGCCAAGCAATAAAGTCCGTATGACTTCATGAGGCCAAGGGTCATGCAGGCCGAGCAAATGAAGTCCGCATGACTTCATACGACCAGGCTCATCTTCTCTAAAAATTCGAGAAGATGAGCCACGGAAGCCATGGCTTCCAAGCTCCGTCCATCCTCTGATTTAAGTCAGAAATTGGACTTCCATAGGTCAAAATGGGGTAGAAAAAAATTCTCTAAACATAGAACAACAAGATTTTGAAAACAAAGAAGTTTGATAGATCAAAATCCAAGAAAACCAAAAATGGCACAAATTTAGATCTACACAAAACTAGCCATTAAAATCAAAAGCTCCAAGAACTAAACTTGTAGAGGATGGTGAGAAGAACAATATAGATAATTCATATCAAAGAAAAATCAAGAAATGAATAACGCAAGAATCTCTCCATTTGGTGCAAGATGTACTTGCCTAAATGTTTGCTTGAGGAAAAATGAAAAGAAAAGAGTGAATGAGGAGAGAGAGTGTGGAAGAGAATATATATAGGGGTTGGGTTAACTCATAAAATCCTAATTTTAAGCATGCTCTAAACCATATGACTAATGACATGATAAATGCTACATGATATAACTAATTAAATTAATTAAATAAAATCCTAACCACAACACGATTCAGAAATCTTATCATCAAAGTAGTGAACCACGCCTACAACCAGACAAGGACAAGGGGTGGCACATTATTCCACGACGAGATACTGTTCCATGCTATGGCCAGGTGCAAATACAGGATACATGCAATAAAGATACAGGTGCCAGATACCATATACAGGAAAAATCAAAAAAATTTACGTATTCCGGGAACGGGGAGTGACAGACATGGTTTACCGAAACAGAGAGAGAGAGAGAGAGAGGCAAAATAAAACTCTATTAACGTATTATGCTAATATTTTTCTTTATTTGTACTTCTAGGTAACAAAATAATGTCACATATCCACACGCCCTACACTCCTACTCAAGTTTGAGAATTTTATGGTAAACACTTTAAGCTTTTCGAATTTCCATCAATACTTTAAGACAGTCATATTCGAGAATAATTCACCGTTACCACATGATCGTTCTGGAACATGTACAAATTGTGTGGTCGTACTGGATAGAGTTTTTTGACTCAAATTAATGTATTATTATTGCATGAGAGTAAGCCCAGACTCGTCACCACACATCTTGTGGGACTCACCGGAGAAAAAATTTGCTATACATCCAGGAGAAAAAGTATATGAGAAATTTACTCTCTCCTCTAGAGAGTGAGCAGCTAACTTATGGGCAACAAAGTTGCTTTCTCTTCGAGCAAACTGAAGTACAAGCTTGGGAGAGGGCGGGATTTCTTCATGGATATCAAGGAAGATATCTCTAAGGCGCCAGGGGATGACTTTCTCATCTCCGTTGAGGATTTTCACTGCCGTTAAGGAGTCGCTCTCGATGATTACTGCCAGTAGGGTATGGTGGGGATGAAGTGATTTAGCTTAAAGAATGCCTTGTAGTATAGCATGTGCTTCAGAGAGTAGGCTGATGTTCGGAGTGTACGGTGTCGACGAGAACCAAGACCTGGCACTCATAAACTTGCCTTCGTCGTCCCTGGCAACCGTTGCTTCTGTAATTTCAATGGCCGACGTCGCTCTATCGACGTTTATCTTGATGCTACCGCGGGAGGTGGAGCCCATACAGCACTATTCGTGGCCGCTTCTCTGTAGCCTTGAGTCTCATCAATATTAGGCTATTTATCAGAAAATTGTAACCCGACGCTCGCTTGTTTGAGTATTGTCGCACAGGTAGGGTTTGAATTATTAAACACACAGGAGCATCTTATTTTCCAAATAGCCCACATCATATACGACCCTAATTTAAATGCCTCGACCGATTTGAGATTCGCGAGCCAATTAAATAGCAGATCACGTACCGTAGTGTGTGCCTCAAGTCTCAATCCAAGCGGTGAAGCGAACCAAGCCTCACGGGCAATATGGCAATGGAGGAGTAAATGGTCTATTCTTTCGTCGTGAACGCCACAGAGCGAACAGAGACAGCTAACAGACGGAATCCTTTTATTGATGTTGACGAAGGTGGGAAGAGTTGTAGCTCCCCTTTCCGGAAACTTTGAAATATTTTTATTTTTATTTATTTATTAGTTTAAATGGTGATTTTTGGATTTTATAAATAATTATTTAGTTAATTATTACGATAGATGATTTTAGTCATGGTTAGGAATTAGAGTACAAGGTGATTAGAAATCGTGGCACGGATAGTGCAGTGGCGTGCTTTGATTAGTGTATTAGCCCTGGTAGGGAAGGCCGAGTCATAGGGATGTCCTAACTATAAAAACAAGGCCAAGTTGTGACTTAACCCTTACCAAAAATTTTATTTATTATTTAATTATATTATTGAGTTTTAGGGAATCCGGTTGTACCGAACCTGTCCAAATTGGGCCCAAGTCAAATCCAAGCCCATGTAGGCATGTAGTGGGACCAAATATGGCCTTGTAGACATGTTTGGTAAATATAAATATCTTTATATATATTTTTAGGAAATTGGCAATTACTTTCTAAATATTTGTTATATGTACATTATAGGTATTATTATTAAATAATGTTTTACAAAATTTTGTATGATCTTTTGAAGCCAGATAAGTAGTGTGAATGTTATATCCGTCAAAAATTACTATCAGTCTATTATTAATTGTTATTAGGATTATTATTTTTTATTGGTTATTGTATTATTTCATTGTTAAAAGAATTTACCTCTCTTTCTATATATATAGATATATAAATACATACTCCCAGGAATGGGCCATGCCCTAAGAATAGATAATATTGAGAGTTGTATTTCTATTAAAAAAATTTATTTAGATTTTTGGAGATTTATTATATAAGTATATGTATATATATATATATATATATATATATATATATATATATATATATATATATATATATATATATATATATATATGTGTGTGTGTGTGTGTGTGTGTGTGTGTGTGTGTGTGTGTGTGTGTGTGTGTAATAAAAGAAAAAGGAATAAGAAAAAAATAAAAACAAAATAGGAGGTAAAAGAAAATCCCTTCCAACCAAAGCCCCCGGCCAAGCCCAGCCCGACACCTTCCCCCCCTCCGCTCGGCTGAATCAAAATAGGGCCGTATGTATATAAGAGAGGGAGAGCCAGGAACCTCTCGAAAAACCCTAACCCCTAAATCTCCACCACAGGAGGTCGCGCCCCGCCTCCATCGACGTGCGCGTGCCGTCCACGGCTGCCGCACAGGCCACCAAAGCGCAGCCCAGTTGCTGGCCGAGCGTGCGTAAGAACAGGGGATAGCCACAGCAGCAACTCGAGTCAGGTATGCCGCTTCGCTGTGGATTCTCTTCTCGAATATTCAACCAATTTCGAATTCATAAATTCCTATATGTAGCCCATATGACCCTCTAGAAGTCTCCATAAATAGAATTCGACAGGGACGAGCCATCGATCCACAAGATCGATGCAAAGATCGAGGGAAAACTGTTCTAATAAACAGTTTAGAAACTGTCAAGTACGTATGTTTAGCACCACTTTGCGATAAACGTGTCGTGGATATAAAAATTATGATTGAACAATCCTGTAGACAACCCATAGGCCTTTAAAACCCTTTTCGTAGAAATTAATTTTACAGACCGTATGTCGAGAAATCGGATTTCTAAAACCTGCAAAAACGTATTTTCAAAACAGTAAAAACTTTATGAAACTCTTCGATATGACGTGCGTCCCGCCAATCCGGGCGACGTGGTCGTGCACCGTAAGCATCAAAAGGTGTGTACGGATATTGCGGACGTGTAGGCTTTGACGGAATTCAAGTTGGTTGCGTGTGCGCGACGAATTTGATGCGTATCCGTCAAAATTTACCGTATTGGCCTCTGTGCAAATTTTCTAATTACTTTGTGCACGTTCGTCAGATCGAGACGAAACTTGTGCCAACAGGACCGTATCATTTTTCTGGTCCTGTATGCGAAGTTTGGTCCGATTCTGAGACAGTTGATCGGATCGTCGTTTTGCGGGCCCCACGGTCCGACTCAACGGACGATTTTGTGCACGGCCTGCCGGAATCGAACTTTGGACATACGGTTGGGCTCATATTGAAAAACCAAACTTGTTGACATATAGTATGGCGACTTTAGAGACCATAGACTTTGACATACTTTTCGGTGCTAAGCGGGTCCAACGGCAGATACCGTTTTGACCCAAAATTACCGTTTTGCTCCTGTATCCAGAATTGGACTTAAGGATAGGCAATCCTAGCTAATTTGACTATTCTAAGAATGTTTGTAATATTTATTTTAGCTTTCGGAGACATTTGTGATGATTTGGACTTTATGGCTTAGTAGTTGACTATATTTGTTGGATCTGCGTGCAACCTCCAGGCAAGATACCTTGCCTCCCTCTACACTTCATTTTCATGCTTATAGTTCTTCTATTTTTAGTATGTTATTATTTAGTTACTCTAGTTGATATGGATTCAGATGTTTTCTACATACCATGTTTACTAGTTTATTATCTTGCTTGTATATCAGCATTACCTGACTTGATAGCGTAGTTACACCAGGCTTGTCCATATTATGGTTCATGCTAGAGTTGTCTTTACTTGTGTCATGACTGAGTTGTACCGTGTCGTCACCTGTATCTTGACTGAGTCGTGTCTACAAGTATGTGTAATTGAACTGCTATTCCTTATTTCGATTTCTTACAACCTGCGAGTCCACACACGGCGAGGGTTAATCGTTTGCACCTGTGAGTCCACACACGGGGCAAGGGTGAATTGTCTTGAAACTGACCTACGAGTCCATATTCGGGGCGAGGGTTTGGTATTTTATTGATCTCTTGTTCTTCCAGCAGTTTATTTATACATAGTTGATCCCGTATTCGTGTTCATAGTTACCTGTCAGTAGCCATATGTCAGTCTCATGTCTAGTTCCTGTTTATATCCAGATTATATTATTGCATGATTAAACTGTTAGATAGGCATATTTTTTATGTATCTTGCTATGTCCCCTGAGGACCTGATGATCTCTTCAGGTAGCTGATTGCATGGAGTTAGTTAGCGGCTCATGATGGTAGTGATTACACCTGCAGGGATATAGGTATTTGCTTACGATATTTCATTATTTATCCTCTCATGCTTTATATTCCATGCCATGATATATTCTGCTTATTTTATAGACTCATATCATTCTTGGAGTCTAATCAGACAATATGCTAATGGGCTGCAGACCATGACCCATAATTGTTCATTCTTGTCTTATATATTCTTGTGGATTGAGATACACTGTAGATTACCATATTAGCCATGATACAATGACCTTGATAGCTTATATGTACTCGAGTCAGGCTGGAGTCCGCTCGATACGTAGCTGGCTTGCTCACAAGCTCGTATCCGAAAACCGGGTGCGGGTCGTGACAAGAGTGTTCTTTAGTAGATGCCTGATGAAGGTATAGATACGTTGGGACAAGTCTTTTACCAACCCGAATTGTCACCAGAAGCTGGTATCATTGTTCGTCTCAGAGCAGCCTGGTTGCTGTAGCCTGATTGATTCATAGAGGAATTTCGCAGAAAAGACGCCATTGTTACAGCATGTCCATGTAAGGGTCTCCGTGCCGTCGCTGTCTCTGAGTTTGATGGCAATGATTGCCCTAGCCTCTATGGCCGGGAAGAGTGAGTATATCAGAGGTTGATCCCATGTTCTTGAACGTGGGCACATCAAGTCACGGACTATCCGAGGCCCATCCTCCGGCAGCTTAACCCCTGAAATCTTGTGTCCGGGCAAGCTTGGGATCCAAGGGTCGTCGAGTATGTTGACCCATCTTTCCCTAATACTCTAGTAGACTTTGTCCGCCAGTAAATGTCTAACGTCCAAAAGGCTCTTCCATGTTGGTGAAGCTTGCTTCGATTTGTGAACCGCCCAGATAGATTTATTTTGAAGGTAAATTCCGTACAGCGGACGGACCCAAAGAAGGTCAGGCTAGTCCAGGAAGCGCCACAGCAGCTTACCAAGGAGGGCAGTGTTGACCCACTCTGGTTTACGGAATCCCAGTCCTCCGACTCTCTTAGGTTTGGTAAAGTTATCCCATGCTAGGAAGTGCAGCCTTCTCTCATCTACGTCGTATCCCCACCAGAAGCTCCGATGCATTTGTACGATCTTCGACGTGATACATTTGGGGATTTATGTGTAGCAATATGATAAATAGGTAATGAGCTAAGTGTGGAGTTGATGAGTACATTCATGCCTGCATGGGAGAGGAGTTTCGTCTTCCATCCCTTCAGTCGTGACCCGCATGAATCAAGTAAGTTTTTTAATGTGGATGATCGATACTTTGATTGTAACAGTACATGCCCAAGATACTTGTCTTCTCCGCGCATACTGGATAGCTGTATGGAGGATACGAGATCTTGTTGCTCGGCTGACCTGGTTCGTTTGCTGAAGTATATGCTGGACTTTGAGTAGTTGATCTGTTGCCCCGACCAGGAGGTAAATCTTTGTAGGATGTCCTTTGTATGGCCCAAGTTCTGGGCGAAGGCCTTTCCAAACACAAGAATATCGTCATCGAAGAGGAGGCGGGATATTAATGGCGTGTATCTGTTGATGCGAATCCCCTGGTACAGATCAGCTTGTTCATAACAATAGAACAGTCTTGATAGAATTTTCATTGCTAATATGAAAATAAAGGGAGAAAGGGGACATCCCTGTCGTAGTCCTCTTTTTGGTTTAAAATTTCCTTCGAGGGATCCGTTCACTAGGACTGAGAACGAGACTGATGTTATGCATTCCATTATTAGTAGATTCGAGTGTCCTCGGATGCCCATCCCTTGTAGTACATCCCTGATAAATCCCCATGAGAGGCGATCGTATGCCTTTGACATGTCGATTTTGAGGACGAATGAGCTCTTGTTCTTCGGGAAGGAGTTTATGGCGTGCAAGATCTCTTGCGCTATGATCACATTGTCGGATATTTGCCGTCCCGGGACAAATGCATTTTGAAGGGGAGAGATCAACCTATCCATGAACAATGTAAGACGAGTTGTAATAATTTTTGAAATAAACTTGTACATAACACTACATAATGAGATCGGCCGTAAGTCACCAGGTTTTGCAGTCGAGGGGCATTTGGGGATCAATGCAATGTGTGTATGTAAGCCCCCTGAATTTAGGGTTACTTTTTTAATTTTCTAAATCAATTATTTTGAATAAATATAGTTATGTGATTATTATTTTACTTAATGTTCTTTCCTGTGACTTTGACTTCTGGAGCATCAGAGATGCCAATATTAGGAAACTCTTTTCATGAGTTTGTAGTAGACAGGATTATCTTCATTTTGATATATGATGTCCCACCTAAACTTATTTCCTAGTACTCTTTTTGCTTCTCACAACTACGGGTCAATTTAGACCATTTGATCGTTGATTAATTATTAATTAATTTCCCACTTTTATCTTTGATCATCATATGCACGTTGCTGTGACTTTTAATTTAGGAGCACAAGACTAGTCGTTTTCTTGAAACCAACTTCTCATGTATGATCTACTCGAGACACCCTACACCCATGACCTTCGTCCCACTCAGACACACCATCTTGTGCTTCATTTGCTTCGCACAACTTTTGGGTCAATTTAGGCCAATTAATTATCCACCGTAAAATGTGACTTGACTTCCAATTTAATTTTGAGACCCGACATCGATCCAACCTAGTTGACCCAATATATGGTTTTGACCCATTTTGAGCCTACTACCCACATGATACTTGTGTCCCCACTACAACAAAAAGACCTATTAATGACGCTCGACAAGGAGTTTTAATGACGGCTGATATATAAGCGTTATCAAGTTGAGAAATATATTTTTTCTATGATGGTTTGGGCTAATTTTGGGCTTTTTATAACGTTTATAAAACAAAACGTCATTAATATTTTAGAGCGGTGGCAAACTTGTAATTCTTTTACTGTATAAAAGCTCAGTGAGAGAGAGAAAATTTATTTCTCATCCATTTTCTAACGGAGCAGCATCTCTCCTCCTCAAACCTCTTCTCCCCCAATTTTCCACTTTTCATTTTCCCTCCTTTTCGGTTCGACTCCAATTTCTCTCCCAAACTCCAGATCTACGCAAAGGTTCGATTTTTCTTCCAATTTTTCTTCGGTTAGGGCTTATATTTTGTTTATACTTCGTCGATTTCTAGGGTTTCTGATGGATTTCTTCTTCGATTTTAGGAAGAAGACGATGGCAGAAAAGGGAGGTAGCCTTCTAGGATTTCTGATGTAGATTGGCCAGATAGATGAAGGCCGCCAGGAAGGCCTCCTCCTCCTACTCCCGGTGCTCGGAGAGGGCGGTCGGCAGGAGCGGAGACGACGAGAGGAACAGGCTGGTGTTCTTCGACGGGTGCAGCTTCGTGTTCGATCTGGAGGACCTGCTGAGGGCCTCGACGGAGGTTCTCGGCAAGGGGACGTTCGGGACCGCGTACCGGGCGCTGCTGGAGGACGCGACGACGGTGGTGGTGAAGAGGCTGAAGGAGGTCGGGGTCGGGAGGAGGGAGTTCGAGCAGCAGATGGAGGCGGTGGGGAGGGTGCGGCACGAGAACGTGGCGGAGCTAAGGGCCTACTACTACTCCAAGGACGAGAGGCTCATGGTCTACGATTTCTATGCTCGGGGGAGCGTCTCTGCTTTGCTGCATGGTATGATCCTCAACTTCAACTCCATTGTCATAGCTTACTTCTCATAATGTTGCACGGACACAAATACGATATGACACACTAAGGACACGACAACACGGACACATTACCTATTTTGGTGTCCACATTATCTATTTTGGTGTTTTTCTAGCGTATTTGGAATGTTATGGTTGTGTCTGACACGAGATGGCCTACATTTTGGAAGTGTCTATGTTGGTAACTTTGCTCATGTTACTGTCGGAAGGTCTTTTTAAAAAAGAGAGATTTTTGATTCTTTTTCTTAGATAACAATCTGATGGGGATAGCGGACACTATGATTAAATTGAAATGAGGTAGCCAGTGGTCACTTTTTTTCTAATACTTCCAAATGTTTGGTGGAACTTTAGAAAGACAAGATAGGTGTATACATTTTAGTCTCGCTTTGAACTTTTGCTTAGTCTTGTGATGGAAGGCTTAGTCAATTAGCTTAAGGACTCTTGTAATATATTTTTTCCAAATATACCATTACATGTATTTATTGATTAAAATTATTCATTAAAGTTTATAGGGGTTGCTAAGTTTCTGATGTAGATTGGCCAGATAGATGAAAATTTTAGATGATCTATTGATTAGCACAGAGAGAGACACCTAGCACAATTCTGGGATGACTCAGTGTGGCAAGGGATTGGCTGTGTGAGCATAAAATATTGTCTTATAGAATGCTTGCAATTTGTTATCTACTTGTAAAAATTTCTATAGTTTCACAATGCTGTTCTGATTTATTAAGATTGGAATGATGATAATTGTCTGCATATTGGTTGGTAGATCTAGTACAGAATCTTCTATAGTTCATTTTTTTTCTGTCCGAGGTCCAATGCTTTCTATGTTGATGTAACTTCTTGAGCACCATAGGATATATAAGTTACTTTCTTCTACTAGTCATAGTATGCTACATAAGTTTATTAAGACAAAGTTAGCAAGCTCATCTTAATTCATCAAGAGTTATTATAGTAGAGGATGTTTGTGCTGATGTCAGATGCTGTCAGATATTTTGTGCTTGTGATTCTTGAAGTCATGCAAGATCAGGATTAGGAAATTTGAGCAGCCCAGTAACTTCTCCAGTCAAACAAACTGATTTTGATTCGTCTGTTGATGAGTTTGTAATTTTGTAGAGATATTTTTGGCAAGAAGGCATTCATGTTTCACATTATAGTGAGCATATTATATGAACAATGAAGAATAACCGAAAACAATGGCTGAGGGTTGTTCCTATTTTATTTAGTAAAGGCTATTGGGCCAAGTACTATAATAAACACAATATATACCCAAGCTAAGCAAAGTCTTTAGAGTCTTAGACATCCAGAATTGGGTTTACATCTACTTGATCTAGTGAAAATAAAAAAAAGAAGTGAATGGCTAATAATATATTGACTGAATGGCTAATAATATATTGATGTATTACATTTATTTTGGCGCTAGTTCTTTGATTATCAATCTGTATGTTCCATAACAACAGGTTTCTCGTTTCCTTTTTCCCATTTGAGTTACATTCACCACATGTAGTATTAATACAAGCTAAAATTGGCTTCAATCAGCTATCAACTTCCTCACCCTGTCATCACTTTTCTGTGTTTTATCACTTTGGATGAGAGGAAATTTTTAGGCATATGGTTATTTGTTTCCTTACAAAATGTCTGTTACAGTGCCTCATGCCACTGAAGTTACATGGTCATGAGAGTACAGCACATTCCTGACTGTCTGTGTTCATTTCATACAGAAAATAGTTGGTGGTGTGACTGACTTGGCAGCTAGCCCAGTTCTTTATGAACGGAATAAACAGATTTCTACCTGTGTAATTATGTTACTTTTGTCACTATTCTTTTATATAATATCATGAGACTGGCAGCTAGCCCAGCTCTTTATTGTCCAAAAGAAACAAAAAAAAAAAGGTTGTGTGGATGATTACATTTTTAATCAAGGATTACTGTGTTGAATCAGAAAAAAAAGACTAATCATTTTTTTCAGTCCGTTTTGGAGCAAAACTCTAGTTGGCCCTTGAGGAAATTAACCTTGCTATATTGACACTTGGCCAATGTTTTGTCATTTCTGAGCAACTCAGGAGAAGTAGAAACTCTACCAAAGGCTGAGGTGTAAGGATCATACTTGGGTTCTTCTCATTTGAGGTCACTACTTGGTTTTACTGAGAAAATCTGTTCCAAAATGTTGCAATTGTGACTTAATTTTCTTTTTCTCTTTGTGTTGATAACAACGGGAAGAGTGCAATGGGATATCTGGCCTCTTCTCTTAGTATGCACTCCATGCATTACTTTGTGAAGGTATCTAGTTGTAAGTAATATATGTCTTTTACTGAGTTTGTTTCTGTTATATAAATTTCTAATATATAAATTTCTTGTTAACTTTCTTTAATTTATTGGCTTGGTAAAATCCAGGTTGATTGCTAGGCTCACATTTCAGCGTTGATTACTAAAGTGCTAAGCTGACATTTCCGATTTTTTACAAAAAGGGCACAACGTGACGCTGAGGTGCATGCAGGCACTGGTGAGGGTTCAGGCGAGAGTAAGGGATCAGAGGATGAGGCTCTCCCACGACGGCGCCGATTGCAGCAGCACCAAGTCGTCGCTCAGCTGTGACACTACTTCTCTTTGGGACTCCCGATATCTTCAAGAGATGGCAGAGAGAAGATCCATGGTCAGAATTTGGTTAGCAAAAGAGAGATTTATTCCTATTTTTTGGGTACATTCTGTATTTGGATATTCAATGTAATGAAGATGTTGATATGTACTTTATTTTGAGAAATATAATAAAGATGGTGACATATAATGTTAAGTTTTTGGAATGTAATATATACTGTGCAGTATAGAGCATTATAAATATGCTAATTTGAATAGTATAAAGTGTTATAAATGTGCTGCATTGAGCCTATACATATTATCTATTCATGACATTTTAAAATTGTTCTGAATTGTGCACTATATATTAACTATTCATAACGCTTTTATAGAAACTATTCATGATGGTTATTTTATGACGCTTTTAAAAAATATTTATAACACCCATTTTCATAACGGTTGCTGTGGAAAAAAAAAGCGTCATGGTTCATCATCAATGACGCTTTTTAGCCGTCATTAAAAGGGTTTTTTGTTGTAGTGCCCATTTATTTGAGCCCCCGCATGCTACTTATTTATCCATGATCATAAATACCTAAAATTAATCTATTTATTGCACCAAATCTGTTTTGACCCGACCCGACTCAACTGAACCCAACCCAAGTTTCATGTTATCCCCTCATGAATACCCACACCCTCATTTTTCCCTACAAAATGCTAAACACCTAGTGTACCATTTAAATTATTAAATGGAGAACCCCTTAATTAAATCCCTAGAGAATGACCTATTTTAGCTACATTAAATCCTAGCCAAGGATTTTCTCTCCATCAATCCACTCCACACATTCCCACATGACACTCAAACACACACACTCCCTCATTCATGGCCGGCCCTAATCCCAAAACCCTCTCATTATTTTTGTAAAGAATCTCACACTCTCTCTCTCTCTCTCTTTCTTTCACACACAACCCCCTTTATTTTATATTCTCTCTCCTTTCACAACATCTTCTTCACCACCTCCTTCCTCCTCCATGGCCGAATGTGTACAGCCATCATCATCTTCACAACACCAGCCTCCTTCCTCCTCCTCTTCTTCTTCTTCTTCAACATCTTCTCCACCATCTTCATCCTTAACATCAACACTATACCGCCATCATCATCATCTTCCCCATCTCCATCTCCATCTCCATGGCCGAACTCCCATCTCCATCACCATCCCGACCATCTCTTCCCCTCATACTCCTCCTACTTACACTTGACCAACCTCTGGCATACCACATAGCAGCAGCTGCGTACGCAGCAGCAGGCGTTGCAGTAGCACGGTACGTCGTACACCGCCATCGCCGACCCCCCTCTTAAACTTATGCGCCTCTGGATAGGCTATCTCTTGTGCCCCTGGATGGGATGTCTCCTCCCCGACGTGCCACCGTACGGCCGCGGTGAGTCGAGGCAGCAGCAACATCTGCAAATGCCGTACAGGCGGAGTACAAGGGTAGCGACGACGACGTCACCGGACAGTCGATGACCACCAACCACCCCGACGTGCCCCCTGGCCACCAGCGACCACCAGCGCCCCACCCTGGCATGTTCCCACTCTCCTCGGTGACCGCAGGACTCGATTTCGACTTCGGAGTCAAAATCCCGACGTGATGAGCCATTTTAAAAGGTCAAAATTTACGTATCGAGGCAGCAACTTCGTACGCATTTTTTAAGAAATTTGACCGTTGGATCGACGAACTCTTTGCTCCGTCACAATATCGGTATATAGCTCTTCACTCCTCTCAAGTTTTGTTCGTTAATTTTGTCGTTTGATACATCAAAATCGGCCGCCAAGTAGACACTTTAAATTGTACTATTTTTGGACAGTTTTGTGGAACCAACTTCGTCGACTCGTATCTCCTCCATCACAGCTCCGTTTAGCGTGCCACCACTTCCTGTGCGTAGCTGGTATAACCCTCTTCCTGTCCCCTAAATTTTGTTTCATTGTGAGCACGTTTGATTGGTTGAATTTGACGCCAAAGTTGGTCGTCCAAATTCGTAATTTCTAACTTGTAAAATTCTATTTTTGAACCCGGGACTCCGGATTTCAATTCCGACACCACGAGTAGACTCGTGGCATCATTCTGGCATGAATACATATAAAGTTCGTTAGATTTGGAGGACGTGGGTCCTGGCACACATTTTGGTACAAAGCGAGCCCCCTAGTCAGAGTAAACGGGTCAATTTGAGATCGGGTCAACGGAATCCAATTCTGGATATTTCGTTGAGTTCGTATCATCATTCTAGACTCGTTGACATATAATTTGTTGAGTTTTGAGGACACTGGCTTCGACACACTTTTTCGTGTAAATCAAAATTTTAATGTCCTGGTCAACGGACCAATTTGAGATCGGGTCAACAGAATCTAATTCTGGATATAACGTTGGGTTCGTATCGTCATTCTGGATTCGTGGATATATAATTTGTTAGGTTTAGTGGACTAGTATCCTTGCACATTTTTCGGTGTAAAGCGGGTCCAACACGGACACCATTTTGATCCAAAATTACATTTTTGCTCATTTTGATCCAAAATTACATTTTTGCTCATGTGTCCAAATTGGACTTATGGATAGACTATCCTAGCTAATTTGACCATTCTTGACACGTTGGTGATGTTTGTTTCATCATCTGACAATGTTTGTAGATATTTCTCTATGTATCGTATTTTATTATAATTAATGCTTATTATGTTCATATTTCGGAATTAGTGCAACGAAACTGAGATCAGTCGATTCCAGTGATCTCACATTGCTGAAATTGACAAGATTACCATGTAGATCACAATGATAAGATTATTAATCTTACCGTTGATTAACTTATCTTGATTTATGTGTTGTAGGTTTTGATGTACGAATAACGAGATGCAACATGATATTTTAATTCTGTCACGACCCGCACCCGCTTTTCGGATACGAGACGTGTCCAAGCCAGCCTACGCCGCAGAGTCGGCGGTAGAACGCTGTCAAGCCCGCAAGAAATAATTGCTCAAAATCATAATTGCTGCTCATTCACATTTCTAAATTATTACAACATGTATAATTAAAGAAAATACAGGATTTTACAATTAATGAAATTGATACAATTGCTTTCTATTTCTAGGTTGTCTTCAGCATACCCAAGTCTTCCCCGATGCTAAGAGTGATTGCGGCTAAACCTGAAAAATGTTGGTTTCCAGTCAGGAATGGAACAAGTACACAAACCGACGACAAAACAAAAACATAATAGAATTAACAAGACATAAAAATAGCATATGGAATATGAAAGCTAGTAAGAAAACTGATGACATAGCACGGTAGAGAAGTAAACAAGGAAAAACTAATAAAAACATCTATCTAGGTGGTGTGAAATATCCTTTTCGACATGTGAACGGCTAGGGGGTAAATCCGGCTCACTGCACGTGTCATGTGCAGCTGCTATCATGCAATAATAGACATTTTGGGGATATTTCTGGATAGTTCACATGTGTACTAAGATATTTCCCCTCCCGACTACTCCGTGTGACGAGCGTGTCAACAAGCAGCAAGATATATGTATAGACATGAAATGAAAAGACAACTATGAATCGGAAAGCAATCAGAAAGTGCACTTGCCTGAGGTCCTTAGCTGGAGAAACCAATAATACCATACCACTCAATGAGCCACAATCAGTCAACACATGCAGAAGTCATCAGATACTGAAATAAACAGTACCAACGTTCTCAGAATAGTCAAATTAGCTAAGATTGCCTGTCCTTAAGTTCAATTCTGGACACAGGGGCAAAACGGTAATTTCGGGTCAAAACGGTGTCCGCCGTTGGACCCGCTTTGCACCGAAAAGCGTGCCAGAGTCAACGGTCTCTAAAGTCGTCAAACTATATGTCTACGGATCCAGTTTTTCGATACGAATCTAACCGTATGTCCAAAGTTGGATTTCGGCGGGCCGTGCACAAAATCTCCCGTTGAGTCGGACCGTAGGGCCCGCAAAACGACGATTTTACCAACTGTCTCAGAATTGGACCAAACTTGGCATACAGGACCAGAAAATCGATACGGTCCTGTTGGCGCATGTTTCATCTCGATCTGACGAGCGTGCACAAAGTAATTGGGAAATTTGCACAGTGTACGATACGGTGAATTTCGACGGATACGCATCAAATTCGTCGCGCACACGCGACCAATTTGAATTCCGTCAAAGCCCACACGACCACAAAGCCGTTACGCAGCTTTCGATGCCTTCAGTTCACGGCCACGTCGTTCGGAATGGCGGGACGCACGTCGTGTGGATGGTTTTTAATGTTTTTAAAACAGGTTTTTCTTGGTTTTCGAGTCAATTTATCACAGCACCTACTGATTATAAAAATAATCTAAAAATAGGGTTTGAAAGCTGGTTAGGTTGTCTAGAAGTCTGTTCAAGCGGTTTTCTAAAACTTGTGACGTTCTGGCCACAATTCGACCGCAAACATCGGACGTTGGGGCAGTTTCTATATCCTGGAAATCGAGATTTCTTCCAGTTTTGGGAATCGATTTGCGACGCGCACGAAGCGAATTAATCCAAACTATTTAAAGGGTATTGAAGGGCTATAGGTTAGCTTCGTACCTGCACAATTGGATCGAAAAATGATCAAGCGTGGGCGAAGATATCTCTTCGCGAAGTGGCCTTCCCAGATGCAACTGCTGCTGTTGCCGCTGTCATCTCGCGCGCTCGTGCCCGCGCGTGCCGGCCGTGGTCGGTTCCCGACGGCCCGCGCGGCCGTGCACAGCAGTCCAGGCGCGCGCCACGTCGAGGCTGGGGGTGGTGGCGTTGGATGAGGACGGGATTAGGGTTTGAGTATAGCCTCTGTTCGAATCCTTATATACACTCGTTTCCGCAAACAGGGAAGGAAGCTGCAGTTTGGGATATTTGGGCCAAGCCTGGGCGTGGGCTTGCTGGGGAGATTCGAATGGGATTCAAATATGTGAAATCCCATATACACGCTGGAAAGTCGGGGTTAGGCTTCCCTCTCGGTTTGGGCTGGAATGGGATTATAGGGATTAGGTGCTTGGTTTGGTAGTGTTAAGGCTAAGGTATTGTTCTGCTGTGGCTTGTGGCAGCTACTGTTTCGTTTCTTTTCTTCTTTTTTATTTCTTTTTCTATACTTCTTTTTCTATTTCAATTAATAGTATATGTATATATATATATATATATATATATATATATATATATATATATATATATATATATATATATATATATATATATATATATATATATAAATATATATATATATATATATATATATATATATATATATATATATATATATATATATATATATATATATATATACATAAATACTCACACATATATACATATATATATATATATATATATATATATATATATATATATATATATATATATATATATATATATCTCTATATTTACACACAAATACTTATTTATTTATATATATTCACAAACACACACATATATTTATATATATTTATATATACAAGCCCACATACATTCACATGTATTAAAAACACATATATATATTTATACCTATATATATATTTTTTTTATACCTATATATATACACACTATCATACCCATATATGTATATGTATATTTATATATACATACCATATACGCTTATATATATATATTTATATATATTCTCATATATATTTTATATTCTTATATTCACCTATATCTCTTGATAAAGAATAAAATGATGATAATTATTAATAATAAATAATTTATATTTAATAACCACAATAATAATATTAATATTATAACCTCAATAAAATAGTAATAATGAAAATAACAAAATTCAATAAGCCAATAATTAATTATTTATAAAATCTAAAAATCATCAATAAAATAAATAATATTAAAATATTTCAAAATTTTCGGGAAGGGGAGCTACAAATCTACCCACCTTAAAAATATTTTCGTCCTCGAAATTCTAATTTATAACTATTTCTTAAATTTTAAAATCTAGTATTCCCTTAATCTCCTCAAATTTAATTTCTCAAAAATATTTCTATGACCTTCTCTAGTCGTTGGTATTTACGAAATCTCGAGGACTTCTACCCACCTTTGGTCACACTACTCCCTTGAAACACAGGTTACTAAAATCATATAGTCTTCTAACAAGTGACTAAAAATTCTACCAAAACTATCTAGGACATATAGTACCTATAATCCCTCATATATATAAACAACCAATATTCAATAGTCAAACAATATATACTATAATTTAAGGATTTCTAATGAATCCTATATAGCATGATCGTTCGTCACTCTGCAATATGAAGGACAGGATGATAAGGATGAATAATCGAAGGCAATTATGAAGTTTCAGAGCGGTAGAGCGTATCCAATAATACAGATTAGAAAGAGAGTTTATGAACCATTGACTATCTGCTAGCTGAGCTACTCTAGTCCTGTCACCTGCTACATCGAAGAACTCTTTGTTTCCTAGAGGGCTTGCAATCCATGCGATACATAAATTTTGTTCTCAAAATTTTATCTGAACAAGATTTCATAATGGAACGGGATTTGAGGTATCCAGATTGTGACCCTAATGGGTTCTCTATTTGGGGCATCAGTCGTTGGTTGGATGAACATTGGGTTTCGTTCTATATGGACTAGACAAGATCTCAATGATAAACTACTCTTACTAGATTAGGGTATCCTAGAATAGGTTTCTACCCGAGGGTTGAGCTAGTTGCCCGTCAGGTTGGTTAGTTAGGTTCATGAAGTCCAAAATGCTCCTTCGGTGACTTTTGTGTTTAAGTAGCACAAGAGGCCTCTATTGGGTGGACACTAGTGGCATGTGCGTAGTGGGCTTCGAGTAGATCACAACCATATATTGGATCGAATGAACTAAATCAAGGTTGAGGCTCTAATAGAAGTCGGAAAATGTACCGGCATTATGGTAAGGGTTATAACTAATCCTTTTATCCTGAAAGTCGTACCACAAAAATAAAGTACAAGGGGACGGGTTTGAGTGGAACATGATATACCTAGATGAAGATGGACTCGTCTGAATCTTATATGTGAAATCTGCTGGAAGGTAACAGCTGGTCTCGTGCTCTGAATATTAATGACACGGCCGGGGACACAAAAGGATCTAAATGAAAAGTGGGAGTCCATGGGGCACTAATTGTCATGCTAATGTAGGTTATTCTAATCACTCGGTAATCCTAGTATATCCTAAAATTTTAGAAGACTTGCGGCCTACCCACCTTAGAGGCTAAGATATGGTGGCAAGGTTCCTGTCACAGGGCTGGTCGATGGTAGCTACACTTGCGTATACCACTATCATAGCCATGGGGATACTCTATATCTATATATCAATTACGAGCTTTCATCTTTCCAATCAGTGAAAGACAAAAACAATAAAGAGTTCAAGAGAGGTGTCACTGAATACAATTACGTGATTCAAGGGCGAATGTTTAATTCAAGAGGAATTGTCAAAGCAGTCGCGGATGAGATCCTAGAGACATCTATATCTCAATCCACGTAGGGTAATTAGATGAAGAGCGAACCAAAAAGTATCATGGTTGATCAGACCGTAATACAATGATTCTGATTAGACAATATGTTAGCGGGCGTCCCCAATAAACATATGTCTTGAATCAAGCTCGATAAAAGAGTAAGCTTGCAAAAACTAGGCTGTAATAGCAGCATTGGTCTAGAGAGTCAAAATATAAATATGCGAGATTTTTTTTTTGGAAAGGGGACACAAGTCGTTCGAGTTTTGGGAGAATCAAAACCTACCTGGTGTTCTTGCTTATACAGTCTTCCTATAATCTTACTATCCCTAAAGTCTTGGTCAACTACAACATAGTTTTAGCAATGTTCTATAATCTATAATCCTCAAAATGATTTCAATTCTGTAGGTTGTGCCTCGCCAATGCGCTGCTGGCTGCAGTGAACCCACATTCTCCACTCTCAAATAATTGACGACAGTGCACTGCTGTCTAAACTTTATGGGTTAGCTAATATTTCTCTAACTATAACCGTAAAATTTTATGAGCTTCTAGAGATTCAAACAAGTTGACTAAAAATAGGGCGTAGGTATTTGTCCTATCAGTCACAACACTTAAATTAAAAGATTTAACATGGAGGAATTAACTAAAGACGAAAGGAATACAAACATTCGAGTATCTATTTTATATGCATTCCTATGGTTGAGGAAAAATCTCGAATCAATCTACCTCGAGATTTTATACAAATAAAAGAATCAGTAATTACAAATCAATTCCTTACATCAAAATAGAATTTAAATAGGCAATTCTAATTTACGATATAAGGTTTATATCTAAATAGAGCAAAAGGAAATTGAGCAGGTTATCATGGTCAAAGCCTTAATTATAGGTAAGCCTAACTTACCAAGTGAATAACATATCTGCATGGGGTCATATTGTCATATCAAAAATAATAGTGTTTCTATAGAGATCGGGCAAGTTATCTGAATTCCAAAAAAAAAAAAAATAGCATGGCCTATCTAACAACCTTAACTACCCAATTAGTCAATTTAATGAGGGACTCCTATTCCTAGTCATTATTTTAATTCTAGTTTGTGAATGAGCATTTCTTGGGCACAGGCTCGCAATAGTAAGACTAACGTATCATCACGAGTTTGCAATCTTTTGCGAAAACTGACCCGCATGGGCCACCACAAAAACTTGTCACGACCCGCACCCGCTTTTCGGATACGAGACGTGTCCAAGCCAGCCTACGCCGCAGAGTCGGCGGTAGAACGCTGTCAAGCCCACAAGAAATAATTGCTCAAAATCACAATTGCTGCTCATTCACATTTCTAAATTATTACAACATTTATAATTAAAGAAAATACAGGATTTTACAATTAATAAAATTGATACAATTGCTTTCTATTTCTAGGTTGTCTTCAGCATACCCAAGTCTTCCCCAGTGCTAAGAGTGATTGCGGCTAAACCTAAAAAATATTGGTTTCCAGTCAGGAATAGAACAAGTACACAAACCGACGACAAAACGAAAACATAATAGAATTAACAAGACATGAAAATAGCATATGGAACATGAAATCTAGTAAGAAAACTGATGACATAGCACGGTAGAGAAGTAAACAAGGAAAAACTAATAAAAACATCTATCTAGGTGGTGTGAAATATCATTTTCGACATGTGAACGGCTAGGGGGTAAATCCGGCTCACTGTACATGTCGTGTGCAGCTGCTATCATGCAATAATAGACATTTTGGGGATATTTCTGGGTAGTTCACATGTGTACTAAGATATTTCCCCTCCCGACTACTCCGTGTAACGAGCGTGTCAACAAGCAGCAAGATATATGTATAGACATAAAATGAAAAGACTACTATTAATCGGAAAGCAATCAGAAAGTGCACTTGCCTGAGGTCCTTAGCTGGAGAAACCAATAATACCATACCACTCAATGAGCCACAATCAGTCAACACATGCAGAAGTCATCAGATGCTGAAATAAATAGTACCAACATTCTCAGAGTAGTCAAATTAGCTAGGATTGCCTGTCCTTAAGTCCAATTCTGGACACAGGGGCAAAACGGTAATTTTGGATCAAAACGGTGTCCGCCGTTGGACCCGCTTTGCACCAAAAAGCGTGCCAGAGTCAACGATCTCTAAAGTCGTCAAACTATATGTCTACGGATCCAGTTTTCCGATACGAACCCAACCATATGTCCAAAGTTGGATTTCGACGGGCCATGCACAAAATCACCCGTTGAGTCGGACCGTGGGGCCCGCAAAACGATAATTTTACCAACTGTCTCAGAATCGGACCAAACTTGGCATACAGGACCAGAAAATTGATATGGTCCTGTTGGCGCAAGTTTCGTCTCGATCTGACGAGCGTGCACAAAGTAATTAAGAAATTTGTACAGTGTACGATACGGTAAATTTCGACGGATACGCATCAAATTCGTCGCGCACACGCGACCAATTTGAATTCCGTCAAAGCCCACACGACCACGAAGTCGTTACGCAGCTTTCGATGCCTTCGGTTCGCGACCACGTCATCCGGAATGGCGGGACGCACGTCATGTGGATGGTTTTTAATGTTTTTAAAACAGGTTTTTCTTGGTTTTCGAGCCAATTTATCACAGCACCTACTGATTATAAAAATACTCTAAAAATAGGGTTTAAAAGCTGATTAGGTTGTCTAGAAGTCTGTTCAAGCGGTTTTCTAAAACTCGCGACATTCTGGCCATAATTCGACCGCAAACATCGGACGTTGGAGCAGTTTCTATATCCTGAAAATCGAGATTTCTCCCAGTTTTGGGAATCGATTTGCGACGCGCACGAAGCGAATCAATCCAAACTATTTAAAGGGTATTGAAGGGCTATAGGTTAGCTTCGTACTTGCGTAATTGGATCGGAAAACGATCAAGCGTGGGCGAAGATATCTCTTCGCGAAGTGGCCTTTCCTGATGCAACTGCTGCTGTTGCCGCTGTCATCTCGCACGCTCGCGCGCGCGCGTGCCGGCCGTGGTCGGTTCCTGATGGCCCGTACGGCCGTGCGCGACAGTCCAGGCTCGCGCCACGTCGAGGCTGGGGGTGGTGGCGTTGGATGAGGTCGGGATTAGGGTTTGCGTATAGCCTCTGTTCGAATCCTTATATACACTCGTTTTCGCAAACAGAGAAGGAAGCTGCGGTTTGGGATATTTGGGCCAAGCCTGGGCGTGGGCTTGCTGGGGAGATTCGAATGGGATTCAAATATGTGAAATCCCATATACACGCTGGAAAGTCGAGGTTAGGCTTCCCTCTCGGTTTGGGCTGGAATGGGATTATAGGGATTAGGTGCTTGGTTTGGTAGTGTTAAGGCTAAGGTATTGTTCTGCTGTGGCTTGTGGCAGCTACTGTTTCGTTTCTTTTCTTCTTTTTTATTTCTTTTTCTATACTTTTTTTTCTATTTCAATTAATAGTATATATATATATATATATATATATATATATACATAAATACTCACATATATATATATATATATATATATATATATATATATATATATATATATGTATGTATATATATATATCTATATTTACACACAAATACTTATTTATTTATATATATTCACAAACACACACATATATTTATATATATTTATATATACAAGCCCACATACATTCATATGTATTAAAATCACATATATATATTTATACCTATATATATACACACTATCATACCCATATATGTATATGTAAATTTATATATACATACCATATACGCTTATATATATATATTTATATATATTCTCATATATATTTTATATTCTTATATTCACCTATATCTCTTGATAAAGAATAAAATGATGATAATTATTAATAATAAATAATTTATATTTAATAACCATAATAATAATATTAATATTATAACCTCAATAAAATAGTAATAATGAAAATAACAAAATTCAATAAGCCAATAATTAATTATTTATAAAATCTAAAAATCATCAATAAAATAAATAATATTAAAATATTTCAAAATTTTCGGGAAGGGGAGCTACAAATTCTTAGATTAGAGTTGATCCTGTTTGACCAAGATATATGGTATCTTGGCAAGTAAATATTAGAAATATGATACTTAGACTAGTTTTGACCTCATTTGACCAAGTTTGACTGTTTTGACCAAAAGTCGACTACAAGTCAACACTTGGCCTAGAATTGACTAGAAATTGACCAGAGTTGACCAGTTGACCAAACGTCAACTGTGAGTCAACCATTAGCCTAGTTTGAACCTAGTTTGACTTAGTTTGACTTTATGGACCTATTTGACTTAGTTGACTGAGTTTGACCTAGATTACATAGCTTATACTATATAATCATGCCTAACACTGTTGAACCCTAATTAGCTTATATATATCTCATCTTTAGGTTTGTGACATCACTCTGAGCATCGATCCCATTTGACAGCTCAGGACCACAGGCGAGTACATTCTCTGATAGTAGTTCATTGTCTTGATATCTTCTGTATCCGATTCAGTTATAGTATTTTACTTGATTCTTGTCACGATGGTGCACAGACTAGTATACGTTGGATCCTGGCATGAGATGTTATTCCTGGATTTTTTTTGGTATATTGGTACATTGTTCGATCTTATCTCCTGTACTTGTATAGACACCGATTTCTGAGGGGGATTAGCTACCCTCTTGGAGAATCTCGTGTCATGACGTGCTATGTCCGGATCCATATACTATTCGGGAATGGAGAGTTATTATAGGTTTTGTGATCATACCCCATTGGTTACTACTTGCATCATAGCTTTACCCTCACCTCACGTAGGGTAAAGCCTGACCTGATACTACTTGCACCATAGCTTTCCATTTTGGCCGACCTGATCTCCAGGTTTACCTGCGCTTGTTCTTGTACCATAGCCGGTCAAATGGAAGAGCCTGATCTTGACCCAAGTCGATCACATAATGCTCTAATATCTCAAGGCACATTTTATGTTTACATTATACATCAGATATTTATGTACTGTTCTACTTTCCTGTACGTTACACCCTGACATGATTTCCAGTTTATATATCATGTTTTACTTACAGTCTTGATATATCATCTTGTATTCCATTATGATTGTCTCTTACAGCATTTGTCAATACTATAAAACTGTTGTTGGAGGTGTACTTGTTCATTTTTCTGACAGGATAATTGTTGATGTTTACCGAGGATATGTTGGCTGTTTGCTCTACCTTTTACGGGTATGGCCAGGATAGAGATTTTGATGAGACATTTCCTTTGGTGCCAGTAGAGGATTTACCTTCTGCTTAGACTGTTAGATAGGTTTGACTGGACTGCGTTCCAGCTAGTATTGAAACTTATGTTATATGTTATATTTTGGGATTCTTGTGTTATATCTTTAACCCTGAACTGTGTTGTGACTTCGCATCTTTTTTCAGTTCATATATTTTCATCATATCTTTATGATATTCATGCCTATCTTTCTTAGATGTTTTGTGATTGAGTTAAGATTATATACCTCCGTGCAGAGATGATAGGTACATATATATATTGTGTCTAGATGCTATACTTTCTAGTAGACCTATACAGCGTTCTATCGTCGATTCTATGGCATAGACTGGACGTACCCACGTGTTCGTGCCCCTAATCAAGGTGCGGGTATTGACACGTTTTTGTGGTGGCCCATGCAGGTCAGAGTCGTAACTAGTACGATTTCGTAGTGGTGCTTGACTTAGAACGCTGCTACGAGCCTGCTATTAGGATATAGGTTTCTAGGTTATGATAGGAGTTGCTCAATCACAGTTAGGAACTCTTGATAGATTCCAGGGATAATTACTTCGAAAACTCTTGAGTCTATTCCCACTTTCTTTCGCTCGCCCTGATCTTGAACATCTGCCAGTTATTAAACCTTATTCTAGGATGAGTCTATGGACCCCTGAGAGAACTAGAAAGTAGAAATTGAACCTATAACCATTTAGGTTGGGATTTGTTCTAAACTATATTCAAGGGATTTTGAATTTTGACCTAGATAATATCTTTGGGACAACCCTTGTGAACCTCTTTCTAAACCCTATCTCCAAATCTGTTTTCGCTTGTCTCCATTTACTCTTCCTTGATTTATCGTTGACTTTGATTTTGTTGTTGACTTTGATCTTGCATCGAGATAAATTTTGTGGATTGAATTAAGGTATATCCTGATAAGGTAAATGTCTACTTTATTTATGGAGTTTAGAATTTATCACAGTCATACAAGCTAGCATGACGAGGACATGGAGCCTGATTTTGGATATACTATCCTAGTTATAGAATTTAGATTTTCTTGCAGCCATACCAGTTGGCGTGGTAAGGAATCTAGATGACATAATTATAGGGTGTATATCATAGTTATGGACTCCATCATTTATTGTAGCTATGCTTACTGGCATGGCCAAAATTCTAGCAACATAATTTTAAGAAGACGTGTATGGTTATCAGATCATATATTTTAAATCGGTTCACTTCGTTATGACCAGATGAGCAAGAACAAATTCTTATCATCATTCTCCCCCGTCTTGATTAACTCTGTCTATCTACAGCGATAACTAGGATTTTCTCGACATGATTGTTTTGTGTTCCATATTTCCTGTAATTTGACTAAACTTTTCTTTGCTAACCTCTTGGGTAATTCTTCTTGTCTTTCCCGATAATTGTCGAAAGTGCTTTATGGATTGATTCAAGAAAAGTTCGAAAAGTAATTTATCCTTGTATTACGGAATCGGGAATTTGCATCCAGAGAAATACTGGCTAGGCATGACTTCGGATGACGCATCATGGTTAAATATGTTTCTCGAATTCTACTTGGGCCACTCCCTAAGCATTTTGACTAACATCTTCTCCTTTATTTGCAAAAGTTAGTTTGGAAATATTTTACGGATTTGACCAAGTTAAGTTCAGGAACCTATATTATCTGGCGTGGCAGCTGTGCACTGCAGCCATCCGTTGTATTATGGAACAAGAAAGTTAATCACAACCAGATGCACACTAGCGCGATAGTAACTTCATGTGACATTTTTACGGAGGTATATGGTTCTTGAGTTGTACTTTGACTACATCCTATGCATCTTGTTTGGCCTCGTACTACTTTTGAAAATATTTTGATAATCTTTTCTGTCTTGATTGACCCTTAACTTGTCTGAATACTGATATGGATTGCTCGACCCAGTCTTAGGCCCTTGTTACCTTCTATTTAATTGACGACTGAAATAACCAAACCTCGTTAACGGATTTTATAACTATAATATGTTATTATGTGATTGTGATAAGTATATTTTTCTTGGGGATTTATCAGATTAAGTTTATAGGACAGATATGAGTGACTGACTATAGTGGACTTAGAAAACTATTAAGAATGATTAGTTTGATAGTATAGATTGATGATAAGGTATCTGAGATGGAGTAATAAAATATTATATTTTTGTGACTACGGTTTAAGGACTAGAATCTTGTGCTTAGATTCAAGGGTTGAGCATTGTAGGACTTGGATGACCAAGTGATTATTGGTTATCTACAAGCTATTTACTTATGATTGGAGGATAGATCGATACGTGGAATGAAATAGAAGGAGATAACATTGCGTGCAAGATCGAAAGATAGCAGGAACAAAACAAGGACATATGTACATAAGTAGTAAATAAATCGGTAAATGAATCAAGAATTTGAATTTGAGGGTTTATATTCGGGAGTTCTTGAGTAAAAAAAGAGAAGGCTCAATGCCAAGAATAGGTTTTAAATGTATAATTTCAAGAAGCTTGTGATTAATAGGATAAAGATACTTAGGATGGGATAAGGAAACAAATTAATTGCTATTGAGATTAGAATTTTGGTTGATGGCCAAGCATTGTTGATATATATACGTATCTCGAGAATGGCCTGTATTTTAGAATATACGTGAAGGTTCTTATTGATATGAAGATTCTTAGGGGTAAAATGACATAGTTTTTTATGGAAGAAGCTTATTGAACCTGAACCAAAATGATTGTAAAGAGAAACAACATGGATGATCACAAGGATAGCAGATCGAGTACTGTGTCCTAGCAGCTACATACCTTAGCTTGACCTATTAGATGATTTTTAATTTCGAGGATGAAATTCTTATAAGGTGGGTAGGATGTAAGCCCCCTAAATTTAGGGTTATTTTTTTCAATTTTCTAAATCAATTATTTTGAATAAATATAGTTATGTGATTATTATTTTATTTAATGTTCTTTTCGTGACTTTGACTTCTGGAGCGTTAGAGATGCCAATCTCTGGAAACTCTTTTCATGAGTTTGTAGTAGACAAGATTATCATCATTTTGATATATCATGACCCACCCAAACTTGTTCCCTAGTACTCTTTTTGCTTCGCACAACTTTGGGTCAATTTAGACCATTTGATCGTTGATTAATTATTAATTAATTTTCCACTTTTATCTTTGATCATCATATGCACGTTGTCGTGACTTTTAATTTAGGAGCACAAGACTAGTCATTTTCTTGAAACTAACTTCTCATGCATGATCTACTCGAGACACCCTACATCCATGACCTTCGTGTCCCACTCAGACACACCATCTTGTGCTTCATTTGCTTCGCACAACTTTTGGGTCAATTTAGGCCAATTAATTATCCACCGTAAAATGTGACCTGACTTCCAATTTAATTTCGGGACCCGACATCGTTCCAACCTAGTCAACCCAATATATGGTTTTGACCCATTTTGAGCCTACTACCTACATGATACTTGTGTCCCATTTATTTGAGCCCCCGTATGCTACTTATTTATCCATGATCATAAATACCTAAAATTAATTCGTTTACTGTACCAAGTCTATTTTGACCCGACCCGGCTCAACTGAACCCAACCCAAGTTTCATGTTATCCCCTCATGAATACCACATCCTCATTTTTTCCTACAAATACCAAACACCTAGTGTACCATTTAAATTATTAAAGGGAGAACCCCTTAATTAAATCCCTAGAGAATGACCTATTTTAGCTACATTAAATCCTAGCCATAGATTTTCTCTCCATCAATCCACTCCACACATTCCTACATGATACTCAAAAACACACCGCCTCATTCATGGCCAGCCTAAATCCCAAAACCATCTCCTTATTTTTGTAAAGAATCTCACACTCTCTCTCTTTCTTTTACACACAACCCCCTTTATTTCATTTCACAATAGCTTCTTCCACACCTCCTTCCTCCTCCATGGCCAACTGTGCACAACCATTATTGTCTTCACAACACCAGCCTTCTTCCTCCTCCTCTTCTTCTTCTTCTTCAACATCTTCTCCACCATCATCATCCTCAACATCAACACTACACCACCATCATCATCATCTTCCCCATCTCCATCTCCACCTCTATGGCCGAACTCCCATCTCCATCACCATCCCAACCATCTCTTTCCCTCATCCTCCTCCTACTTACACCCGACCCCCCCCCCGGCACGCTACGCAGCAGCAGGCACTGCAGCAGCGCGGTACGGTCGCGCACCACCATCGTCAACCCCCTCCTAAACTCTCGTGACCCTGGATGGGCTGTCTCGTGTGCCCCTGGATGGGATGTATCCTCCCCGGTGTGCCACCGTACGACCGTGGCGAGTCGAGGCAGCAGCAGCAGCTGCAAATGCCGTACAGACGGCGTACAAGGGTAGTGACGACGACGTCACCGGACCGTCGATGACCACCAACCACCCCGACGTGCCTCCTGGCCACCAGCGACCACCAGCGCCCTACCCTGGCATGTTCCCACTCTCTTTGGCGACCGTAGGACTCGATTTCGACTTCGGAGTCGAATTCCGACGTGACGAGCGATTTTGAAAAGTCAGAATTTATGTATCGAGCCAGCAACTTCGTACGCATTTTTCGAGAAATTCGATCGTTGGATCGACGAACTCTTTGCTCAGTCTTAATCTCGGTATATAGCTCTTCACTTCCCTCAAGTTTCATCCGTTAATTTTGTCGTTTGATACATTAAAATCGACCGCCAAGTTGACACTTTAAATTATACTATTTTTGGACAGTTTTGTGGAACCAACTTCGTCGACTCGTATCTCCTCCATCGCAGCTCCGTTTAGCTCCGTTTAGCGTGCCACAGTCCGAGTCAACGGGTCAATTTGAGATCGGGTCAACGGAATCCAATTTTGGATATACCGTTGAGTTCGTATCGTCTTTCTGGACTTGTTGACATATAATTTGCTAAGTTTTGAGGACATTGGCTCCGACACGCTTTTTCGTGTAAATCGGAATTTCAATATCCTAGGCAACGGACCAATTTTAGATCGGGTCAACAGAATCCAATTCTGGATATACCGTTGTATTCATATCGTCATTCTGAATTCGTGGACATATAATTTGTTAGGTTTAGTGGACTAGTATTCTTGCACATTTTTTGGTTCAAAGCGGGTCCGACACGGACACCGTTTTCATCCGAAATTACCTTTTTGCCTCTGTGTCCAAATTGGACTTATGTATAGACTATCCTAGCTAATTTGACCATTTTGGACACGTTGATGATGTTTGTTTCATCATCCGACAATATTTGTAGATATTTTTTTTATGTATCACATTTTATTATAATTAATTCTTATTATGTTCGTATTTCGAAATTAGTGCAACGAAACTGATATCAGTCGATTCAAGTGATCTCACATCGCTAAAATTGACAAGATGACCATGTGGATCACTATGATAAGATTATTAACCTTACCGTTGATTATCTTATCTCGATTTACGTGTTGTAGGTTCCGATGTACGAATAACGAGGTGTAACTTGATATTTTAATTCTTAGATTAGAGTTGATCCTGTTTGACCAAGATATATGTATCTTGGTAGGTAAATGTTAGAAATATGATACTTAGACTGACCTTAATTTACCAAGTTTGACTATTTTGACCAAAAGTCGACTACAAGTCAACATTTACCTAGAATTGACTAGAACTTGACCAGAGTTGACCAGTTGACCAAAAGTTAACTGAGTCAACCATTAGCCTATTTTGAACCTAGTTTGACCTAGTTTGACTTTATGCGACCTATTTGACTTAGTTGACTGAGTTTGACCTAGATTACATAGCTTATACTATATAATCATGCCTAACACTGTTGAACCCTAATTAGCTTATATATATCTCATCTTTAGGTTTGTGACATCACTCCGAGCATCGACCCCATTTGACAGCTCGGGACCGCAGGCGAGTACATTCGCTGATAGTAGTTCCTTGTCTTGATATCTTCTGTATCCGATTCAGTTATAGTATTTTACTTGATTCTTGTCACGATGGTGCATGGACTAGTATACGTTGGATCCTGGCATGAGATGTTATTTCTGGACTTTCTTGGTATATTGGTACATTATTCGATCTTGTCTCTTGTACTTGTATAGACACTGATTTCTGAGGGAGATTAGCTACCCTCTTGGAGAATCCCGTGTCATGACGTGCTATGTCCGGATCCATATACTATTCGGGGATGGAGAGTTATTATAGGTTATGTGATCATACCCCACTGGTTACTACTTGCATCATAGCTTTACCCTCGCCTCACGTAAGGTAAAGCCTGACCTGATACTACTTGCACCATAGCTTTCCATTTTGGCCGGCCTGATCTCCAGGTTTACCTGCGGTTGTTCTTGCACCATAGCCGGTCAAATGGAAGAGCCTGATCTTGACCCAAGCCGATCACATAATGCTATAATATCTTAAGGCATATTTTATGTTTACATTATATATCAGATATTCCTGTACTATTCTACTTTCCTGTACGTTACACCCTGACATGATTTCCAGTTTATATATCATATTTTACTTACAGTCTTGATATATCATCTTGTATTCCATTATGATTGTCTCTTACAGCATTTGTCAATACTATGAAACTGTTGTTGGAGGTGTACTTGCTCATTTTCCTGACAGGATAATTATTGATGTTTACCGAGGACATATTGGCTGTTTGCTCTATCTTTTACGGGTATGGCCAGGATAGAGATTTTGATGAGACATTTCCCTTGGTGCCAGTAGAGGATTTACCTCCTGCTTAGACTGTTAGATAGGTTTGACTGGACTGCGTTCCAGCTAGTATTGAGACTTATGTTATAGGTTATATTTTGGGATTCTTGTGTTATATCTTTAACCCTGAACAGTGTTGTGACTTCGCATCTTTTTTTCAGTTCATATATTTCCATCATATCTGTATGATATTCATGCCTATCTTCCTTAGATGTCTTATGATTGAGTTGAGATTATATACCTCCGTGCAGAGATGACAGGTACATATATATTGTGTCTATATGCTATACTTTCTAGTAGACCTATACAGCGTTCTTCTGCCAATTCTACGGCGTAGGCTGGACGTACCCACGTGCTCGTCCCCCTAATCAGGGTGCGGGTCGTGACAGTGTATGATTGAGGGATTGAGGGAGATGAGCTGATGCGACAAATTATTGGATCGTCTTTACCACGTCGTGTCCTACAATTGTCCAACTTTGCTGGAAGAACCGTGCCGGAAGTCCGTCCGGGCCAGGCACCTTGAATGGCCTCCTATTTTTGAGAGTTTGTAAAATCTCCTTCGAGGTTGGAATAGCACCTAGGGACTCGTTCTCGTCAGTTGTGATGGGACTAGTGGAGATGGTGAAGGATGGATCCATGGGGGTGGAGCACTCCTCGGAGAATATGTCGCAAAATTGTCTGATGAGGCTGGAAGCAATTTTGTGATGGTTGACAGTCCATGAGTGTAACACCCAATTTTCCAAATGAGGGTAATTTTGAACTTTTGAAATTATATTATTATTTATTAATATTTTTATCACATTATGATTATTGGTGATTTTTAATCAAAATTAAAATTATTCTAAGTCATGACTTATGATTTTGATGCGCTGCTAGTGAAACCCGAGAGTCTGTCTGACCTAGAGCCTAACCATGTCATTAGGATGATTTATTTTTACTTTTGAGCATGAGGATATTTTGGTCATTTGGCATCTTTGAATTATTTTATGATTTATTGCATTGGTGATGTTAATTTTGACTTTTTGCTAGTTGTGAGTTAAAAGACTAACCTAGAAGCTAACCCTAACTATGGTGACTTAGTAGGCATTGGTGTGACCCTAGTCTAGCTTAAGTCAACCCTATTTTTAGTCACTAGAATCTAGTTTCAATAGGAAGAATTATGAATAGGTGGAATGACTTATGATTTGGTTTCATAACTTATGACTTAAGCCCAAAGGCCCATAACTTGAAGCCCTAACCCTAACCAAACCCTAAGTGACTAGCCATATAGAGATTCCCACCCCTATTTAAAGCCCCCTCTCCTTGTTCTTGCCTCTTTTGTGCTCAACCAAGTTTTTAGAAGGAAAGGTAATTTTACACTTTCCAAAATTCATAGCAAATCCATTTTTAATCCTTTTTGACCCAAATTTTTTGCATATGATTCTAATCCATCTCTACTTGCTGATTTTGAGGAGTAATTTCAGTCTAAGAGCAATTTGGAGGATTTGGCTAGCATCGAAAATCAACCGATTTGGAGATTTTTCTTGATCTTTGCACCTATATGTAAAACTCCCCAAATTGCATTTTAATTCTAATTTCTTTGCATATTAGGCTCGATCTAGGTGTCCCCTAACTGTCCCTAGAGTTTGGTAGGAAACCGTGTCCGTTTGGTGTCCGTACCGGGCACGTGTCTATGTGTATGTACAAGTGTTTGTTGAAATGCCACATAGAAATGGATTTTCGTATTTTCCAAAACTAATTACATGTTTTTGAAGCTCTTAATGTGTAGATTAAATATGTTGAAGACAGAGCACGATTTGGATGGATTTTCGTGTCCAAATCGGACACGCACCTCACGTACGACACCGCGCACAGACCTCGTGTAGTCCCCTGCTGTTCGAGTGTCCTAGCGGACACAACATGGCATGAGACACCACGAAATTTTGTGGAGACGTGCGGGCACCCACTGACGTCACTCCCACAAAATTTTACGGTTCTTCGCTCAGTGTGCGCGGAGAAATCAACCACGCACCGACTTTGCACTGCCTCGTGCACACTGTGCACATCCCCTGCATTTCGGGCTTGACACAGGACACGACACATCACGTGGACACGTGAAACTTGATGAGGTGGTGGGGGCCATGTCTGAAAAGACCCTCACCAAGTTTTGTGACACTTGGTTGCGAATTGAGAAAGTTCTCGAGCTCGTATTGAAATTCCCTGACACGCACACATACGATTTTGAGCCACGGATACGGCCTCGTATCGACACGTCGACACCACGTGGACACATTGCAGGCTACTAGAAACCTAGCCCTATATCCCACCTGTCAATATGCAAGAGCACGGCTCGTCTCGAGCACCGAGTCGTGTCCAATCGGATACGACATGGCTGTACGAGGCAGCCTTAACTGCCAGTTCAGGCACTGTCGGGTTTCCTTTTTTTGATACTTTGTGTCCACACATTAGACACGGTTGTGGACACGATTGGCACCCTTGACACGTATGCATGGTGACTCACCTCTGTTCGAGCTTAAATTGGGTTTTCCAGTTTGAATTGTGTTCGATTTCATAGGTTAACTGAATACTTATACACTGTGGCACTCACATCTACATTCTTGCATTGACTGCTCACTTCGACACTCCTCTCTGGACACTTGGACACCATGTGACACATGTTTCACTACTCACTTGACACACATGTCCTGTTCCCACCATGTGATTTTCCCCATTTCAGTTCAGCCAGTTTTGATCGACACTTGGATGTATGTGTTTGTGAAACCCGTAAATTTTTAATTTAGTGTTATATTTTTATTTATTTATTATAATTAGATTAAAATTATTATTTCTGGTCAAACCTGTAAATTTTAGTAGCTAATTATTATTATAATCATTATTAAATGTTAATTTAGGAAAATTAATAATTCCTGGATTTTAGTTTGGCCTGACCCGTCCCGAACCTGTCCCAGACCCGTCTCGATCCATTTTGGAAATCGAACCCAAATTCGATTTTATTCTTAAAGTCCATTAGTTTATAATTATTAGTATGAAATTCTAATCCTATTATTTAACGAAAACAATTATTTAAAGAAAAACAAACTTTTTTTTTCTTAATCTCATTTCTCACTCTCACATTCTCATTTAGTAACCTTCAGAAAGAGAAAAACATTTCCTTTCTTTTCCTTTTCCAAACGCTCGCCGACCTTCCCTTCCGAAACTGCCAGCCGGCGCCACCCTTCCTCTTCCGAACGTCCAGCGACCTTTCCCCTCCCGTAACCCCAGGTGCTCACCCCTATATAAACCCCCTTCTCTTCATTCTCCTCATCCACTCTCCCAAACCCTTTTTCCAAAAGCCCTAGCCGGAGCTCCCCTCGGCGCGCGCCCCGAGCCGTTCCGACGCCACCTCCAGCGTCGCCCGAACCCCTCTCGGCCGACCCTAACGCCGCCTACCTGTCCGGCGACCCACGTGGCCTTCCCGAGCTGACCACCGCCTTCTCCGCGGCCACACACCACCGCCACCCGCCCAGGTCAGCCCCCGGCACCTCTCGCCGCTACCGTACGCACCTCCTGTGCGTGCTGCCTTCCCCGTGCCCAGATTCTGTTCAGATCCGTGCTTTCCGAGGCACGCTCCGCTGTTCCGCGTGTTTTGGATTTCCGAGATTCGCGGGTTTTTCGTTTTCTTCCTATTTTCATCTGAGAGCTCTAGCCAAACACCCCAGGTATCTTCAGTGTTCCTGTGTCCCTCCCATTCAGTGTCGATGATGACATGGTCTCCGGTTCGTGGATTCGGATTTTTCGAATTCCCTTCGGAATGATTCTGTGGTTTTACGATTCAGTGGTTTTATGATTCTGTGGTTTGTGATTCGGTGTTCTCTCGAAAATTTCCGAGTTAGGTTTGGATTTTCCATATAAGGTTCTGTAATTTTTGGTTTTCGAATTTTACTTCGGATTCTTCGAATTTTATTTCGGAATTTATGCTGTGATGATGAGTTTAGAATTCTGGGTTCTTTTCGGATGTATTTCCGATTATTCCAACTTCGATATGGAATAGTCGGCTTGTTTCCGATTTCGAGTTCGATAGATATGGAGTTTGGATTCTCGGATTTGGGATTTAAGCTCTGTTAATTCATTTTATATATATATATATATGGCTTTAAAAAGGATTTTGGTTATGTATTGGTGTTTGGAATATTTTGGTTGTATTTTTCCATGATTGGGTTGTCCCAATTATAGAGGTAGTGCTGCCCAAATTTTTAAAATATATTTTAAAACTATTTTTTAAATCCCGATCTTTGCAAAACAAACTACATTTTGGAGTGTTGGTTTTGAAATGGATTTTTGTATCTTTTTGGGCGATGACCATATTGGTCCATGGGCCCTAACTAACTGCAAACGAAACCGGCCAACCCGGACGTTGAGGCATTAGTTAAAACATGAGTTTTGAATGACCAAGTCTGAGACGCATTTTAATAATTATTTTAATTTATGATTATTATTAGAATGGTTGCTGCTGTTAATATTTTGGTGCAGGGCTTCGGCCTACTGTTGGACCGTTCGCGGCACTTAGAGCTCACATTTGAATTAAATTAATTTTTATAAAATTTGTAAGGACATAAGTCCAAGTTTTTTTTCTATTTTTCTGTGGACCTGTAATAAGTAATTTAGTTTTTCCTTTTCTTTTCTGGATTGTTGTTTTGTAGTTAGCGCGTAAATGGTAAACTAAATATTTATTTTTATAGGAAAATTAATAAGAGTTTTATTACATTAAAAATAATAAGATTTCAAGTTTGTAACTTAGAAAATTTTCATGTTTTCTCATTAAAAGAAAAATAACTAATTTATATATATATATATTACAAAATACAAAATTTTGCCAAATAATTGAAAAATGCGAAGTTTCAAATAAAAATGTTAACTTGACTTTTCCTTCGTTAAAATTAATAATTTTGAATCGCATCGATAAACATGTTTTGTTTATAAACAACATAAAATTTGACTAGGATCAAATTTTAGAGATTGTAACTAGCACACTTAGATATGGTTTCCTCATTTATGCTAAGTCGGGAATTCTCAATGTAGGATTTCGAGGACGAGTCTGATTTTCTTTCCGGAACCGACTCTTCAAAACCTAGTCATAACAAAGGCAAGTACGGTTGTGTTTATTTTTCAATTTAGTTAATAATTGTAATATTGCAAGATTAAACCATATTGCTACACGGAACTCTCTCCTAGAGTATTGATTGTTATTGATTACGGGATTGGGGGAGTAGTGTAGTGTATTATGACCAATACCCCTCATATTGCATATTGATTGTGCGAGCTTACCCCTCTTACACACGGGAATAAGCCGTATCGTATCACTAGGATACTATTGTATAACCCAAGTCGGTCATAAGTATTACATACTCAAATCACATTATTTTAATTGTGGAAAATTACTGGAAAAAAATGTTCAAGTATTTAAAATATTTAAATTGCAAATTTCTAATTATTAGTTGAATTGTTAAATTTCTATAATTGTACTTTGCTCCTTTTCTGACTGGATCCCCCACCCCAATAGGTTCCTTTGATGAAGCTGAGCTATTGATAAATAGCTACTACGACCCGGTGCTTTATCCAGCTGTTCTGCCAGAGTCCCACTTGGAGGACGATGATCTTGTGGCTGACGAGCCAACGTTCTAGACGATGTTATTTCCTTACTAGTTTGATGTGTTGAATAAAAAGACAATTTTTATTTTATCAGTTGTATTAAAAGAACCTTTTGTTGGACAAGTTTTTATTATTCAAAATTTAGGTGTTGTGACAAAATAGATTGTGTTGTTGTGATTATCTGCAATTGGATACAGCTTACTGCCGCCGTCTCACAACGGTGCAGGCTGGGGCATGATCCGATTCGACCCAACAATTTGGGACCGGGTCGTGACAGTGTTACTTATATGCATATATGTAGATATACATATTATGAGTTATCCCCTCTATATGTGTAGGGTTCGAGCCTATTTCTGATACTGTGGTTTGAGTATTGAGTTCGAATGGTTATCGAATGTAGAGTTTTTATTTGTATTTAAGTTCAGAGTTTGATGTTAGGCCTTGAGTGTTGAGAGGTATCCTGAGATGTTGATATTGATAGGTGAAACCTGAGATTGGATTGAAGTTCACAAATTCCTGAGATAGTGACTGTTTTTCCTGACATAGAAAGAATTAATGTGATGTTAGTATACATACAAGTCTGATATTACCTGGGGAGTTGGGTTTTAAGTTAGTATATTAGATTTAGTATGGCTAGTATTAGTTAGACTGTAAGTGTCGATTGATGTCGTAAGGAATATTAGGATTTTGCTTGACACTTGGGATTTAGGCATTGGCCATGTGAGTGTGGAATACCATGTATGTACCAGTGTTAGTGTCCTAGTGCCTTAGTGAGTGTTTCCAATTACGAATGGCATAGGAGAGTGTATGTGAGGAACAAGGTGATGAGTGCAGGGCTTGGGAAGGCCTGAGTGTGAGGCATTGCATTTATTTTTCCATTGATGCCTTCCTAACTAAATAAATTTTAGCCCATGTTAGGACTAATATTATCAGCCCCTATATTGTAGCATACTACATTTCCTATGTTGACAGCCCTTTCATGTTGACAGTCCATACCAGCCTACTTTACATTCAGTCATCCTTTCACTCATAAATTTCAGTCCATGTATCCATCTCAAAGTCCATACAAGGTCCATATTACAGTCCATCCCCACTTCACGTGCAATCCACCCATTTATTTCACATTCAACACAGTCCCCTATGCATCCATACATTTCAGCATCATACAGTTCTATATGTTATGATTCATGTGTGTGTGTGGGTGTGAGTTGAGTGATAGTTAGTAAGGTATGTTAGAATGTTAGTAGGTAAATGTTAAGGTAATTGATATTAAGGATAAGGTATTGTGTTAGAGAGGTAAGGTATTATAGATATGGGATATACCTATATGTATATATAGGAATAACTATGAGGTATGCTCACATGTATATATATATATATATATATATATATATATATATATATATATATATATATATATATATATATATATATACACATATATGTTATAGGTGTGAGATGAGGGTAGTAAAAAAGGGTTGAGTTGTATCCTTAGTATACTTTGAATCATGGTTTATCTATAGGATGTTGAACTAGGATTAGATGAGGTTTAATGCTACATTAGCCTAAAAATATATAGTTTACATAAGACCAAAATCCTAGAATTGACCAAGGTTTGACCCAATAGTTTAAGATTGACTAGAGTTGACCAAAAGTCAACATTGAGTCTAAATGTGACCAATTGACCTAGTTTGACCAGAGTTGACCAAGTTTGACTTAGACCTAGTTTGACCTAGACAGTTGACTAGGTTTGACTTAGAGTTTACTTTGACCTAGATTTGACTTAGAATCATGTAGATTGCATCATAACTTTATTTGTCTTATTTTAAACATATTATAACCTGTACTGCTCTATTTAGGACATTATGACTCCGGTGCAGACATCTGATATCATACTACTCTTTTCAGAGTGTCAGGCGAGTACATTCTCTAATAGTTCTCTCATTTATTTGTCAGTTACTGTACATCAATTCTAGTTAGTTTTATGTGATTCTCTGTTACCACACGTATGGATATTTCTGGATTTATGTATTCGACACACTTACCATATTGTCTGGCCTCTATTACTGGAATCATTCTGGAATCATTGCTAGTATCATCGTGTTTGGCTGGACTCTCCTCGATTCTCGTGTCTTGTACTGGATTCACTTGTATTGCGGGGCGGAGAAATATTGAGTAAGACATGTAGACATATCCCAAATCTGGAATCTCCCTACTGGAATCTACTGGAAGCATAGTCATCTCTCGCCTGATCAGTGAGAGATGTGCCTGATACCTACAGCCGTTTATATGTCGATCTCAGTATTTTAAAACATACTGTTAGAATATAGCTGGTCTCAGCTGGATTCTTGATCACTGACTAGAATCATCTTGTACTGGATTCATCTTGTATTAGATTCGTCCCGTACTGGATTTACATAGGATTTACACTTGTTTATATTTACTGTCTGGACTTATCATGCTACTCTAGCTCAGCTAGTTTCTATTTTACAGTCTTCATTGCCATGATTCTTCTCTTGTTTTAGTTACTTTACTTTCCTTGTATCTTATCTGTTTCTCCATACCATCACCTAAATATAAACTACCACGTTCATCAATAAAACTGTCTATAACTGTTTTATAGTTTCCTGTCATTTACTTGGGTTTTCTTGATGAGTTGTACTCGTTCCTGTCCTGATTGGACCTGTTGAAAATTTTACAGATGATTGCCCTGAGGACACTTGCCCTACTTACTATGGACCAGGAGATGGCTTAGCTACCTTTGGCTCCGACGCTCAGGAGTGATCGGGAGACTAGCTAGATGACTTAGTTTAGTTTTTCATGTTTTAGAACTTGAATTGTAAATAAGTTGAGATATGTTGTTTTGAGATTGTTGGAGATTTTATTATTTTAGTAGTTGGTTTTATTGTTGTTATTTAGTCTTAGTTATAAACTTATGTGTTATCATATCGTGCTTAGACTGTGATTGAGATTCATTATATCTATACTTGTCTTCCGTTCGGAGTTGAGATTTTGACAAGTACATTATATGATTGTGTGAGTTATTGATTAGATAGTGACCTAGAACAGCGTTCTACCGTCGATACTGCGGCGTAGGCTGGGCGCTGTTACGTACTCGTACCCTCACAGTGGGTACGGATCGTGACACATTTTTAGTGGTGGCCCATTCAGGTCGAGTTTATGTTGTGGTATTCGAACTAGAGTATCACTATAGCCTGCGATAGGATTGAGAGATAGGCTTTAACGGAGAGGTACTCAATCACAGTTAGGAAAAATTCTACTTCAATTCATGCCATCTACATATCTTACTGATTTGTATTCTTTGAAATAAATTGTCCTCCTTTGATTTTATCGATTCCTGCTCAGTATTGACTTCCTTTTCGATCTGTCTTCAGGATGGTGGAGACACGATCACATCGTTCTGGTACAGCAGCCGCTGGAGAGGGGTCTGCCACCTCTCGTCCAGTGCAGCAGCATGCTGGAACTGTAGCACCTTTTGTTCCTGATCAGACATGAACGACTGTAGCCTTTGGGGGTGTGCCTCCACCTGTTTAGAGGACGACCCTAGTCATTTCTGAGATATTCCAGCAGCAGCACCCGCAGCCACCTGCAGGATTGGTTGATGCTGCCCACCTATTTTCCTTTGTAGAGAGGATTCTGGCATCTCACCAACAGCAGCAGCAGCGTCAGACTGCCGACTTCCGCCAGGGGATCGACGAGGCCCACCAGCTGGTCCGTACTACTGTAGAGATGGTGACTGCTCAGGGGGAGCAGCAGCAGCCTCGCCGGAAGGAGAAGGATATCAAGGACTTCCAGAAGATGCATCCTAGAGATTTTCTGGGCACCGAAGGCATATACTATACGGATGATTGGATTGAGCATATCGAAGAGATTTTTCGGCTGGCGGAGATATCAGCCATACTTCATATTGATGCAGCGGGCAGTCAGATGCAGGACCTAGCTCGCATCTGGTACCAGACAGATCCCCGAATGGGAACAGAGGGTCAGACATGGGAGCAGTTCAAGGAGCTATTCAAGGAACAGTTCTTCCCAGATGTGGCACTAGGAGGCATCGAGGCGCAGTTCGAGAGTCTGGTTCAGGGGAACCAGACAGTTACTGAGTACGCCGGAGAGTTTTGCCGGTTGGCCCAGTTTATTGATGATCTGACTGAGAAGACGAAGGCGAGGATGTTCCGTCGAGGGTTGATCAGGGAGGTTCGATCACTGACTAAGAGTGACCCGAATGCTACCTTCACGGGAATCTTTTCTGGAGCTATGGCAGCAGAGGACGACCTAGGGTTGAAGCTGAAGAGGGGTCGGGACTTTCAGGGAGTCAGTAGCAGCGAAGGCCAGGCCAAGAGGCCTCACGTACAGATTCAGCAGACACGGGCACCAGTGATGGTTCAGTAGGTACAGTATCAGTATCGGGGTCAAGACCCGAAGACGATCAGTTGTTCCTACTACAGGAAGTTGGGACACACCAGGGAGCAGTATAGGAAGAGGCTGAAGGTTTGCTATTCCTGTGGGTCTGAAGCCCACTAGAAGATAGATTGTCCCTTTGTAACTCTTTTTGAGGAAGCTAGGCCACCTGTAGCTCAGCACCATAGGGGTGAAGATTTTACGATGGCGGTCGAGGAGACCGACGCTGCAGGTAATGGGTTAGCAGGTTTGTCCTTCTCGTTCTTCCTCCCCACCTCCATGTGTGATTCCATTAGTACCTGTCAAGATATTGTTTGTGATTTGCTAGATAGTGTAGCTACCCTGTTCAAGACTGTGGAATCCCGACAAGTAGGATTTTGTTGCATGTTATCTATCGACTTTGATTGATTGGGGGTTGACCTAGTATGGGTACGATCATCTTAATTTCGAGGACAAAATTTTTCTAAGGGGCGTAGGATTGTAACACCCAGTTTTCCAAATGAGGGTAATTTTGAACTTTTGAAATTATATTATTATTTATTGATATTTATATCACATTATGATTATTGGTGATTTTTAATCAATTTAAAATTGTTCTAAGTCATGACTTGTGATTTTGATGTGCTGCTAGTGAAACCCGAGAGACTGTCTAGCCTAGAGCCTAACCATGTCATTAGGATGATTTATTTTTTACTTTTGAGCATGAAGGTATTTTGGTCATTTGATCTCTTTGAATTATTTTATGATTTATTCTATTGGTGATGTTAATTTTGACTTTTTGCTAGTTGTGACTTAAGAGACTAACCTAGAAGCTAACCCTAATTATGGTGACTTATTAGGCAATGGTATGACCCTAGTCTAGCTTAAGTCAAACCTATTTTTAGTCACTAGAATCTAGTTTCATTAGGAAGAATTATGAATAGGTGAAATGACTAGTGATTTGGTTTCATGACTTATGACTTAAGCCCATAGGCCCATAACTTGAAGCCCTAACCCTAACCAAACACTAAGTGACCAGCCATATAGAGATTTCCATCCCTATTTAAAGCCCCCTCTCCTTGTTTTTGCCTCTTTTGTGCTCAACCAAGTTTTTAGAAGGAAAGATAAATTTCCACTTTCCAAAATTCATAGTAAATCCATTTTTAATCATTTTTGACCCAAATCTTTTGCATATGATTCTAATCCACCTCTACTTGCAGATTTTGAGGAGTAATTTCAGTCTAAGAGCAATTTGGAGGATTTGGCTAGCATCAGGAATCAACCGATTTGGGGTTTTTTCTTGATCTTTGCACTTATAGGTAAAACTCCCCAAATTGCATTTTACTTCTAATTTCTTTGCATATTATGCTAGATCTAGGTGTCCCCTAGCTGTCCCTAGAGTTTGGTAGAAACCGTGTCCGTTTAGTGTCCGTATCGGGCCCGTGTCAATGTGTATGTACAAGTGTTTGTTGAAATGCCACATAGAAATAGATTTTCATATTTTCCAAAACTAATTACATGTTTTTGAAGCTCTTAATGTGTAGATTAAATATGTTGAAGACTGAACACGATTTGGGTGGATTTTTGTGTCCAAATCGGACACGCACCTTACGTACGACACCGTGCACAGACCTCGCACAGTCCCCTGCTGTTCGAGTGTCCTAGAGGACACGACACGGCATGAGACACCACAAAATTTTATGGAGATGTGCGGGCACCCACTGACGTCACTCCCACAAAATTTTACGGTTTCTCGTTCAGTGTGCGCGGAGAAATCAATCGCACACCGACTTTGTACTGCCTCACGCACACTGTGCACATCCCCTGCATTCGGGCTTGACACAGGACACGACACATCACGTGGACATGTGAAACTTGACAAGGTGGTGGGGGCCATGTCTGACAAGTCCCTCACCAAGTTTTGTGACACTTGGTTGCGAGTCGAGAAAGTTCTCGAGCTCGCATTAAAATTCCCTGACACGCACACACGCGATTTCGAGCCACTGATACGGCCTCGTATCGACACGTCGACACCACGTGGACACATTCCAGGCTACTAGAAACCTAGACCTATATCCCACCTGTCACTATGCAAGAGCACGGCTCGTCTCGAGCACCTAGTCGTGTCCAATCGGACACGACATGGCTGCACGAGGCAGCCTTAACTGCCAGTTCTGGCACTGTCGGGTTTCCTTTTTTGACACTTCGTGTCTACACATTGGACATGGTTGTGGACACGATTGGCACCCTTGACACGTATGCATGGTGACTCACCTCTGTTCGAGCTTAAATTGGGTTTTTCTGTTTGAATTGTGTTCGATTTCATAGGTTAACTGAACACTTATACACTGTGACACTCACATCTACATTCTTGCATTCACTGTTCACTTCGACACTCCTCTCTGGACACTTGGACACCATGTGACACATGTTTAACTACTCACTTGACACACCTATCCTGTTCCTACCCTGTGATTTTCACCATTTTAGTTCAGCCAGTTTTGATCGACACTTGGATGTATGTGTTACTTGTATGCATATATGTAGGTATACATATTATGAGTTATCCCCTCTATATGTGTAGGGTTCGAGCCTATTTCTGATACTGTGGTTTGAGTATTGAGTTCGAATGGTTATCGAGTGTAGAGTTTTTATTTGTATTTTAGTTCAGAGTTTGATGTTAGGCCTTGAGTATTGAGAGGTATCCCGAGATGTTGATATTGATAGGTGAAACCTGAGATTGGATTGAAGTTCACAAATTCCTAAGATAGTGATTGTTTTTCCTGAGATGGAAATATTTAATGTGATATTAGTATACATACAAGTCTGATATTACCTGGGGAGTTGGGTTTTAAGTTAGTATATTAGATTTAGTATGGCTAGTATTAGTTAGACTGTAAGTGTCGATTGGTGTCGTAAGGAAGATTAGGATTTTGCTTGACACTTGGGCTTTAAGTATTGGCCATGTGAGTGTGGAATACCATGTATGTACCAGTGTTAGTGTCCTAGTGCCTTAGTGAGTGTTTCTAAGTAAGAATGGCATAGGAGAGTGTATGTGAGGAACAAGGTGATGAGTGCAGGGCTTGGGAAGGCCTGAGTGTGAGGTTGCATTGAATTTATTTTTCCATTGATGCCTTCCTAACTAAATAAATTTCAGCCCATGTTAGGACTTAATATCAGTCCATATATCAGCCCCTATATTTTAGCATACCATATTTCCTATGTTGGCAGCCCTTTCATGTTGACAGTCCATACCCGCCTACTTTACATTCAGTCATCCTTTCACTCATAAATTTCAGTCCATGTATCCATCTCACAGTCCATACAAGGTCCACATTACAGTCCATCCCCACTTCACTTGCAATCCACCCATTTATTTCACATTCAACATAGTCCCATATGCATCCATACATTTCAGCATCATACAGTCCTATATGTTATGATTCATGTATGTGTGTGGGTGTGAGTTGAGTGATAGTTAGTAAGGTATGTTAGAATGTTAGTAGGTAAATGTTAAGGTAATTGATATTAAGGATAAGGTATTGTGTTAGAGAGGTAAGGTATTATAGATATGGGATATACCTATATGTATATATAGGAATAACTATGAGGCCTGCTCACATGTATATATATATATATATATATATATATATATATATATATATATATATATATATATATATATATATATATATATATATATATATATATATATATATATATATATATATATATATATATATATATATATATATATATATATATATATATATATATATATATATATATATATATATATATATATATATATATATATATATATATATATATATATATATATATATATATATGGACGACTCCACCCGACCTTGGCCCGGAGGCCGTGGCCACCGCCACCCAGCCACCTCCGTGGGAGGGAGGGCTCGAACCCGGCCCTCACCTCCGGTGCACGGTGGTGTTACCAGTACACCACGACTCGATGTGCTATATATATATATATATATATATATATATATATATATATATATATATATATATATATATATACATACATATATACATACATATATGTTATAGGTGTGAGATGAGGATAGTAAAAAAGGGTTGAGTTGTATCCTTAGTATACTTTGAATCATGGTTTATCTATAGGATGTTGAACTAGGATTAGATGAGGTTTAATGCTACATTAGCCTAGAAATATATAGTTCACATAAGACCAAAACCCTAGAATTGACCAAGGTTTGACCCAATAGTTCAAGATTGACTAGAGTTGACCAAAAGTCAACATTGAGTCTAAATGTGACCAATTGACCTAGTTTGACCAGAGTTGTCCAAGTTTGACTTAGACCTAGTTTGACCTAGACAGTTGACCAGGTTTGACTTAGAGTTGACTTTGACCTAGATTTGACTTAGAATCATGTAGATTGTATCATAAACTTCATTTGTCTTATTTTAAACACATTATAACATGTACTGTTCTATTTAGGACATTGTGACTCCGGTGCAGACATCTGATATCATACTACACTTTTCAGAGTGTTAGGCGAGTACATTCTCTAATAGTTCTCTTATTTATTTGTTAGTTACTGTACTTCAGTTCTAGTTAGTTTTATGTGATTCTCTGTTACCACACGTATAGATTTTTCTGGATTCATATATGCGACATACTTACCATATTGTCTGGCCTCTATTACTGGAATCATTCTGGAATCATTGCTAGTATCATCGTGTTTGGTTGAACTCTTTTCGATTCTCGTGTCTTGTACTGGATTCACTTGTATTGCGGGGCAGAAAAATATTGTGTAAGACATGTAGACATACCCTAAATCTGGAATCTTCCTACTGGAATCTATTGGAAGCATAGCCATCTCTCGCCTGATCAGGGAGAGGTGTGTCTGATACCTACAGCCGTTTACATGTCGATCTCAGTATTTTAAAACACACTGTTAGAATATAGCTGGTCTTACCTGGATTCTTGATCACTGACTAGAATTATCTTGTACTGGATTCATCTTGTATTAGATTCGTCCCGTATTGGATTTACATAGGATTTACACTTGTTTAAAATTACTGTCTGGACTTATCATGCTACTCTAGTTCAGCTAGTTTCTATTTTACAGTCTTCATTACCATGATTCTTCTCTTGTTTTAGTTACTTTACTTTTCTTGTATCTTATCTGTTTCTCCATACCATCACCTGAATATAAACTACCATGTTCATCAATAAAACTGTCTATAACTGTTTTATAGTTCCCTGTCATTTACTTGGGTTTTCTTGATGAGTTGTACTCGTTCCTGTCCTGACTGGACCTGTTGAAAATTTTACAGATGATTGCCCTGAAGATACTTGCCCTACTTACTATGGACCAGGAGATGGCTTAGCTACCTTTGGCCCTGACACTCAGGAGTGATCGGGAGACTAGCTAGATGACTTCGTTTAGTTTTTCATGTTTTAGAACTTGAATTGTAAATAAGTTGAGATATGTTGTTTTGAGATTGTTGGAGATTATATTATTTTAGTAGTTGGTTTTATTGTTGTTATTTAGTCTTAGTTATAAATTTCTGTGTTATCATATCGTGCTTAGACTATGATTGAGATTCATTATATTTATACTTGTCCTCCGTTCGGAGTTGAGATTTTGACAAGTATATTATATAATTGTGTGAGTTGTTGATTAGATAGTGACCTAGAACAGCATTCTACCGTCGATACCGCGGCGTAGGTTGGACGCTGTTACGTACTCGTACCCTCACAGTGGGTGCGGGTCGTGACAATGAGCCATCCTCAAGTTGTAAGGCTCGTATTCCATTATTTCTCCTCCTGATGGTAGCTCGGACATGGAAAAATTGTGTTTCGATCACCTTCCTTGATCATTTGGAAACGTGCCCTTTGCTTCCAGTATGTTTCTTCAACCAATAGTAGATCGTTGAGTTCTTCCCGAAGCTGTCGTTCTTCATGTAGGGTTGTAGATAACACTTTAGAGCTTTGGATGTGAAGGATCCTGTCTTTGAGGATGTTGATGTGTTGTTTTATATTCCCAAAAGTGCTTCTTCTCCATTTGTTAAGTTTGCATAGGGCTCGTCTTAATTTCTTCGTGATTTCTATACTGCCGTTATGATCATTCTCCTGCCAGATCCGCTCGAGTGTTTATGAATACTCCGTATGGGAGACCTAGTGAGCTTCGAACCGCATCACCTTTTTCCTTTGATTATTCTTATTGCAGGAGTTTAGAAGAATAGTGGAGTGATCGCTATTGATGTGAGGGAGGATAGAGACTGTAGCCTGTGGGAAGAGACTGCACCAATCAGTATCGACGATGGCCCGATCGAGACGTTCCCTTATGTGAAATGGAGAGCTACGGGCGTTGGACCAGGTATAGGCAGGGCCAGTGAATCCCAGGTCTATGAGACCGTATTGGTTCAAAAAGTTGGTGAAGGGGGAAGCTGCATGGGCATCGAATGATCGACCGCCCATCTTCTCGTCCGCTTTTTTAATGGCGTTAAAATCGCCTATGCAACACCATGGGACGAAGAAGTTTGCCGCAAGGGATTTGATGTATTCCCACAGTTTTGATCTTTCTCTACTGTTGGGGTGGTCATAAACACAGACAAGGTTCCAGGCCGGCATGTGGGGTTGGGCACAGATGGCAAGCACAATCTGGTTAGGGGAGGAGAACTTTATAGAAGCAGAGAGAGAGTCGTCCCACCCCAACCACAGTCCTCCAGAGTGACCGGTGGAGGGGTACAGAGAAGACATTATTATAGTCGAAGGTTGGGAGAATGGACGAGGTGTGCTTTGGAGGGGACATTGTTTCAGAAATGGAGAAAACGGAAGGGCCGGTGGTGGTGAGAAATGAACGGAGAGTTTGGACTGTCGAGGCATTTCTCGTCCCTCGATAGTTCCAAGACAGTACTAACATGGCCCTTGCGGCTGTTGTAGGTCAGCCGCCACCACCTTTCCAGTACTGAATAGAGTTAGAGAGGCTATAAGAGATGAGTAGGTTACAATTGGTTTATTTTAGTAAAGGGTATAAATAATCTTTATTATCTCTATCTAAGTAATTTTTTAAGTAAGGATGTATATAATTCAAATATTTCTGGTATTTGAATTATATAATAGTATATTTATCATTACTCAAAGTTAACTAATATTTTCTCTAAAATTCGATTATATACTGCATCCATTTTTTTATCCTTATATGTTCCTTACTATATACGAGATACCAAGGGTGTGGATCTTTTTCCCCCTCTTTTTTCGGAATATAATTATTATTTTTTATATTCGAACACACTATTCGTATACGTATTCTTGTTAAAAACAAGTCTCTACTATTACAAGGCCCTAATATCAACTCATCTTGCGGGAAAAATCTCACTGCTGATCCAAACCCTAGGGTTTGTTCTTCTCACGGCCGCCTCCTCCAAACCCTAGGATTTGTGTTCTATTATTGTTGTCTTCCATCCTTCTTCTCCCCCCTCCTCCTCCTCTCTTGCCTCTTCTCTTGCTTCCCCCGCCACCATGGCCACCTATAAAGAAGTGATCGAGAAGATGGCATCTCTATTCAGGCTCCAAGGTCCTGCGGGATCCATCTCCCTCTCGGCTAGAAAGAGCTCAGTGGCGGAGCACTGGGCATCCTCTGTGGCAGTTAAACCCTTCTCCGTCAGAAAGTATACTAGCCAAGCACTATCGTCCATCCTCTACAAGATGTCGAGGATCTCCAAGAGTATACAAGTCTCAGACCTCAAGCCGGAGTTAGGGACCTTCCTGGTTAGACTTGATAACCCCGCGGCTATGGACAGGGTGATCAACGAGGCACCCTGGAGTATCAATGAAGATTTATTAGCGGTTGAGCGATGTGACCCAGGGAAGCTCCGGGAAGAATACAAATTCTATTACGCCGATTTCTGGATCCAATTGCACAGAATCCCCCCAAAATTCCTGAATTGCAAAGCGGTGGCTCGGATTGCGGAGGCTATTGGAGTCCCTAGACATTGCTCAATGGAAGACGAAAAAAGTGGAAGACATATGCTCGCGTGAAAGTCCTCATCAACATAACAAGACCCCTGAAGAAGCGTATCACTACCAACATTGATGACCTCTCCGTTGGAGAGGTGATGGTGAAATATGAGCGCCTTCCTCGCCTGTGCACCTTCTGCGCCAAAGTCGGACATCCTTTTGCGGGCTGTAAGGAAAGAGAAATATTCTCTTCGCTGGTGGGGGAAGATTGGTCTAATGAGGAGAAAAGGCGGATAAAGGAACTCCTCAAGCCTAGGGTTATAGAGGATGACTACAGAGCGGCGAAACCCAAACCAGTGATTCGTCGGAATGCTCAAGCTATTGAGGAAGATGACCGTACTAGATCGGAAAGCCTACCAGAAGGTACCCCTCGAACAGGCCATGCCGCAAACCAACCAGATTCATCCAGCCAGGCTGGCGTGGAACCATCCACCAGACGTGCTGTGCCAACTGACAGCAGATCCGGATCAGAGCAAATCTCCCAAATGCAACAAATCAAATATTTACCGCCACACTTACGGGAGGACGGGATGGTCACCGATAGCGAATCACTTACACCGAGAATTACTCCCCACTTTGAATTACACCAACCTATCCTATGCAGCAGGTACGTGGGCACATCCGAGCAGCCTCCTTCGGCACCATCACCCAATGAAGATCCCTTGCCAGAGCTTCCCTTAATCACCCCTACTCAAATCCACTCATCCCCCATGCATAATGAACCATCTCATCAGCAAGTCAATCCTGCCCCTCTCCATTCCACCCATAATACCAAATAGTCATTTTAATCAACCACTCATTTAGACCTAGTAACCATCCACAATTCCACCACAGCTTATCACCTAGCCATGCTACAACCCCTAGCGTCACTCCCTAGTGTCCTACCACCCCTTACCTCAGAGAAAGGCTTTACTATCCGACGATCCCAACCGCACAGGTTGTCATAGAAGCGTCTCGCCCGAAAGGCGCCTATGGACCACCCTAGTGAGGCTAGTGTTCTGATCCGGTCCAAGAAGAGACAGTCTTCCCCTCCATCATCTTCCATCCCGAACAAAAGGGCTTCTGGTTCCCTCCTCCAAAATTATACCAATGATAAGGTCGTGGCGGCTGACCTCCAACAGCCGTATGGGAAATGTTAGTATTTTCGTGGAACTGTCGAGATGCAGGAAATGCCTCGACAGTTTCAACGCTCCGCTCATTCCTCTTCGCCATGCATCCATCCATCTTCTTCTTATCCGAAACCTTATCCTCAAGCTACCACACATCCACTATTCTCCCTACTCTTGGATACCCCAACACCTTCTCTATCCCACCAACAGGTCGATCTGGCGACCTCTGGCTTGGGTGGGACGACAGCATTACAGCTAATATCTCCTTCTCCTCCAAGAACCTAATTCTGCTGAACAATTATGGTAAACAGAACAGCTTAGATTGGATCCTCTTATGCGTCTACGATTGCCCCAACAAAAGAGATAGGCCTCATCTCTGGAAGACCATAAAGTCCTTGGCTGCTATAATTATGAACCCCTGGTGTTGTATAGGGGACTTCAACTCAATAACCAGGCCAGAAGATAAGTCGGGTGGACGCGACTTCGACCAACAAAGTGCTGCACCCTTCACTCAAATGTTGAACCAATGTGGGCTCATCGATCTGGGATGCATCGGACCAGCATTCACTTGGTCGAATGGCCGAAGGCCAGAATTTCACATTAGAGAACGTCATGATCGAGCATTCGCTGACGCAGATTGGTGTCATCTTCACCCGTATGCAACAGTATCTACTTTGCCCCGCTATAATAGTGACCATGCGCCTATTCTCCTCAACTCAAGCAACAAGATCCATCCTAGAAAACGACTGATCCATTTTGAATCCCTATGGATGTCAAGCCCGGCATTCCCAGAAACACTATCAAGGATGTGGAAGGAACTGAAAGTTGATACTGATACAGGACTTCACCTCAACCAAAAATTAACGACCACTTTGGCTGGTCTTAGAAGATGGAGTCATAATGAGTTTGGTAATATTAAGGCCTGCATATGTTCTCTACAACAAAACTTATTGTCCATTCAGTCGGCGGATGTTACGGAAGCTACCTTACGGGAGGAGAAAGCTATTTCTGATGAGATCAGTGAATTTCTATCCCTCGAGGACACCTATTGGAGACAACGAGCTAAATGTAGATGGATGAAAGAGGGTGACAAATGCACTAAATATTTCCATGTCAAGGCCACGAACAGAAGGAGAATGAATGAGATCCGATCAATTCGGCTCCCGACGATAGATGGACATCAGACCATCAACAAATCACATCTACCATCATTGGCCACTTTAAATCCTTATACTGTGTTGATGATTCCCATCCTATGGACGGCTCATTTGTAGTCACTTCACATCCAATATCAACGAAGGAAAACCAAGGCATTGGAGCTATTCCTAGCAGAGAGGAGATTGAGTCTACTATCAAATGCATGGGAGCTTTAAAAGCACCTGGACCAGATGGTTGTCTGACTTACTTTTTCCAGAAGAATTGGCAGACCGTAGGGGACGATCTCGTCGACTACGTACAAAAGGTGTTCACAACTGGGACAATTCCTCCGAGCTTCAACCACACGCACCTTGTTCTCATTTCTAAACAGGATAACCCGGCTACCCCCATCGACTTCAGACCTATTGCTCTCTGCAACGTGACATACAAGATCATCTCTAAGATCTTAACCAACAGAATTCGCCCTCTCCTCGATAAGCTGATATCTCCCTCGCAGAACGCCTTCATCCTGGGAAGGTATATCACAGACAACGTTGCGATCGCCCACGAAATGTTTTATGCCATGAAGTACCTTTCGAAGAAGAGGAATGCTTTTGCCCTCAAAATCGACCTATCAAAAGCCTATGACAGGATTGCATGGCAGTTCATAAAGTCGGTACTGCATGGGGTAGGTATTCAAGGCCACGCCAACACTATCATTATGGAATGCATCACTACTACAACTTACTCCATCCTTATCAACGGCTCTCCTGAGGGCAACTTCAGTCCGAAGAGGGGCATTCGCCAAGGGTGCCCTATGTCGCCTTACATATTCATCCTATGTGCCGAGGTCCTATCCAGACTCTTCTACATGTACGAACGAGACAACATCTACCAAGGCATACGCATCAATCAGTATGCTCCTTCCGTTTTACATTTGTTTTTTGCTGATAACCTACTTATCTTTGTCCAGGCCAAGACTTCTGCTCTTGCTACAATCCAAGGAATCCTCAACATGTACTCAAATTGGTCGGGACGGATGATCAACTGCTCCAAATCGAGCATCCATTTTAGTAAACATGTCTCCATTACCGCTCGTAATGAATTGGCTAATACTCTGCAACTTTCCACCATGAATGAGCGAGACATTTACTTGGGACATTCATTGTTGCTCCCCAAACGGAGCCGAGCCACTTATTTTCAACTCATTGCCAGGTTCGACAGTCGACTACAAGGGTGGAAATCGAAATTGCTTTCTCATGCCGGCCGCTCAGTCATCGTTCAATTGACCCTGTCCTCGATGCCGATTTACTACATGTCAGCCTATAAAATTCCTCGTGCCATTGCTGATGAAGTGGCTCGGTACCAACAAAGTTTCTGGTGGGAGCATGGGATTCATGAGAGAAAGTTACATTTCCTTGCCTGGGAGAATTTCACCAAACCTAAACGCGAAGGCGGACTGGGTTTCAGGAACCCGTCATGGGTTAATGACTCCCTAATTGGAAAACTACTGTAGAGATTCCTTGACCAACCACAACAACTGTGGGTCCGACTCTTGAAAAGTATCTACTTGCAGAACCACTCCTTCTGGCTGGCAACAAAAAGACGTAAAATGTCCCCAATATGGTCGAGTATTTTGGACTGTCGACCGCACTTTGAAGGCAACCTGCTATGGAAAGTCCAAAGTGGATGGATTGATATCTTTGAGGACCCATGGGTTCCTACATTACCTGGCTTTTAAATCATCTCAACCCGCAATAAAACATCAGATCCCAAGTTAGTCAGGGAATTAATGATCCCAGGCGAGCGACGCTGGAACGTGCCCCTCATCAACCACATGTTCACGCCAATGGAATCGAAGGCCATACAAGAGATCAACCTCCAGGACGGTGATGGACCGGATAAGCTCTTGTGGACATGTGCTAGAAATGGGCGATTCACATCTAAATCGTTGTATGAATCCATTAGAAGACAGTCTCTGAGCACATCGTCCAGCCCCATATCTTTCCTTTGGCATAGACTATGGAACATGAACAACATCCCCCCAGGATCCAAATGTTCATCTGGAGACTCCTGAATAAAGCACTACCTCTGCAGGAAGCTATCAATAAGCGAATCCCACATATATCGCCCCTCTGTCCGCTATGTCTCCTTCACCCAGAGGATAACAATCATCTATTCCTACATTGTGAAGTTGTGCGGATTACGTGGTTCATTAGCTCACTGGGTATTAGAGTACATGAATCACACACCATACAACAATTATTGGAGAGCTAGATATCGGACCCCATGTCAGTTGAGGTTTTCCAAATGGCAGCTTCTATTCTATGGGCAGTATGGAAGTCTAGGGGAGACTACATATTCAGACACACGGCACCAAATCCCTATCGCATTGTAGCCTTGGCTGCTCCAATGTACAGCTCCCCTACTGCATGCAACCAAGACTCATCGGACACCCTTCATAATCTGTGGGATACTTATGGCAAGATAGTTAAATGGCTAGCTCCCCCAGAGGACACCATCAAAATAAACGTAGACGGAGCTACGACCCCCTCGACTCGAGAGACCGCTTCCTATCGACAAAGACGTGGCAGGTCCCTCTCGCATTTTCAACGGAACGTAGCCTAGTTGCAGAACTGTATGCAATACGCCTAAGGATACAACTTGCAGCACAATGGACCAACAATAGGATCATCATCAAAGGCGACTCACTAATGGCGACTAGAATTTTCAACGGAAAAAGAAAATTGATACCATGGAGGCTCCAGGACCTCATCCGCTCAATCCGTGTAGCCATTCGACCTGAGCATTAACTGTCGTTCATGTTCATCACGAGAAATGGTAATAAAGCAGCTCATACATTGGCTCAGCATGCCATACTGAATAATTGCTCCAATGATTTTGTCTCTCCCCCTGGGTGCATTTGTCACGCCCCAGAACCAGAATACTGGAGAGCAGGAGCGGACACAGCCAGCTACGTATATTGAAGTGCAATCCACCTCGCTATACGGTCACTGCTGTCTAGATACATGAGGGTTTAACTACAAGCCATCAGTCTCTTATGGTCATGGACAAGCCTATTATCTCAATCTCAAGCAAGTAATAGCAGTTACAAGATGTCAGAGCACCAAATATACAATAGTAAGGCATCCCATATATTACATATTTGGATGATCATGAAGCTAGTCATACAAAATGTGAAGACTAGTAAGAGTTTCAGTCATACATGATCAACCGTAGGATTTGTTAATCATGCTACAGCCCGTAGGCAGACAGTAAGTAAAGTACAATCGAGCTAACACGTGCTCGTCGGCTAAACGTCTCAAAAGAATACTTTTACAATAGGGTGGGAGAGCCAAAAAAATAAAACCCACTCATTGCCAGGGTTACACCTGGTGGTCACCATCTGGCTGGAAGGTAGGGAGATCCTCTGGAGCTGCTCCGGTATCTGGCAATACAAAACCAGCTGGGTCAGATCCCAGAAGGAGCAAGTGTCACAAAGGAGACTTCACTTAAGAACTAAAAACCAGCAATTAGCACAAAAACATAATCATAATAAAAGACTGGAAATATGAAAAATCATGATGATATACGATAAGATAACCATGGAACTATTCAGATAACTAAGTTACAACCCTTAAACCAAACAAGGACCGGGTTGTAACCCTTCGTCTGAACGGAACTTGGTTTCCCACCATTTATTGATAAAGTAAGCACAAGTAATCAGGTCATGTAACAATCTTGTACAGGCTCAGGATAAAACTGGACTGGGTTAGACTCTATCCAATCAATCACGGCCAAGCAATGAGTACTACTTGATACTTTAACTAACTAGGGTTATCACAGGCCTAGTTACTAGCAAGATGCAATGAGATGTTCCAACAGCCACAAGCCCTGCAGACCATCCAGGTTATCCGGACGCAATTAGGGATTGAGTTCATGTGGGTACATCGTCCAGGAAATGCATGTACCTTTAAGTAGCTTGAAGGGAGCAACACATGACAGTGTACTGGAAATGTGCCCTACTCGACGGCAGGCTACAAATCCTATGATGGACGCCCAGATAACGGGATTGCCTGTAGCTGGGAAATCTCTTCATGACTACTGGATTATTCTAGTTATTAGCCTTAGTCAATTTCAGTAGGTACCCCTGACCGTGGTACTCAGGGGTCCCTACCCTAGACATGATGTAAGACAATACTGGTTCATTTGTACAAATACAATCGCCTATGGTGTCCAGGCCATTCATTCTTGTCATGTCATGCTAGCCGTCGTAACAGCATATCGAGGTATATCATATTAGGTTTACTTATCAAAAGTGTGCCACGACGGGCCACTATCATGTCATGTTACTTGTCAAGAGTGCACCACGATGGATCACTATCGTGTTCTATCCCTACATTATCATGTCGTGTTCATGCAAAAGTCATGCCAATATTGAAATCATGCCACGTCCAACACATAACCTTTCCATGAGGGTTGCCGCATAAGGCTGGCCGCATGGGTTGCCGCATAAGACTGGTCGCATGGGGGTTGCCACAAAAGACTGGCCGTACGAGGATGCCGCATAAGGCTGGCCGTATGGGGTTGTCGCATAAGGCTGGCCACATGAGGTTGCCGCATAAGGCTGGCCGCATGAGGTTGCCGCATAAGTCTGGCCGCACGGGGGTTGCCGCATAAGGCTGGCCGCACGGGGGTTGCCGCATAAGGCTGGCCGCATGAGGTTGCCGTAAAAGGCTGGCCGCATGAGGTTGCCGCATAAGGCTGGCCGCATGGGGTTGCTTCATAAGGCTGGCCGCATGGGGTTGCCGCATAAGGCTGGCCGCATGGGGTTGCCGCATAAGGCTGGCCGTACGGGAGTTGCCGCATATGGCTGGCCGTACGGGAGTTGCCGCATAAGGCTGGCCGTATAGGGTTGCCGCATAAGGCTGGCCGCATGGGGTTGCCGCATAAGGCTGTTCTTCTTCTCCAAAGATCCGATAAGAAGAACCATGGAAGCCATGGCTTCCAAGCTCCATCAATCCTTCATTTAAAGTCAAAATCCGGACTTCCGTAGGTCAAAATGGGGTAGAACAAAATTCTCTACAACATGGAACAATCAAAACTTAAAAATAACAAGGTTTGATAGATCGAAACCTAAGAAATTCGAATAATGCAACAAACTTAGATCTACATGTAATGAACCATGGAAATTAAAAATACTAAGTACTAAAGTGTCTTAGAATCTCGTAAGGAAGACAATAGAACAACAAAAACTGAGTTCCTCTATGAAGCAAGTTTCACTTGCCTAAGCTCTTGGTAGATGGAGAGAGTTAATGGAGGAAGAAGAAGAAGTAATTGAAGAAGTGAATGAGGGAGAGAAAGGGGTTGGTGGCTTATAAAGAGGGGGGTTAGCATGTTGGGCCAAGTCCTAACAAACCGAGCCCAACCAAATATACCAAGCCAAGCCGAACCAAGATGAACCCAAAATAAACCAAGGCAAGATTAAACCAGGATCAAGCTAAGGAAGACAAGTATAACAATGGGTCGGGATTCCGTACACGTATACTGGAAATACGTATAACGAAAAACGGAGGTGACAACTCTACCCACCTTAAAAGAATTCCGTCCTCGAAATTTAATCAAGAAGCTAGAGATGTCGAGACAAGCTATATTAATCACAAGCAATATACGACTAGCAGTCAACCAAGCAATCATTCATGCAAGCAAGGAATTAAAAGCATAAGGCATAAGAAAGACATTATACCTTATGAGTCAAACAGGTGTGGATATCGCAATCGGATATCATCTTCATGCTCCCACGTTGACTCACCCAAGGAGTAATGACCCCACGTAACACAGACTAACTTGATAGTCTTATTCTTGAGTATCTTCTCTCTTATGTCCAATATGGATGCAGGTCTCTTCTTATACAAAAGGTTGGTACCAACAACCAATTCCGAATGATCAAGGACATGATTTGGATCCGGGATATACCGTCGCAATTGGGATACATGGAAGACATCATGCACCTCACGTAACGACGACGGAAGAACGAGACGATATGACACATTACCTACTCGCTCCAGAATATCAAACGGCCCTATGTACCTAGGACTAAGCTTTCCCCGTACGCCGAATTGAATGACGCCACGGGTAGGCGAGATCCTAAGAAATACATGGTTGCCGACAGAAAATTCACGGGGACGCCGATGAGAATCGGCCCAATGGCGCTGGCGATCTTGTGCAACTCGAAGATGATCTCTGACTTGCCTGACCACCTCAATAGTTCGTGTGATCATCTCTGGACCAAGCATCTGCCTCTCGCCTATATCATCCTATGCTAACGGAGATCTGCACTTTCTGTCGTACAAGGCCTCAAAGGGTGCCACCTTGATACTGGCCTAAAAACTGTTGTTATAGGAGAACTCCACAAGATGCAGGTGATCTTCCCATGAACCATCGATGTCGAGTGTACATGATCGCAATATATCTTCAAGAGTCTGGATCGTACGTTCTGACTGACCATCTGTCTGCGGGTGATAAGCTGAACTGAACTTGAGACGAGTCCTTAAACTTTTCTGAAGACTCTGCCAAAAGTGTGATGTGAATCTTGAATCTCTGTTGGATACAATACTGACTGGTACTCCATGCAACCTGACTATCTACCTGAGGTACATCTCGACAAGCTGGTCCGTCGACTGACCGATTCTGAAAGGAAGAAAATGTGCTACCTTGGTGAGTCTGTCGACTATAACCCAGATGGTATCTCTCCCAGCTGGGGATCTAGGTAACCCAGTTACAAAATCCATGGTAATGTGCTCCCATTTCCATTTTGGGATCGATAAAGGTTGAAGAAGTCTAGCCGGTCTCTGATGTTCAGCTTTAACTTGTGGCAAACTAAACATCGGGAGACAAACCGGGCTATTTTCCTTTTCATGCTATTCCACCAAAAATACTATCGGATATCACGATACATCTTTGTACCGCCCGGATGAATCGAATACTGAGAACTGTGAGCTTCTGCCATGATCTACTGTCTGATATCACCACTAGGTACACAAAGATGCCTTCCATGTCGAAGTGTACCGTCCTCATGGATACATAATTCTGGTCTTCGTCCTGTTACACATTCTGCCCTAAGCCACTGAAGCTTAGAATCTAATGACTGAGCTAACTTGATCCTCTCAACTATACTGGACTGAACTTGCATACTGGCCATCAATGCCATATTGGTAGGAAGGACAACTTCTATACCCATCTTCTGAAGATCTGCTAATAACTCTGGTTGTGCAGTTAGAAAATAAACTTCGGCTCTTCTGCTCAATTCATCTGCAACGACGTTGGCCTTTCCAGGATGATACTGCAGGTTGATGTCATAATCCACAAGCAGCTCTAGCCATCTCCTCTGACGTATGTTAAGATCCTTCTGAGTAAACACATACTTCAGGCTCTTGTGGTCAATGAAAATCTCTACCCTATCTCCATACAAGTAGTATCTCCAAAGCTTAAGTACAAACACTACTGCTGCCAGTTCCAAGTCATGGATTGGATAATTCCTCTCATGATCATGAAGTTGACGTGACGCATAAGCTATTACCTTTCCATACTGTATCAAAACACATCCTAAACCTCTGCCTGAAGCATCACAATACACTGAGAATCCCCCGGTCCCATCTGGAAGCGTGAGAATGGGTGCCGTCATCAAACCTCACTTCAACTTCTCAAAAGAATCCTGACATTCTGCGGTCCAAGCAAACTGTACATCCTTGTGGGTCAACTGTGTTAGTGGTGCTGAAATTCGAGCAAAGTCTGAAGCAAATCGTCGGTAGTAGCCGGCCAAGCCAAGAAAACTACGAACTTCTGCAACTGTGCTGGGTACCGGCCACGTCTTAATAGCCACAATCTTCTGGGGATCCACTTCTACTCCTCCTCTGGTGATGATATGACCCAAGTATAAAATACGATCGAGCCAGAACTCGTATTTACTGAACTTTGCATACAACTAGTGCTCTCTGAGAATCTGGACGACAACTCTGAGATGCTGCGTATGCTCCACTTCACTCTTGCTGTAGACCAGGATGTCGTCTATAAACACAATCACGAACTGATCCAAATAAGGCATAAGAGGTCCATAAATACAGCCGGTGCATTGGTTGCTCCAAAGGGCATAACAAGGAACTTCGAATGCCCATACCTGGATCTAAATGTCGTCTTTAGGATGTCCTGCTCTCTGACTCTGATCTGGTGGTATCCTGACCGCAAATCAATCTTCGAAAATACAGACGCCCCTTTGAGTTGATCAAACAAGTCATCTATCATCGGGAGAGGATATCTGTTCTTGATTATCACTGAGTTCAAGGTACGATAGTCAACATATAATCTAGACGTACCATCCTTCTTTTTCACAAGAAGCATCGGGGTTCCCCAAGGCGATCCACTAGCACGGATGAATCCCTTGGTCCTGAGTTCTTCAATCATCTTATACAAGATCTCCAATTCTGACGGTGCCATCCTGTAGACTCTCTCTGACACTGGTGCTGTTTCGGGGATCAAGTCTATGGTAAACTCGATCTCTCTCTCTGGTGGCATACCTGGAAGCTCCTCAGGGAAAACATCGGGAAACTCTTCCACAAATCTGGGAAACTGAACTGCTGCTGCTACTGCCATCCGCAACACTGGAGGAGAAGGTTCTACTCCGCCTCAAAAAAATAAAAACTCTGGCTCACCAGGAATACTAAAAATAATCTTGCCGATATGGCAATCTATTCTAGCATACTGGTCCCTCAACCAATCCATCCCTAAGACCACGTCATAGTCGGCCATCGAAAATTCTATCAACCTAGCAGGAAACTCTCTACCGCTAACTATGATTCGATACAAGGAAAACACTCTATTTACTCCCACAAGTCCGTTACCAGTAAGTTTATTGAGCCTTACCGATAATGACTCGGGCTCCAGTCCTATCCGTATAGCGAATCGTGCAGACATAAATGAATGCGATGCACCTAAATCAAATAATACTGATGCTGGAAAAGAGTTGACGAGAATGGTATGTGGCACAACCTCACCTGAAGCTAACTCTTCCACCACGGTCAAAGCCATAGCCTGACCTTGCCCTCTGGGTGCTGGTCCCCTCTACTGGAAACCTCTCTGGCGGTTCTGGGTCTGAGCTTGGACTTGTGCATACTGCTGGGGGTTCTGCTACTGAAATGCTTGGGCCTGAGGCGGCAAGGGCCTCAGCAACGGGTACTGCTGCTGCTTGACTGATACTGGGGTTGGTCCCCTAACCGAGGGACTAGAAAAGGTTGAAAAAGATGAACTCCCCCTATTCGGGCAGTTTCCAACCCTGTGGTCCGGTTCCCCACAAACCAAGCACAAGCCCTGTGCTTTGCGACATTCCGACACTACGTGCCCTGGCTTTCCATAGTGAGTGCAACCCATTACGGAAGACTGCTTCTGCTTCTGCTGCTGATGGGGATATGTCAGGGTCGAATGCTGAATCGACGTAACGGAAGTCGTCCGCCTCGGAGCTCCAATGGTCAAAGCCCTAGCTGTCGGGGCTGGTGCTGAAGACTGGTTCATCTGTCGAACTCGGTCGCCACCAAGGTGGAAGCAAACTGACTAAGTCTAGAAAACATGGCCGCATATCCATCGACCGTCCTGTCCATCTGCTTCAAATTAGTGAACCTCGTCTGTAGATCATACCGAGCTACAGCGTCAAAGTACTTGGTCCGAAATCTCTCACGAAATACTGTCCAGGCAATATGTGCTACTAATCCAATGGCCTGTGCCGCCCACCAGCTGCAGGCCAGATCCAATAACTGTAGGCACACCACGGCCACCTTCTCGTCTTTTGGGGCCCTGGCTGCTTCTAGAATAACCTCAGTGTCCTGCAGCCAAGCGTCTGCGATAATAGAATCTTTGCTGCCAATGAAGAAAGGAGGGTTCAATCACTTGAAGCTATTGGCCGCACTGTTATCTTGATGACAACCTCTGCTCAGAGTATCTTGTACTGTCTGGTGTAATACATCACCTCGACGACCATGTGATGCAAGCAATTCCCTGATGAGTCCAACCAAGACTTCATCCTCCTGTCTTGCAGGCTGGGCTGACTGCACTGGGGGTTCTGGAGCTCCGGGAAGCATGACTTGGGAAGCTACTCCTGAGTGCTGAGCTTGATCCTCTTGTTGCGAGGGTACTCGCTGAGCTGCTTCCGGCTGATTGGCAGGACCAGGAGCAATGTCGCTGAAGAAGACTACACATGGAACAATAAGGAAGGACCAGGACAGATCAAAGTGCAAGCATGTGATCAGGTCAAGATTTCAGAAATTTAGAGGGTACGAGTAGAGATCAAGGACGAGTGCTGATTGAGACATCTATTCAGTAAACCCTCATATATCTTGATTCACAAGACCTACATGGGCCACAACTTAAACCGTATCATGCCCCAGAACCAGAATATTGGAGAGCGGAGACAGACACAGCCAGCTACGTATATTGAAGTACAACCCACCTCGCTATACGGTCACAGCTGTCTAGATACATGAGGATTTAACTACAAGCCATCTGTCTCTTATGGTCATGGACAAGCCTATTGTCTCAATCTCAAGCAAGTAATAGCAGTTACAAGATGTCAGAGCACCAAATATACAATAGTAAGGCATCCCATACATTACATATTTGGATGATCATGAAGCTAGTCATACAAAATGTGAAGATTAGCAAAAGTTTCAGCCATACATGATCAACCCTAGGATTTGTTAATCATGCTATAATCCGTAGGCAGACAGTAAGTAAAGTGCAATCGAGCTAACACGTGCTCGTCGGCTAAACACCTCAAAAGAATACTTTTACAATAGGGTGGGAGAGCCAAAAAAAATAAAACCCACTCGTTGTCAGGGTTACGCCTTGTCACGACCCGCTCCCGAATAATCGGACACGAGTCAGACACGTCCAGCCTTTGTCGTTAGACACGACAAAGTAAGTTGTACCAATCTAGGGAAAACTAACCAGATATCAAGACAAGTATGAAAACACAGCATCTATAAATATATTCCAGAATAGAAGCACAAGTCTCAAAATTTATTATAGTCCAGCAAATGACAGAAAGTCTACTAGTCTAAATACAAGGAAATAATATAGAAATACTAAGGTAAGCTCTAGGCCTCTGCAGCCTCTAAGTCCTGGGCCACATCAACTGTAAGCCCCCTGAATTTCCGAGATTTATTTTTTGATTTTTCTAAACGAATTGTTATCGATAATTCATTTTGATTTAAATTAATTTTGATCATTAAATGCTCTTTACCGTGACTTGGATTTCTAGAGCATCAGGGATGCCAGTCTCCGGAAACTTCCTTCTTGAAGTTTGTAGTAGACGAGATTATCTTCATGTTGATATATCGTGTCCCACTCGAACTCGTTCCCTTATGCTCTTTTTGTATCGCGCAACTTCGGGTCGACTTAGACCAATTAATCGTTGAATAATTATTACCACTTTTATCTTTGATCATCGTTTGTACGTTACCGTGACTTTTAATTTAGGAGCACAAGACCAGTCATTTTTTCAGAACCAACTTCTCATGAATGATCTACTCGAGATGCTCTACACCCATGACCTTCGTGTCCTACTCAGACACTCCATTTTGTGCTCCATTTGCTTCATACAACTTTTCTGACACGTGAGCCGATTTTAATTCACCCCACGGTGTCACATTTATTTTTCGACTTAAATTATGGATACCTTGTTGACCCAAACCTGTCAACCCCAAATATGGACATGGCCCACACGAAGCCTACTACCCACATGATACTTGTGTCTCATTTATTTGAGCCCCCACATGCTACTTATTTATCCATGATCATAAACACCTAAAAATAATTTATTTATTGCACCAAGTCCATTTTGACCCAACCCGGCTCCACTGACACCCAACCCAATTGGTGTGAACCTACCATGTCTACCTATACACCCCACTATTATATTTGCATTTTCTCTACTAAAAAATATTCCTATTTTATATAAACATTTTATTATCTCTCTCTAAATATCTCTCTCTCTTTCTATTTATAAAATTATATATACACCTACACACACACACAAATCTCTCTCTATTAATATCTCCCACACTCCACCACCTCACCCCTATCACACCAGCACACCCCCCCCCCCCTCTCACATACGTACACACTCTCTCTCTCTCTCTATTTTCTCTCTCTCTTTCCCCGCTTTCTCTCTCTCTCTTTTATTAATAATTCTCTCTCTATTTCTTTATTACTCTATACCATCACCCTCTTCATTTCATTTTTTCTTCTCCCCCATGCTCGGCCGAACTCTTTCTCCCATGGCCGACCACCCCCTCGTAGCCATGGCGACAGCCTTCCTTCTCCTCCTCTCCATCAACCACTCTCATCTTCTCCTCCTCACTTCATCATCTACACCATCACCATGGTCATCTACACCACCAACATTTTCCACCACCAAAACCACCATGCACCACCTCTACCACCGTACGTCGCTACGACCACCCCCGCCGTGCCCCGGTGATGCGCCACCGCCACCCATGGTAGCACGCAGCAGCAGTGCGCACAGTGTGCGCGTGTGCGGGCCGCCGTCGCGTGCCGCTGCGCCGCTGTACGGCGCTGCCGCCGGCCGCCGCCACCGTGGTCGGCCCCCCTTGGCCGGACGCACCCCCGGGCAGGCCCCCGTGGCGCGCTGCCTCTTCCCCGGTGCGAGAAACGCCCGATTCATGCGTTTTGTACGGAGTTCCGTCGACGCGCACGCGGGAAAGTTTCAGAATTCGTGCTTCGAGGCAGCGACTTTGCACAGATTTTTTAGATAATCCGACCGTTGGATCGGCAATTTCTTCGCTCCGTCTCAATCTCGGTATATACCCCTTCATCCCTCTCAAATTTCATCCGTTAATTTCGTCGTTTGATATATCAAAATCAGCTACACAGTTGACGTTTTAATTTGAACTATTTTTGGACAGTTTGTGGAGCCGACTTCGTCAGCTCGTAACTCCGTCGTTGCAGCTTCGTCTGGCGTGCTACTAGTTCCTATGCGAAGCTGGTATAACCCTCTTCCTGCTTCTCAAGTTTCTTTTTATTGTGAGCACGTTTGGTTGGTTGAATTTGACGCCAAAGTTGGCCGTCCGAATTCGTAATTTCCAACTTGTAAAATTCCATTTTTGAACCCGGGACTCCGGATTCAATTTCTGACACCACCAGTAGACTCGTGGCGTCGTTCTGGCATGTTTTCATATAAAATTTGTTTGATTTGGAGGACGTGGGCCCTGGCACGTATTTTGGTGCAAAGTGGGTCACACAGTCCGGGTCAACGGGACTTTTTGACGCCGGCTCATCGAAATCTAATTTCGGATATACTGTTGAGTTTATATCGTCATTCTAGACTCGTTGACATATAATTTGCTATGTTTTAGTGGACATTGATTCTGACACGTATTTCGGTGCAAGTCGGATACCAATATCCGGGTCAACGGATCATTTTGAGATCGGCTCATCAGAATCTAATTCTGGACATACCCTTGAGTTCGTATCATCATTCTGGACTCTTTGACATATAATTTGCTAAATTTTGAGGACATTGGCTCCGATACGCTTTTCCGTACAAATCGGATTCCAATATCCGGATCAACGGACCAAATTGAGATCGGGTCATCGGAATCCAATTTTGGATATACCGTTGAGTTCGTATCGTCATTCTGGATTCGTGGACATATAATTTGTTAGGTTTAGTGCACCTTTATTTTGACATATTTTTTGGTGCAAAGCGGGTCCGACACGGACACCGTTTTGACTCGAAATTACCTTTTTGCCCCTGTGTCCAAATTGGACTTATGGATAGGCTACCCTAGCTAATTGACCATTCTGGACACGTTGGTGATGGTTGTTTCACCATCCGACAACATCTGTAGGTTTTTACCATATTATTATAATCTTTCTCCTTTTGTGGTATTTTGAGATCCATCGATTCCAGTGATTTCACAACCACTGAAATTGAATGTGTTGACCCTGTAGATGTTTGTAGAGACTAGCTTTGACCTAGTTTGACCATGGTTGACTACTTGACTGAACGTCGAAGTAGAGTCAACATTTGACCTAGGTTAGACTAGTTTTGACCTTGGTTGACCACAGTTGACTATTTTGACCAAAAGTCAACCGAAAGTCAACCGTAGCCTAAAATTGACTAGAACTTGACCGAAGTTGACCAGTTGACCCAAAGTCAACTATTTGTCAACTTTAGTCAAGTTTGACCTAGAGTTGACCAGAGTTGACCAGTTGACCAAAGTCAACTGTAAGTCAACCCTTGACTTAGATTGACCTAGTTTGACTTGGTTTAACTTCTTGTGACCTAGTTTGACTTAGTGGACTGAGATTGACCTATATAATCATGCCTAACACTGTTGAACCCTAATTAGCTTATGTATATCTCATCTTTAGGTCTGTGATTTCACTCTGAGCCAGATTACACAGTTGACATATTCCACCAGATCTCAGGCGAGTACATTCTCTGATAATAATTCTGTTTTATGATATCGTTTATGTTTCTTGTATTTAGTGTAGATACCCTTGTTCTCTTGACACATTGTTCACACGGATTGGTATTTCTTCGGATCCCGTCATGAGATGTTATTCCTCGCTTTCCTTGGTATATCTTGTGCAAGTCTTTCTTGTTCCTTGTGCATTGTATAGACACGATTCCTGCGAAGGCTAGCTACCCTCTCGAAAAATCGCGTGTCATGATGTGTCATGGTTGGATCCACTATAACGGGGAGTATTAGTGTAGATGTGTGGTCATTATCCACCTTGTTATTCTTGTAGATCTTGTGAGTGTTAATCATATACCCCACGTATGATTAACCAGGCCAGTAGACCTTGTGCAGACCCAAGCCGGCCACATGTTAAAACTAGTACTCACACACTTAGATAGATGATTATTGATTCTTGTACATGTCATGATCAGTTTTACTTACCTTGTTCGAGCTCTAGATTTACAGCTTACCTTGTCATGATACTCGCATGTACATTTCATGATTTCTTGTATATTCTCTCTATTTACTGCTATATTTTCAATATCGTCTAATTAGAATTGTTATTTGAGATTTGTGCTCGTTCCATCCTGACTGGATATGTTGACAAAATTTTAGGAGTAGTTGGGCCCTCAGTATTGGACTACAGGATGTTGCTAGTTGAGGTGGATCTCACTATTCTTCTATGTGAGTTGCCTGGTAGTTATTAGTTTTGTTATTTTATTCTTGTCTCATATGATCATTGTAGATTCTAGTTGTTCTAGTGATATTGTTATTATTCTCGTCTTATCTTCCTTAGTTTTCGTGATGTGACATGAGTACATTTCTAGTTATGGATCTTTAGATGTTGTAGTTAGTATAGGGTACTTGACAGTGCTCTATCGCCGATACTGCGGCGTAGGCTGGGCGTGGCCCACGTATTCGTACCCGTATATCTGGGTGCGGGTCGTGACACATTTTTGTGGTGGCCCATGCAGGTCAGTCTTTGCTGTTAATGCGAAGTCGTGGTAGTGCTTGAGCTTATCTGTACTACTACGAGCCTGCCATAGGATTAAGGTTGAGTCATGGAATATTTTAGGATTTTGGTACTCAGTCACATATTAGGAACTCTTGGTAGATTTCAAAGATGACTCCTGGAAATCTTATTTTGAAAGCTTTCAAATCTTTTCCCACTTGTTTCTATTCTCTTGATTTTTGAAATATATGTCCATATCGAACTTTATTCTTTCTTGGGATGAGTTGTGGATTCCAGAGGGAAGGTATAAGTTGAACTTATATATCCTCTAGGTTGAGAATCAAATATGATTTGCCAATCTTATATCAAGGTTGAGATTATTTAGATTATATTCTAGAACTTTCAATCTTGACCTAGATAGTACCTTTGGGACTTCTCCTGAGAACTTTTCCTAAACCCTGCATCGGAATATGTTTTCGCTAGTTTCCATTCACTTACCCTTGATTCGTTGTTGAATTTTGAATCTTGATGTTCGTTCGTTGTTGACTTTGACTTTGTATCTAAGATCAGTTTTTATGAATTGAGTTAAGATTTTTTGATAAACATATTTGATGAGAACGATAAATGTCTACTTTATTTATGGAGTTTAGAATTTATCGCAGTCATACTAGCTAGCATGACAGGGACGTGGAGCCTGATGTTGGATATACTATCCTAGTTATGGAATTTAGATTTTTTTGCAGCCATACCGGTTGGCGTGGTAAGGAATCTAGATGACATAATTATAGGGTGTATACCCAAGTTATGGACTCCATCGTTTATTGCAGCTATGCTTACTGGCGTGGCAAAAATTCTGGCAACATAATTTCAGGAAGACGTGTATGGTTATCAGACTGTATCTTAAATCGGATCACTTCATTATGACCGGATGAGCAAGAACAATTCTTATCATCATTCTTCTCCGTCTTTGTTAACTCTGTCTATCTACAGCCTAACTAGGATTTTTTTCGACATGATTATTTTGTGTTCCATCTTTCATATGATTGACTAAACTCTTCTTTGCTAACCACTTGGGTACTTCTTCTTGTCCTTCCCGGTAATTGTTGAAAGTGCCTCATGGGTTGATTCAGGAAAGGTTCAAAAAGTATGTTTATCCTTGTATTACGGAATCGGGAGTTTACATCCAGAGAAATACTGGCGAGGTACGACTTCAGATAACGGCATCACGGTTAAATATGTTTCTCGAATTCAAATTGGACCACTCCCTAAGCATTTTGACAAACATTTTCTACTTTATTTTGTAAAAAAAATTGTTTGGAAATATTCCACAGATATTAGCCAAGTTAAGTTCAGGAACCTATATTATCTGGCGTGGCAGCTGTGCACTGCAGCCATCCGTTGTATTATGGAACAAGAAAGTTAATCGCAGCCAGATGCACACTAGCGCGATATTAACTTCATGTGACATAATAACGGAGGTATATGGTTCTTGAGTTTTACTTCGACTACGTCTTATGCATCTTGTTTGGCCTCGTACTATTCTTGGAAATATTTTGACAATCTTTCCTATCTTGTTTGACCCTTACCTTATCTGGATATTGATATGGATTGCTCGACCCAATCTTAGGCCCTTGTTACCTTCTATTTTTGATGACTGAAATAGCCAGACCTTGTTAACAGATTCTGTAGTATAACTGTAATATGTTAATGTGTGATTGTGATGAGTATATTTTTCTTGGGGATGCATTGGGTAAGCTTGTAGGACAGATATGAGTGACTGACTATAGTGGACTTAGAAACCATTAAGAATGATTAGTTTGATAGTATAGATTGATTTTAAGGTATCTAGAAGGAGTAATGAAATATTATATTTTGTGACTATGGATTAAGGATTTGAATCTTATGCTTAGGTTCGAGGGTTGAACATTGTGAGACTTTGATGACCAAGTGATTATTGGTTATCTACAACCCATTTACTTATGATTGGAGGATAGATCGATATATGGAATGAAATAGAAGGAGATAACATTGCGTGCAAGATCGGAAAATAGCATGAACAAAACATGGACATATGTACTTAGGTAATAAATAAATCGGTAAATGATTTAAGAGTTTGAATTTGAGGGTTTATATTCAGGAGTTCTTGAGTAAAAAGAGAGAAGGCTCAATGCCAAGAATAAGTTTTAAATATATAATTTTATGGAGCTTGTGATTAATAGGATAAAGATACTTAGGACGGGATAAGGAAACAAACAAATTGCTATTGAGATCGGAATTTTGGTGGATGGCCAATCATTGTTGATATATATATACGTATCTCGAGGATGACCTATATTTTAGAGTATATGTAAAGGTTCTTATTGATATGAAAATTCTAAGGGGTAAAATAACATAGTTTTTATGGAAGAAGCATGTTGAACCTGAACCAAATGATTGTAGAGAGAAACAACATAGGCGATCATAAGGGTAGCAGATTGAGTACTGTAGCCATAGCAGTTGCATGTTTTAGCTTGACCTATTGGATGATTTTAATTTCGAGGACGAAATTTTTATAAGGTGGGTAGGATGTAAGCCCCCTGAATTTCCAAGATTTATTTTTTAATTTTTCTAAATGAATTGTTATCGATAATTCATTTTGATTTAAATTAATTTTGATCATTAAATGCTCTTTATCGTGACTTGGATTTCTAGAGCATCAGGGATGCCAGTCTCCGGAAACTTCCTTCTTGAAGTTTGTAGTAGACGAGATTATCTTCATGTTGATATATCGTGTCCCACTCGAACTCGTTTCCTTGTGCTCTTTTTGTATCGTGCAACTTCGGGTCGACTTAGACCAATTAATCGTTGAATAATTATTCCCACTTTTATCTTTGATCATCGTTTGCACGTTACCGTGACTTTTAATTTAGGAGCACAAGATCAGTCATTTTCTCAGAATCAACTTCTCATGAATGATCTACTCGAGACGCTCTACACCCATGACCTTCGTGTCCCACTCAGACACTCCATTTTGTGCTCCATTTGCTTCACACAACTTTCCTGACACATGATCCAATTTTAATTCACCCCACGGTGTCACATTTATTTTCCGACTTAAATTGTGGATACCCTGTTGACCCAAACCTGTCAACCCCAAATATGGACATGGCCCACACGAAGCCTACTACCCACATGACACTTGTGTCTCATTTATTTGAGCCCCCACATGCTAATTATTTATCCATGATCATAAACACCTAAAAATAATTTATTTATTGCACCAAGTCTATTTTGACACAACCCGGCTCCACTGACACCCAACCCAATTGGTGTGACCCTACCATGTCTACCTATACACCCTACTATTGTATTTGCATTTTCTCTACTCAAAAATATTCCTATTTTATATAAACATTTTATTATCTCTCTCTAAATATCTCTCTCTCTTTCTATTTATATAATTATATATACACCTACACACACACAAAAATCTCTCTCTATTAATATCTCCCACACTCCACCACCTCACCCCTATCACACCAGCACACACCCCCTCTCACAAACGTACACACTCTCTCTCTCTCTATTTTCTCTCTCTTTCCCCACTTTCTCTCTCTCTCTTTTATTAATAATTCTTTCTCTCTATTTCTTTATTACTCTACACCATCACCCTCTTCATTTCATTTTTTCTTCTCCTCCATGCTCGGCCGAACTCTTCCTCCAATGGCCAACCACCCCCTCGAAGCCATGGTCGACAGCCTTCCTCCTCCTCCTCTCCATCAACCACTCTCATCTTCACCTCCTCACTTCATCATCTACACCATCACCATGGTCATCTACACCACCAACATTTTCTACCACCACAACCACCATGCACCACCTCCACCGTCGCACGTCGCCACGACCACCCCCGTCGTGCCCCGGTAATGCGTCGTCGTCGCCCATGGTAGCATGCAGCAGCGCTGCGACAGCACGCAGCAGCAGCGCGCACAGTGCGTACGTGCGCGGGCCGCCGTCGCGCGCCGCCGTGCCGCTGCACGGCGCTGCCGTCGACCTCCGCCATCGTGGTCGGCCCCCTTGGCCGAACGCACCCCCAGGCAGGCCCCCGTGGCGCGCTGCCTATTCCCCGGCACGAGAAACGCCCAATTCGTGCGTTTTGCACGGAGTTCCGTCGACGCGCGCGCGGAAAAGTTTCAGAATTCGTGCTTCAAGGCAGCGACTTTGTACGGATTTTCTGGACAATTCGACCATTGGATCGGCAATTTCTTTGCTCCGTCTCAATCTCGATATATACCCCTTCATCCCTCTCAAATTTCATCCGTTAATTTCGTCGTTTGATAGATCAAAATCGGCCACCAAGTTGACGTTTTAATTTGAACTATTTTTGGACAGTTTTGTGGAGCCGACTTCGTCAGCTCATAACTTCATCGTTGCAGCTCCGTCTGGCGTGCTACTGGTTCCTATGCAAAGCTGGTATAACCCTCTTCCTGCCCCTCAAGTTTTTTTTTATTGTGAGCACGTTTGGTTGGTTGAATTTGACGCCAAAGTTGGCCGTCCGAATTCGTAATTTTCAACTTGTAAAATTCTATTTTTGAACCCGGGACTCCGGATTCAATTTCTGACACCACCAGTAGACTCGTGGCATCGTTCTGGCATATTTTAATATAAATTTTGTTTGATTTGGAGGACATGGGCCCTGACACATATTTCGGTACAAAGTGGACCCCACAGTCCGGGTCAACGGGACTTTTTGACGCCGGCTCATCGGAATCCAATTTCGGATATACCGTTGAGTTCGTGTCACCCTCATTTCCCGTATTTCGTATTTATACTCGTAGTTGGATTTTGGCTTATATTTTTAATTTTCTCGACTTGCAGAATTTTGGGTTTTCTCGTATTTCGGGTTTTGGTTCGGCTTGGTTTTAATTGGTTTGGTTTAGTTTGGTTTGGTTCATCATGAGTGGAATACCTTAACCTACACTCTACCCTCATGACAACACAACCACCCTCATTATAACTCCACCTACTTTCTCTCTCCTCTTTATTCTCTCATTTATTTCTTACAACTTCTTCTTCTTCCTTCTTCCACACAACTCCCCAACCCATTAGGCAAGTGCACCTTGCCATCAAATAAGCACCACCTTTTATTTGTTCATTAGCTAGATTAGGACATGGAGAACAACATTAGAACTTGGAATTTTGTGAATTGGAGTCTCCATTGTTCTAGATCTAAGTTTTAGTTATTTTCGGAATTCCTTGGTTTTGATCTATTAAACTTTGATTTTAGCTTGTTTTGATGCTTCCATGTGGAAGAGAATTCAATTTTACTCAAGTTAGAACTTTGAAAATCTAGATTTGGCTTTGATTTGAAAAAGATATGAAAGATTGAATTTTTAGTGTTCTTGGTGTTCTTCTCGGCCTGGAGAAGAAGATCTACAGTCTGCGCTCTTTAGCGCAGCACTGGATTGCGCAGCGTTCCTGCACAATCCATTCCTGCACAATTCGTTCCTGCACAATCCGTTCCTGCACAAACCATTCCTGCGCAATCCATTCCTGCACAATCCATTCCTGCACAAACCATTCCTGCGCAATCCGTTCCTGCACAATCCATTCCTGCACAATCCATTCCTGCACAAACCATTCCTGCACAATCCATTCCTGCACAATCCATTCCTGCACAAACCATTCCTGCGCAATCCGTTCCTGCACAATCCATTCCTGCACAATCCGTTCCTGCACAATCCATTCCTGCACAATCCATTCCTGCGCAATCCATTTCCTGCGCAATTTATGTCTGCGCACTTGGCACCTTGTACAACTGACACCCTGCATAATCCAACCCCCTGACCCCTTGTGCAATCTATTGGCTCTTGGAAATTTGATTTTAATTCCTTGAGCTTGGCTCTTCTATAGCATTGTATATTGATATTTTATTAGGTATTTTACACCCATTTTATATCCTTATGCCTTTTGTCATGAACTTGATTTTTACTTATATACTTGGAATGACTATTGTACATGGCCTGGTATGGTAAGGAACTTGCATAACACGACAGTGACCCGTAGTGGTGCACTCCTGACATGACCAATATGACATGATAGTGGCCCGTCGTGGCGTACTCCTGACTTGACATGACATGATAACTTAGCTTGACTTGTCTTGACACCGTGGGTGTTTCTGCTTGCTTGCTTGTACAATCCACTTGTCTTGTCTTGCATCATGTCTAGGACGTGACTTCCTGGGTACCACGGCCAGGGACTCGCGCTAAATTGGATTAGGCTAATGATTAGATCAAACTAGAACATGGAGAATTCCCAGTCACAGGCAATCTCGTTATCTGGGCGCTTTAATGGACTTGTAGCTTGCCGACGAGTAGAGCACATTTCCAGCACACTGTCATGTGTTGCACCCTCTAAGTCACCTAAGGTGGATGTAACCGTAGGTGACTTAGAGGGTGCAACACATGACAGTGTGCTGGAAATGTGCTCTACTCGTCGGCAAGCTACAAGTCCATTAAAGCGCCCAGATAACGAAATTGCCTGTGACTGGGAATTCTCCATGTTCTAGTTTGATCTAATCATTAGCCTAATCCAATTTAGCGCGAGTCCCTGGCCGTGGTACCCAGGAAGTCACGTCCTAGACATGATGCAAGACAAGACAAGTGGATTGTACAAGCAAGCAAGCAGAAACACCCACGGTGTCAAGACAAGTCAAGCTAAGTTATCATGTCATGTCAAGTCAGGAGTACGCCACGACGGGCCACTATCATGTCATATTGGTCATGTCAGGAGTGCACCACTACGGGTCACTGTCGTGTTATGCAAGTTCCTTACCATACCAGGCCATGTACAATAGTCATTCCAAGTATATAAGTAAAAATCAAGTTCATGACAAAAGGCATAAGGATATAAAATGGGTGTAAAATACCTAATAAAATATCAATATACAATGCTATAGAAGAGCCAAGCTCAAGGAATTAAAATCAAATTTCCAAGAGCCAATAGATTGCACAAGGGGTCAGGGGGTTGGATTATGCAGGGTGTCAGTTGTACAAGGTGCCAAGTGCGCAGACATAAATTGCGCAGGAAATGGATTGCGCAGGAATGGATTGTGCAGGAATGGATTGTGCAGGAATGGATTGTGCAGGAACGGATTGTGCAGGAATGGATTGTGCAGGAACGGATTGCGCAGGAATGGTTTGTGCAGGAATGGATTGTGCAGGAATGGATTGTGCAGGAATGGTTTGTGCAGGAATGGATTGTGCAGGAATGGATTGTGCAGGAATGGATTGTGCAGGAACGGATTGTGCAGGAATGGTTTGTGCAGGAATGGATTGTGCAGGAATGGATTGCGCAGGAATGGTTTGTGCAGGAACGGATTGTGCAGGAACGAATTGTGCAGGAATGGATTGTGCAGGAACGCTGCGCAATCCAGTGCTGCGCTAAAGAGCGCAGACTGTAGATCTTCTTCTCCAGGCCGAGAAGAACACCAAGAACACTAAAAATTCAATCTTTCATATCTTTTTCAAATCAAAGCCAAATCTAGATTTTCAAAGTTCTAACTTGAGTAAAATTGAATTCTCTTCCACATGGAAGCATCAAAACAAGCTAAAATCAAAGTTTAATAGATCAAAACCAAGGAATTCCGAAAATAACTAAAACTTAGATCTAGAACAATGGAGACTCCAATTCACAAAATTCCAAGTTCTAATGTTGTTCTCCATGTCCTAATCTAGCTAATGAACAAATAAAAGGTGGTGCTTATTTGATGGCAAGGTGCACTTGCCTAATGGGTTGGGGAGTTGTGTGGAAGAAGGAAGAAGAAGAAGTTGTAAGAAATAAATGAGAGAATAAAGAGGAGAGAGAAAGTAGGTGGAGTTATAATGAGGGTGGTTGTGTTGTCATGAGGGTAGAGTGTAGGTTAAGGTGTTCCACTCATGATGAACCAAACCAAACTAAACCAAACCAATTAAAACCAAGCCGAACCAAAACCCGAAATACGAGAAAACCCAAAATTCTGCAAGTCGAGAAAATTAAAAATACAAGCCAAAATCCAACTACGAGTATAAATACGAAATACGGGAAATGAGGGTGACAGTTCGTATCGTCATTCTGGACTCGTTGACATATAATTTGCTAAGTTTTAGTGGACATTGATTCTGGCACGTATTTCGGTGCAAGTCGGATACCAATATCCGGATCAACGGGTCATTTTGAGATCGGCTCATCGGAATCCAATTCTGGACATACCCTTGAGTTCGTATCATCATTCTAGACTCTTTGACATATAATTTGCTGAGTTTTGAGGACATTGGCTCCGATACGCTTTTTCGTGCAAATCGGATTCTAATATCCGGGTCAACGGACCAATTTGAGATCGGGTCATCGAAATTCAATTTCGGATATACCGTTGAGTTTGTATCGTCATTCTGGATTCGTAGACATATAATTTGTTAGGTTTAGTGTACCTTTATTTTGACACATTTTTTGGTGCAAAGCGGGTCCGACACGGACACCGTTTTGACTCAAAATTACCTTTTTGCCTCTGTGTACAAATTGGACTTATGGATAGGCTATCCTAGCTAATTTGACCATTCTGGACACGTTGGTGATGGTTGTTTCACCATCCGACAACATCTGTAGGTTTTTATCATATTATTATAATCTTTCTCCTTTTGTGGTATTTTGAGATCCATCGATTCCAGTGATTTCACAACCACTGAAATTGAATGTGTTGACCCTGTAGATATTTGTAGAGACTAGCTTTGACCCAATTTAACCATGGTTGACTACTTGACTGAACGTCGAAGTAGAGTCAATATTTGACCTAGGTTAGACTAGTTTTGACCTTGGTTGACCACAGTTGACTATTTTGACCAAAAGTCAACCGAAAGTCAACCGTAGCCTAAAATTGACTAGAACTTGACCGAAGTTGACCAGTTGACCCAAAGTCAACTGTTTGTCAACGTTAGTCAAGTTTGACCTAGAGTTGACCAGAGTTGACCGGTTGACCAAAGTCAACTGTAAGTCAACCCTTGACTTAGATTGACCTAGTTTGACTTGGTTTAACTTCCTGTGACCGAGTTTGACTTAGTGGACTGAGATTGACCTATATAATCATGCCTAACACTGTTGAACCCTAATTAGCTTATGTATATCTCATCTTTAGGTCTGTTATTTCACTCTGAGCCAGATTACACAGTTGACACACTACAAAAAAGAGAGCTTTTGGGACGACACTATTAGATACGCTACTCTAAGAAGTCCTAAAAACTTAATATTTGGGACATTTATCTATTTTGTAACAAAAAATAATATTATTTATGACAGATTCCTAAATAGATCATAATAATGTATCTTTTTTATGACTATGAATGTTTTTGGTCCCAAATAAACTTTTGGACCGTCCCAATAAAATTTGGCGGAAAAGAAAAATAATTGGCCGCCCGAATTTTGGTCTCAACCCATCCATTCTTTATTTTATATATTAATTTTTACATTAATCTTAGTTGTTTGATGTGAACGATTCAATCTGAACCGTTAATAAATAAGTGTTATAGAGACAAACACTTACCCAAATATTTATTTCCCACCCCCGACTCTCCCTGAGCCCTAAGTTTCCCGCCCTTGAGCCCCCAAGCCCTAGAAAACAAAATCCCCCTTTTGGCCATATCTTCTCTAAACCCCCTTTTGGCCTGTTCTTTCTTCCAAACCATCCCCCGGTGGCTCTCCTTGGATTAGGCTCTTTGTCTTCCTCCAGAGGTAGTAAAGAAGGACGAAGATCCAGAGGTGAAGAAGGACGGAGAAGTACGTTCTTGAACTTTTTTAGTTTCTAAGTTCCTTTCAATCTGTGCTGTCTTTGTCTTCATCTGGTTAGTTCTCCCAAATCGATCGATGGTGTTTAAATCCCTAAAATTGTTTTTACAAGAAATGATTAGATTTTGGGTTAATCCATAATTAATGCCCAAAAATTTTGGTGCTCCCAAATCGATCGGTGGACTCCATAAATTTGGTGTTCCAAATCGATCAGTGGCCTCACAATTTTGGTGCTCCCAAGTCGATGTGAGAAAAATCTATTTTTATTATTATAGTCGGTCTGATTTTTCAGTCATCCTAATATTTAGGTTTTATTTGGTGGTATAGAAATGACAATAAAGAAGTTTTAAATATGTTTTTTGTTGCTCTTATAAGATCATAATCTCCTTTCATGCTTGTGGACTTTGTCCCATGAATGAGATATGCAGAGATGGATGAATTCTGAACTCCCTCAACTACTTCCTGCAAAACGACAATTTGACAACCTGCAATTATGGTTCCAGGTCTATGTATATTGGTAATTGGGAAATCTAATTCTGAATAATTTGTGCCAAAACTATAATCTGACAGCTAGGGAGTATGGTTCTACATCTAGTTGTTTAGGAATTAGGACATCTAATTTCAACCTCCACAAGGAATGGAGGAAGTTGCCAAAAGCGAAAAAGGATAAATAATTAGGGAAGTTTGACTGGATTTGAGGAGTTCAAATCCTTACTGTGGTAAAATTAGTATTTGGCGGGTATTAGCCAGATTTGGCCTTTCAATTTCTTATCATGCATGCAATTATCGGATAAATATATGAAGAATGCTGTGTAATTCTTGCCAAAACCAAGAATTATTGTTACAGGCCTATGTGTGTTTGGTTTTTGAGATCTCATTATAACCTCCTCTGGGAATTTAGTAATTTGGCAATAGTGAAAAAGGATAATGAATTAGGGTGATTTGACCGTAAGAATTGAGGAGCTATAATTCTTTGGTCTGGCAAATAATAGTGTTTGGAGGGGACTTGGCTACATTTAGACCATAAATTTTCATCTTAATTATAATCACAATTGAGACCTTAGAGTATTGTTTGGACGTAGAATTGCAGTTGATCTCTATTATAAGATCACAATCTCCTCATGCTTGTTCCATTTCATTAAGAAGGCTAGTATTGGAGAAATAGATGAGGAATCCTGAATAATTCTAGGCAAACTCCAATTTGGTAACTAGGAATTGTGGTTGTAGGTCAATGTGTCTAAGGACCCAAGTGACGTAACTCCAGAGCTGTAAGGAATTTGAGTTACCTTTTGAATACTTGGTGATGATCTAGTAATGGTATGGTCCAAATTTCAGCAGTAGTTTGGAATTTGGAATTGGTTATACAAATTTGATATTATGAATATTACAACATTCAAAAACTAGAAGGGAAGATAAAAAATCAGTCGATAGTTAAATCATGTTCCTATAAATGCGTCTCCAATATCAGGAACGGTATTGCTGATAATTTATAACCTTTCCTTTTTGATTTGGTATGTCAAACTTGCATTAGAATTGTTTGTTGTACTAGATGCCTAAAATATATTGACCATGATTATAGGTCTAGACAATGCTTGATTTTTTATATGTGACATCCTTTCTCGCCATGTCTATTCTACTGATGCCACAACACTTATTTGACTCGAGTCCAACCCAAGTTTCAAGCTTTGCAATCAATTTGAGAGTTATTAAGCTTTGGACTTTTCAAATGTGAAACCTAATAGATGTTAGTTTGTATATATTTGTTACCTAATCCGATTACTCGATACCAGCATGTTTTGATTATTTAACAGTATTTGTGTTGCATCCTGATTAAGTATTTAATGCTTGAGACTTATTGTTGCAATAGCTCGATGTACGCTTATCCTTACTTTCTAGAGGCTCGTGGTTTAGTATAATTCTATAGATGAAAATGAAAAAAACGAGTAGATTATAGTTAAGCTAAAAAGTAGACAAAATCTGAATAAATTTTTTTTGAACCTGGAATCCTGGCTAACATGAATAAGTTTCAGATAGAGTATAAATGACCTTGCGCCTATGGGCCAGGACTGGTACCCGAACTGACTTTACTGTGCCACCTCTACGCCTGTAAGGTTATGTTCGCTGAGACCCTTAAACTTCTATGCGAAATATATAATTCCGGTGTAGTTGAGATTACATGAGAAATCAAGTGTGATGGTATGTTTGTGTTGGTTCTTACATGATTGCTAATTTAATTAATATTGCTGAACTCTGCTGCAGCTTCTGAAGAGTTCTTAGAACTGATCAAAAGTGCTCTTCTAGCAGCACTGGAAGGTATGAGATTGATAAGACTATAAATTTGGATATATTTGAGCAATGCTAAATTGATGATTTATATTCTAAATCCAATGTTGGTCATCTTCTGTCAGCTTTGGGTCCAGGATCTCTATTTGGACTTATTACATTCAGTCATAAGATTAGGATTTATGATGTTCAAGGACCTATACCAGTTGTGAAGAATGTCTTTATCCCTCCTGAATCAGATGATGGTTTACCAGTAAACCTTGATGATGTGATGCCATTGCTTTCATTCCTGGCTCCTGTATGTCATATTGACTAGTTTGATGTTTTCTGATTTATTAGCAAAACAATCACCGATGAGTTTGAAGTGTATAACTTCTATTTGAGGTTGTATGCATCTAGATAATGTTGAATACCTAATGCATGAGGTTCCATTATCTGAAAATAGGTGAAAACTTGTAAGGATCGCATTGTTGCAGCCCTTGAGACTCTAAAACCTACAACTTCTTTGTTTTTATTTTTTTGTCTTGATTCATCTATACTATTGCAGGAATTGGTTTTCATTAGTGCTATCCCTAACACTCGATTGCTTCCAACAGGTTAGGGTTTTAATTTTTTTATATTCTCGAGTGGTCAATGCAATTTTAGATGCTATATTCTGGAGCGGCCTCTATGACCCTTTGTAACCTTGTCAATGGACAAATCATAAAGTTCTTAGTTGTCAGACCCACTATTTCTCAAGTGTCCTCTATGGCTTTGCTGTTGTAAACTTGTATTGCAATGTCACATGCCATTTTTATATATGAAAATGGTTGAGGAATAGAAACAAGCTTTAATTATACATTATCCTATTTCTTTTATCCGTGCTCGACTCAGAGCTTGAATGAAATATATGCTTTCAATTATTTCGTTTTGTGTGTGAAAATTTGGTTCCTCTGTTGATTTGGATTCCAAGTGTTATCAATTTTTGTTTCATGATGATCAATGTCGATTAGCAGCTTCTATACAAAAAAGTCTTAACAAAATAACTATTAATGATTGTTATTTGTCTCAAGTTTCTTCAAATTTGAGGAAGACTTGTGTTCTATTTACCAGTCCATGCAAAAAGGCATTAACATGCCTGAAATTTTATCAGGTCTGTGTATACACTGTTTATCTCTACCATTAGTCAATGATTTACATTTTTTTACCAGGTCCTTATTGATTTCCCACAATTGAGAACGATAGTGTCTGATGGTCGTGAAGAATCTGTCATGAAGCAGAGCAACATATCCTTATTACTAAATACATGAATCTTTTTGTTGCAAAAGGTATCGAGGGCCATTCCGCTATACTGTTAGGAATAACCTATCCTTATTACTTAATACATGTTAATTTTGTTCAACATGAATCTTTTTGGAGAAAAAGTGATATTTAAAGTTGGCTACCAGGTTGGCATGATAAGATTGGTCGGTATTCAATTTGGAGAATACTGATATCTAAAAAAAAATTTAGGCTAAACGGTGGGAATAACACCTCCCCTTTTTTGAGGCTAAAAGTATTTTCAAAGAACTATGCCTCTCGACTTAAAATGTACAGCTGTGCCACCTCAGACCTGAAGCAACCTTCATGGTGAGGGATGAAAAGTAGAGTTTCTTGGTAGAACACTGGGATATGCTATTTCTGTTGCTCTTCACTTGAGGTAGGTGAATAACTAGAGAAGTTTGCTTGGATGATGTGATGGCATTATTTTTGGACACAAACAGCTATTTGAAGTTGACTACCAGATTGGCATGATATGATTGGTAGGCATTTGATTCAGGGAAGAATTGCTATGCAAAGTTTTTTGAGTTCCACTCCCCTTCTTCTTAGCTAAAAGGGTTTGCAAAGAACTATGCTTCTTGACTTAAAATGTATAGATGTGCCATCTCTGACCTGGAGAAACCTTCATGGTGAGAAAGGAAAAGAACAGTTTCTTGGCACAACACTGATATGCTTTTTTTTTTTGGTTCTCTTCACTTTATGTAGGTGAAAAGTAGAGATGTTTCGTTGGATGATTGTGAGGGCATTATTGTTCTCTTTGTTCAGTAATTGTTCCTTGATGTGTATCTATTTCAGTTTTTGGCTTGTTATATTGTGTGGTTTCCTCATGTGCTCAATCCAAAGTTGGTTACTTGTTAATCGGATCACTTATCCTATTTTATCCTAATTGCGACTACTTGGAACCTATTCATCAACCACCCAATTAATTGGTTTAAGTAGTTAATAACATGGCTGATTAATCTGGTTTAGAATACCAGTTTAGATAGTAAAAAGATTCTAATCATCACCATATTTAAGGACTTTATAGTTGGTTTATCTTTGTATGACTAGTGATATGAGAAAGTAAACATTGTTCATGTGCACACAATGTCTACATGTCTTTATTTCAGGATATGGTAAACAAGAGAGGTTTCACAAGGACTGCTCAAGTTTTAAGTGTGGTTGTGAACCACTATTGTCTTTTTCTGCATTATCTTTCCATCATATTTTCTTTATTTTGATTCCAGTTTCTTAGCTGCTACTCAAAGGAATATACAATCAAATTGCATCTCCTTTACCGATAATGCTACACTATATGCATTTATTCAATTCCTTTACCGACATACATTGTAAATGTGTTTTTAGTTTATCTGTTGTTGCAAAGTAGTCGCTCTTGCCATTTTAGATTATAATAAGCGTAATCCATTGGCAAAAGCCTATTTTTTTGTGCATTACCCCTCTAGTTGTATCACGGCTGGATTCCTAGGGGAAATGCCCAACGCCGATTTCAACCATGTGGGATTTCTTTGGATAACATCTGCTCTAATAGAGGTAGAAGTGCCTGTTTTGGACTGCCTTGCTAAAATACTGAAGCTCCCAAACCAATTCTTTTTATCAGGTAAGAGCTTAGGGTAAGATTTAATAGCTTAGTTGAAGATTTCTATATTCAGTTTTCCTTAAAGATAAACTGTATTTGTTGTTTTTTTGTGAGATTCATGCATTTTATTTTTAAGTACATCTTCACACAAACCTCCATGGCAATGTCCCTCTATGTTAATTATCTTCATGTTAGTCTTAAAACATGAGTTTTATTTACTATACATGACTGGTGTCTGTATATTCAAGTTGTGGCTAGTGTATGTATATTCATAACATATTTCAATTCATTTAGAAAGTGTTTACAAAATCTGTACTATATTTGAATGTAGTGTTAATTGTTATGAAAATACTTGCATAGACGATATCAGGTTCCTGTGGAGTACCTTGTTGTACAATCAATCTTGAGGTTATTAGTATAGACTGTATAGTAGTACCTAAAGCATGCTATCATGCCTGTAACTAGGGGTGATTATTGTATTGTGCTAGATCAAGTGTAGAATTCATTATCTGCAGGTTATTTTTTATGAGGCTGATTTGTTTACTTCTATTTGCAGGTCCTTCCAATGCTTTTTGTACCTATTTTGCAAATGATGGGAGATGCCACTTTGGAAAATCAAATATGTTTTGGACTTGTGTAAAAAGTTGTAGATTTTATTTTGTAAATTAAGTGAATGCTTAATGATGTAAAACTTGATGGGAGAACACTCGAAGTGATGTAAGACTTGGATTTCATTTTGTGAACAATGGGATATTACCTTTAAATATGTTTTATAGAAATCGCTTTGTTAATGTTGCGGCTACCATATGCATTTGCGATTAAATAAAATAGTTTTGTATAAATTTTTGTTGTATATAAAATTCAATTATATATTTTATATATAAACAGGAAATTAGTAATTTCATAATAATTTAAACAATTGTTAAGTTTTTCGGACGATTATAGTACTGTAACAAAAAGTAAATTACTTTTTTTGGGATTTTTTAAAATTTCGTCCCTTATTTATTATGACGAAATATATCTGTTACAAAAACTTATTTTTTGGGACAAATTAATAAACCATCACACAAAAGCATAAATTTGAAAACTTTTGAGACGTTTTGCCTAACCGTCCTTTAACAGTAATTAGGACGGCAATATCCGTCCCTAAAGTTTTTGCCACGCCACCCTAATATGACTGTCCATTCCCGTCCCAAAGGCCGTCCCAAATATTTGTTGGGACGGTAATTACAGTTTTTAAGACAGCTTTTTGTTGTCCCCAAAGGTCACTTTTTTGTAGTGACATATTCCACCAGATCTCAGGCGAGTACATTCTCTGATAATAATTCTGTTTTATGATATCGTTTATGTTTCTTGTATTTAGTGTAGATACCCATGTTCTCTTGACACATTGTTCACACGGATTGGTATTTCTCCGGATCCCGTCATGAGATGTTATTCCTCGCTTTCCTTGGTATATCTTGTGCAAGTCTTTCTTGTTCCTTGTGCATTGTATAGACACAATTCCTGCGAAGGCTAGCTACCCTCTCGGAAAATCGCGTGTCATGATGTGTCATGGTTGGATCCACTATACTAGTCGGGGACGGGGAGTATTAGTGTAGATGTGTGATCATTATCCACCTTGTTATTCTGGTAGATCTTGTGAGTGTTAATCATACAACCCACGTATGATTAACCAGGCCAGTAGACCTTGTGCAGACCCAAGCCGGCCACATGTTGAAACTAGTACTCACACACTTAGATAGATGATTCTTTATTCTTGTACATGCCATGATCAGTTTTACTTGCCTTGTTCGAGCTCTAGATTTACAGCTTACCTTGCCATGATACTCGCATGTACATTTCATGATTTCTTGTATATTCTCTCTATTTACTGCTATATTTTCAATATCGTCTAATTAGAATTGTTATTTGAGATTTGTGCTCGTCCCATCCTGACTGGATATGTTGACAAAATTTTAGGAGTAGTTGTGCCCTCAGTATTGGACTACAGGATGTTGCTAGTTGAGGTGGATCTCACTATTCTTCTATGTGAGTTGCTTGGTAGTTATTAGTTTTGTTATTGTTTTTCTCTGTTTTATTCTTGTCTCATATGATCATTGTAGATTCTAGTTGTTCTAGTGATATTGTTATTATTCTCGTCTTATCTTCCTTAGTTTTCGTGATGTGACATGAGTACATTTCTAGTTATGGATCTTTAGATTTTGTAGTTAGTATAGGGTACTTGACAGCGCTCTACCGCCGATAATGCGGCATAGGCTTGGCGTGGCCCACGTATTCGTACCCGTATATCCGGGTGCGGGTCGTGACATCAACTGGCTCATAGGTGCCTCCAGGCTCCTGCCCATAGTATGTATCTGTAGCCTCCCTTCCCGGAAATTTTTTTCAAAATATTTTTTATTATTTATTTGATTTAAATAGGGATTTTAGAATTTTGTAAATAATTATTTAGTTAATTATTACGGTAGATGGTTTTAGTCATGGTTAAGGATTGGAGTACAAGACGACTAGGAATCATGGCACGGATAGCGCAGTAGCGTGCCTTGACTAGTGTTTAGCCATGGTAGAGGAATGCCGAGCCATAGTGACGTCCTAACTAGAAAAACCAGGCCAAGTTGCGACTTAACCGTACCGAAGATTTTATTTATTATTTAATTATATTATTGAGTTTTAGGGAACCCGATTGAACCAAACTTGACCAAATTGGGCTCAAGTCAAATCTAAGCCCATGTAGGCATGTAGTGGGACCAAATACGACCTTGTAGACATATTTGGTAAATGCAAATATTTTGTGTATATTTTAGGAATTGGCAATTATTTTCTAAATATTTGTTATAAGTAAATTATGTATATTAAATATTGGTATATTAAATTTCGTTATTATTATTATTATTATTTTATTGGGATTGTTATTTAAATATCATTATTTTATTTGTTATATTATTGACAAATAAGTATTGTATATGTGTGAACGTGAATGTATGTATATATAAATATTATATAAGTGTGTATGTGTGTATATATATATATATAGATATATATATTATAGATAAATGTATATACGTGTGTATACGTGTATATATGTATATATGTATATAAATATATATAGGGTATAAGTGTACGTATATATATATATGTGTGTATGTATACGTATATACGTGTACGTATATATAAATAAATAATATATATATGTATATATATATATATATATATATATATATATATATATATATATAAAATATATATATATATATATATATATATATATATATATATATATATATATATGTGTGTGTGTGTGTGTGTGTGTGTGTGTATATATATATATATATATATATATATATATATATATATATATATATATATATATGAGTGTACGTGCAAATGACCTCTAGCCTAGTGGTTAAGAGAGATGCATGTGGCCCGAGTGGTCAGGAGTTCGAATCCCAGTGGGAGCGATTCCAGAAACAATTTACCTGATTTCAAAAAAATATATATGAGTGTACGTGTATGTATATAAATATATGTAATAGAGGGAAATAATTTGATGGAAGGCTTATATTACAGCAATAATGTTCACATATTATTGCAAAATCACATTTTGATTTTTAGTAATTTATATAAATTTTTGGTCATAATTATATACAAAAGATAGTGGTATGATAGCATATAGCTTTTATATATAATAATATGTATAGTATTTTTCCCTGTACTGTTCCCCTTAAGAACAGTACCAAGTATAAACTGTCATGCCCCAGAACCAGAATACTGGAGAGCGGAGGAGTGACTCAGCCAGCTACGTATTACGGGTAGATGAATACCGTATAATACGATCAATGCTGTCTAACCAGACGAGGGGGTGCATACTACATAAAAGTCTTACTATGGTCGTTACACATCTATTGTCTCAATCATTCAAACAAGAAACAGAAATATAGAACATGTAAGGTAAAGCAGTAAGGCGTCCCAAACGCTCAGTCAAAATGTTCTTGAGATCTGGCTTTACAAAATACAGCCAGATGATGTAGTAAGTATACACAATTGTTATCAGCTGCAGTCTGACTTAATTACAATTATGCAAAAGTAAGTACAAGACAATCCGACTAACATGTCAGTGCCAAACGGCAAGGTATAAAGTAGATAACAAAACGAGTGGTAAAGTTAAGGAACCCACTCGAGGCCTCCTGCGATCATTCCTCTAGTATTGACCATCCTGGAGGTGGAAGTACGCTGAGTCCTCGGGAACTGGCTCTAAATCTGGCCATGCAAAACCAGAGAGGTTAGACCTCTAATAGCAAGTACCACAAGGAAGCACGACATGAGAACTAAAACCAGTAAGTAAGAGATATAATAATAGATCTCTGCTTGCTACTAGAACTCACATCACATCAAGATACTTCGAACCAACCTCCCAACCAAACAAGGACAGAAGTTGGCCCGTCATGTCCTGACATTCTGATCATCCCAGTTAGGTAACAGAGTACAGTGCACAAACAAATCATCTTGAACGGCCAATCAACTCCTACGGCTTGCTATTATGAGTCCCAAGTTATCCTGGAATAATGTAATTAGGGATTCCTCAGTTCTTACTATGTGCAAGCAAGGCTAGTCTATCCAGTCGATCAATTGGCCCATGCATGAATTAGACGAGTCCTAGCAGGACGCCCGTCAATATACAATATACAATAATAATAAAAGCAGATACTATTCCCTGCCCGTGTGGCAGATTTACAGTATCTGTGGGAACCAGCCGGCCCGTCGGGTACTACTCGTCCCAAGGGGGCTGCCATATAAGAATTCGGGAATCCATTCTCTCCATGCAATCATTATTTTATTTAACTTAATAGTCTCTACGTTGAGTGAAATCCCATGCCGTGGATCATGGTCATTCAAATGAGTACTTTCGTACGGGGTACGATATGCACAACTCTACAACGATACCAGTGCGGTTAGGTTGCAGGTCTTACATAGCGTAATGCAACAATCAAATCTATCCACGGTAATCATGCCTTGACCATAAAGTACACATGCTTCTTTTGTAGAAATTAAATAAGTAAATAAATAAATAAATAGATTGAAGCCTGCATGTGCATGTATGTCGATATTCGTGATCAGCCAGTCGATTACAATAGTTCATAATATGAACGTGTCTCATTCATTTCATTCAATAAGACGACTAGCCAGTCTCTTAGTTCCAATTAGGAACGCATGATCAATTTAGTCAAGATCACAATCATTATCAATGGTGGCAAGGCATGAAAGTCAACTAGCATTCAGTGGGGTCGAGTCTACAACTCTCAGGGTTTAATTCTAGTCAATCCGGGTATCTATAACTCAATTTATGACACATGGTACATCCCACGTAACAATCTATAATTAACAGAAATATCAACATATCATGATTATATCAAGTTTATGCAAAAAGGCGTAAGGATATAAAATGGACGTTAAACATCTAATAAGATATCAATATACAGGGCTATAGAAGATCCAGGGTAAGCAGGCTACTCTCATGTCAGCCTACGCTCATGCCAGCGTACGCTCAGGTGAAGCTACGCTCAAGCCAAGCTAGCGTATGGAAGTCAGACGCTTCCAAAAGGCAGCGTATGAACTCCATACGACTCCTTACTATCCAAGTCAGCGTATGCAAGTCATACGCTCCCAAAAGGTAGCGTATGAACTCCATACGACTCCTGACTATCCAAGTCAGCGTATGCAAGTCATACGCTCCCAAAAGGCAGCGTATGAACTCCATACGACTCCTGACCATCCAAGTCAGCGTATGCAAGTCATACGCTCCAAAAAGGCAGCGTATGAACTCCATACTACTCCTGACCATCCAAGTCAGCGTATGCAAGTCATACGCTCCCAAAAGGTAGCGTATGAACTCCATACGACTCCTGACCATCCAAGTCAGCGTATGCAAGTCATACGCTCCAAAAAGGCAGCGTATGAACTCCATACGATACACGCTTCCAAAAGGTAGCGTATGCAAGACACACGCTTCCTAAAAAGACAGCGTATGGATTCCATGCTGCGCTAAAGAGCGCGCACAGCTCAGTGACGCAGCTAAAAAGCTAGCATACACTGCTCACTGTCTTCTCCAAACAGCAAGAACTCTATGGTTGCACCCCAAAGCTTCAAAAGTCCATAACTTGGTCAAAATAAGTCCGAATCCAACTTTCCAAAGGTCAAAATTGGGTAGGGTGAATTGCTCTACGACATGGAACCATCAAATCTTGAGAACAAAGGAGTTTGCTAGATCAAAACCCATATACAACCGAAAATACAATAACTTAGATCTACAAGAAATGAACCAATGAAATCAAAATACTAAGCACTAAACTCTCTTAGAATCATGAGAGGAAGAATATTGAACCATAAAATATGGTCCTCATGTAGAGCAAGATGTACTTGCCTAGTTGGTAGGTGGAGAGAGTAATGAAAGGAAGAAGAAGAAGTAATGGTGAAGAAGGAGTGAATGAGGAGAGAGAAGGGAGAGGGTGGCTTTAAGTAGCAAAGGGGTGGTAGGTGGGAGTTGGGCCGGGTTCTTAATGGGTCGGGTTTAAGGGCTCATCCAACCGAAAATACAACTAAAGCAGAGAAGTAAATGCAGGTAATAAAATTACAGGAAGAAATGCAGAAATAAAATTACAGGAATTAATTAGCATGAAAATTAAAGAGCAGCTAATTAATTAACATGAAAATTTAAAGAGCAGATAATTAATTAACAGAAACTTAATTAACATGAATTAAAGGAATTTAAATACAGGATAATACATGATAAATACTAAAATAAATACACATGAGTTGTACATGAATAAGACTACGCATTCTGGGACGGGGAGTGACATAAACCCATAGCTAAACTTTTCCCATTAAGCCCAGGCCGAGCCTTGAACTTTCCCCCACAGGTCCGAGCGTAATTCCCCATAGCAGCAACTCCCCATACCCAACTTCAAACCCAGCCCAGCCCTTAGTTTTTCCCCACAACCCAAGCCAAGTTCAAGCCCCATTACCCGAACCTGGGAGTTGAAATCGGGCTCAAAACCGATAGCGGGGGGGGGATATACGTATCTATATATCGCGAGGGATAGAGAGAGCGACGCAAAACTCGAAACCCTAGCAATCATACGCGCGCCACCCTTTCTCTCCGATGGGCGCACCACCGCGCGCGCGTGCACGTCGCCGCGAGCCGCCGTCGGCCGGCGAACCGCGCGCAACAGCCGCGCGCACACACACGAATAAAAGGACAGTAGCAGCGCCGAGCCAACTTCGCGACGCCCTCCCTTCCGTCTCGTTCGACCTTTCATCAAACCAGTGGTTCAGGTACGACTACAACCTAAACAGCTTCGTTTCGATTCATTTACCCCGATTCGATTTGCACTGCACGCTTCGTAAGATCGACTCAAGGTCGAGTGAAAATCCTGTCAAAACAGGACATAAATGACAGTCCCAAACACCCAACTTCACGTCGAATTTCCCACCAATCTATCCTTCGAATCAGGAAACTTTCTAAACAGAAGTTAAACCCAACATATAGGGCTAGAAAATTCCAGTAGGAAGTTTGTAGAAGTTTGCTTTGTACAGAGAAATAAACATATGTAAACTTCGTTAAAAACCTGTTTTCGAAAACATAGAAAACCATCCACACGACGTGCGTCCCGCCATTCCGGGCGTCATAGTCGCGAGCCGAAAGCATCGAAAGCTGCATAACGATTTCGTGGTCGTGTGGGCTTTGACGGAATTCAAGTTGGTCACGTGTGCGCGACGAATTTGATGCGTATCCGTCGAAATTTATCGTATCGTGTACTTTGCAAATTTCTCAATTACTTTGTGCACGCTCGTCAGATGGAGATGAAACTTGTGCCAACAGGACCGTATCGTCTTTCTGGTCCTGTATGCCAAGTTTGGTCCGATTTTGAGACCGTTGATAAAATTACCGTTTTGCGGGCCCTATGGTCCCACTCAACGGGCAATTTTGTGCACGGCCCGCCGGAATCCAACTCTGGATATACGGTTGGGTTCGTATCGGAAAACTAGATCCGTGGACATGTAGTTTGATGACTTTAGAGACCATTGACTCTAGCACGCTTTTCGGTGCAAAGCGGGTCCAACGGCGGACATCGTTTTTGCCTAAAATTACCGTTTTGCCCCTGTATCCAGAATTGGACTTAAGAACAGGCAATTCTAGCTAATTTGATTATTCTGAGAATGTTGGTACTATTTATTTTAGCATCTGGAGACTTCTGCATGTGTAGATTGATTGTGGCTCATTGTGTGGTATAGTATTGGTTTCTCTAGCTAAGGACCTCAGGCAAGTGTACTTTCTGATTGCTTTTCGATTCATACTAGTCTTTTTATTTCATGTCTATATATATATCTTGCTGCTTGTTGACACGTTCGTCACACGGAGTAGTCGGGAGGGGAAATATCTTAGTATACATGTGGACTATCCAGAAATATCCCAATATATCTAATCTTGCACGATAGCAGCTGCACACGACACGTGCAGTGAGCCGTATTTACCCCCTAGCCGTTCACATATTGAAACAGATATTTTACACCACCTAGATAGATGTCTTTTATTAGTTTTTCCTTGTTTACTTCTCTATCGTGCTATGTCATCAGTTTTCTTACTAGCTTTCATATTCCATATGCTATTTTCATGTCTTGTTAATTCTATTGTGTTTTGCATTGCCATCGGTCTGTGTACTTGTTCCAATCCTGACTGGATAACCAACATTTTTCAGGTTTAACCACGATCACTCTTGCATTGGGAAGACTTGGGTTTACTGAGGCCAACCTAGAAATAGAAAGCATTGTAGCAGATTCATTAATAGTAAAAGCTTGTATTTTCTTTAATTATAAGTCTTGTAAATGTTGTAATAAATTTAGAATTATGAATGAGCAACAAATGTTGTATTTTGAGCATCTATTTCTTGCGGGCTTGACAGCGTTCTACCGTCGACTCTGCGGCGTAGGCTGGCTTGGACACGTCTCGTATCCGAAAAGCGGGTACGGGTCGTGACAAGTTTTTGTGGTGGTCCATGCAGGTCAGTCTTCGCAAATTATACGAACTCGCGGTAGTACCATATTAGGCGTACTACTGCGAGCCTGCGCCCAGGAAATGCTCATTCACAACTAGGATTAAAATGATTTAAGATAATGACTAGGACTAGGAGTCCCTTGTTCAAATTGACCGTTGGGTAGTTAAGGATGTTAGATAGGCCATACAATTTAGAATTTTTTTGATTGCTTGCTAGAACCCTATAGGTACACTCTTACTTTGATATGACAAGATGACCCCATGCAGATATGCTATTCACTTGGTAAGCTAGGCTTACCTAAAATTAAGGCTTTGATATTGCTGAACTGTTTAAATTTTCTTATGTTGTATTAGAGATAAACCTTATATCATAAGTTAGAATTGCTTGTTTTAAATTCTATGTTGCCATAGGGAATTAGTTTAAATTTTCTGATTCTGTTACTTGCATACGAATCTCGAAGTAGATTTATTTGAGATTTTTCCTCAACCATAGGAATGCATATAAAATAGATACTCGAATGTTTGTATTTCTTTCGTCTTTAATTATTTCCTCCATGTTAAGTCTGTTATTTAAGTGTTGTGACTGATAGGATAAATACCTACGCTTTATTCTTAGTCAACTTGTTTGGGTCTCTCGAAGGTCATAAATTTTTGCGGATATAGTTAAAGGAGTATTAGTTAACTAATAATAGTTAGACAGCAGCGCACTGTCATCAATAAGCTGAGAGTGGAGATGTGGGTTTACTGCAACCAGCAGCGCACTGGCGAGGCACAACCCATAGAATTGAAATCGTTTCGAAGAATCATAGTCTATGGAACATTTCTAAAACTATGTTCTCGTTGACCTCTTTAGATCTTAGATATCCTTGTGTTAATATAGGGTAGAGTACCTGATAACATATCGCCTCTGAATCACGGAACCAAGAGTTGCCACAGCCAGATTATATGGACAAGGCATAATTCTCGGTAAAATAATTTTAGACGTGATATCATTACAAGTTTAGGATATTATAGAGAATAGAGACTGCCATGTATGACCCTAAGATCCAAAACCAATATTAGTGTAAGTTCTGTAAGTTGAGTAGCATGTCTCCCAACCTAGCGTTATGTGGTTCTTGCGATCTATCGACGAGGTAATTGACTGGCACTAATAGGTTTAATTAGAATATAGAATTCAGAAGTCCATAACCCATTAGTCGACCAAGGCCGTAAGGATAAGAGATAGTAGGATGACTGTATAGACAAGAACACCAGGTTATGATTTGATTCTATCAAAACTCGAACTACTATACCCTCCTTCCAAAAATCTCGCCTACTTATATTTTTGACTATCTTGACCAATGCTGCTATTACAGCCTAGTTTTTGCAAGCTTACTCTTTTATCGAGCTTGATTCAAAACATATGTTTATTGGGGACGCCCGCTAACATATTGTCTAATCAGAATCATTGTATTACGGTCTGATCAACCATGATGCATTTGGTTCGCTCTTCATTTAATTATCCTACGTGGACTGAGATATAGAGATATCCAGGATCTCATCCGCGATTGCTTGACAATTCCTCTTGAATTATATATTCGCCTTTGAATCATGTAATTGTATTCAGTGGCACCTCTTGAACTCTTTATTGTTTTTGTCTTTCGTTGATTGGAAAAACGAAAACTCATAACTGATAGATAGATATAGAGTATTCCCATGACTATGATAGTCGTATATGCAAGTGTAGCTACCATCGGCCAGCCCTATGACAGGAACCTTGCCACCATATCCTAGCCTCTAAGGTGGATAGACTGTAAGCTTCCTAAAATTTATGACGTACAAGGAGTACCGATTGATTAGAACAATTCCTATTAGAATGATAATTAGTGTCCATGGACTCCCACTTTCCATTTAGATCATTTTGTGTTCTCGGCCGTGTCATTAATATTCGGAGCACGAGACCAGCTGTTACCTTCCAACATATTTCACATGTAAGATCTAGATGAGTCCATCTTCATCTAGGTATATCATGTCCCACTCAAACCCGTCCTCTTGTACTCTATTTTTATGGTACGACTTTTAGGACAAAAGGATTAGCCATAACCTTTACCGTAATACCGGTATATTTTTCGACTTCCACTAGAGCCTCAACCTTGACCCAATTCTTTCGACCCAATATATGGTAGTGATCTACTCGAAACCCACTACGCACATGCCACTAGTGTGCCACTTGATTGAGGCCTCATGTGCTACTTAAATACAAAAGTCACTGAAGGCATATTTTGGGCTTGAGGGACCTAGCTAACCAACTGGACTGGCAACTAGCTCAACCCTTGGATAGGAACCTATTCTAAGTTACCCTAACTAGTAGAAACAATTTTATTATTAGGATATTGTCCTGTCCGTATAGATGGAAATCCAAGGTTCATCCAACCAACAATTGATATCCAAATAGGAAACCCATTAAGGCCCAGTAAAACCCATCCAGACAAACCCCCATAGTTGGTCTATAAAACCGAAGTGTTTGAAATAGGCCCTATACCGACTATGTAGTCTCCACGCCTTAGAATGTAAATCCATTCGTAACTTTTATTCCATCTACCTAGAAGTCGAGATATGATCTTGCATTTCATTTATATTTCTTACTCGTATGTTTAAATAACCACGGAAAATATCACAATCTCGATTTCTCAAATTCCGTTCTATTATGGAACCTTGTTTAGATTAATTTCGTGAACGAAACTTCTGTATTGACTGATTGCAAGCCCCTCTAAGAAACGAAGAGTTCTTCGATTTAGCAAGTGACTAGACTAGAGTAGCCAATCTAGTAAATAAGTCAATGGTTCGTAAACTTTCTACCCGCATCATAGAATATTCTCTGCAGTTCTTGAAACTTCATAACTGCTCTCGATTATTTTTATTTATCTGTCCTCCCTATTTTAGAGTGCCGAATGGTCATGTTTATTAGAATTTATCGATATCTCTTAGCTACTTGTATAAATTTGTGCTTGTTGATTTTAGGGTTGCCTGATGATAGGAGAGGGTTGCCGATGTCGTATGCTATAGATATCTGTCGGTAGTTACTTTTTGCAAGTAGCTGGAGGGTTATAACGTAAGGACGTCAGGTGTTTCAAGGGAGTAGTGTGACCTAAGGTGGGTAGAAGTCCTCGAGATTTCGTAAATACCAAATGACTAGAGAAGGTCATAAATATTTTTGTAAAAATTAAATTTGAGGAGATTAAGGGAATACCAGACTTTGAATTTTAAGAAATAGTTATGAATTTAAATTTCGAGGACGAAATTATTTTTAAGGTGGGTAGATTTGTAGCCTCCCTTCCCGGAAAATTTTTTCAAATTTTTTTTATTATTTATTTGATTTAAATAGGGATTTTAGAATTTTGTAAATAATTATTTAGTTAATTATTACGGTAGATGGTTTTAGTCATGGTTAAGAATTGGAGTACAAGACGACTAGGAATCATGGCACGGATAGCGCAGTAGCGTGCCTTGACTAGTGTTTAGCCATGGTAGGTGAATGTCGAGCCATAGTGACGTCCTAACTAGAAAAACCAGGCCAAGTTGCGACTTAACCGTACCGAAGATTTTATTTATTATTTAATTATATTATTGAGTTTTAGGGAACCCGATTGTACCGAACCTGACCAGATTGGGCTCAAGTCAAATCCAAGCCCATGTAGGCATGTAGTGGAACCAAATACGACCTTGTAGACATATTTGGTAAATGCAAATATTTTGTGTATATTTTAGGAATTGGCAAAATATTTGTTATAAGTAAATTATGTATATTAAATATTGGTATGTTAAATTTCGTTATTATTATTATTATTTTATTGGGATTTTTATTTAAATATCATTATTTTATTTGTTATATTATTGACAAATAAGTATTGTATATGTGTGAACGTGAATGTATGTATATATAAATATTATATAAGTGTGTATGTGTATATATATATATAGATATATATATTATAGATAAATGTATATACGTGTGTATACGTGTATATATGTATATATGTATATAAATATATATAGGGTATAGGTGTACGTATATATATATGTGTGTATGTATACGTATATACGTGTACGTATATATAAATAAATAATATATATGTGTGTGTGTGTGTATATATATATATATATATATATATATATATATATATATATATATATATATATTTATGAGTGTACGTGCAAATGACCTCTAGCCTAGTGGTTAAGAGAGATGCATGCGGCCCGAGTGGTCAGGAGTTCGAATCCCAGTGGAAGCGATTCCAGAAACAATTTACCTGATTTCAAAAAAATATATATGAGTGTACGTGTATGTATATAAATATATGTAATAGAGGGAAATAATTTGATGGAAGGCTTATATTACAGCAATAATGTTCACATATTATTACAAAATCACATTTTGATTTTTAGTAATTTATATAAATTTTTGGTCATAATTATATACAAAAGATAGTGGTATGATAGCATATAGCTTTTATATATAATAATATGTATAGTATTTTTCCCTGTACTGTTCTCCTTAAGAACAGTACCAAGTATAAACCCATAGCTAAACTTTCCCCATTAAGCCCAGGCCGAGCCTTGAACTTTCCCCCACAGGTCCGAGCGTAATTCCCTACAGCAGCAACTCCCCATACCCAACTTCAAACCCAGCCCAGCCCTTAGTTTTTCCCCACAACCCAAGCCAAGTTCGAGCCCCATTACCCGAACCTGGGAGTTGAAATCGGGCTCAAAACCGATAGCGGGGGGGGGATATACGTATCTATATATCGCGAGGGATAGAGAGAGCGACACAAAACTCGAAACCCTAGCAATCATACGCGCGCCACCCTTTCTCTCCGATGGGCGCACCACCACGCGTGCGCGTGCGTCGCCGCGAGCCGCCGTCGGCCGGCGAACTGCGCGCAACAGCCGCGCGCACACACACGAACAAAAGGACAGTAGCAGCGCCGAGCCAACTTCGCGACGCCCTCCCTTCTGTCTCGTTCGACCTTTCATCAAACCAGTGGTTCAGGTACGACTACAACCTAAACAGCTTCGTTTCGATTCATTTACCCCGATTCGATTTGCACTGCACGCTTCGTAAGATCGACTCAAGGTCGAGTGAAAATCCTGTCAAAACAGGACATAAATGACAGTCCCAAACACCCAACTTCACGTCGAATTTCCCATCAATCTATCCTTCGAATCAGGAAACTTTCTAAACATAAGTTAAACCCAACATATAGGGCTAGAAAATTCCAGTAGGAAGTTTGTAGAAGTTTGCTTTGTACAGAGAAATAAACACATATAAACTTCGTCAAAAATCTGTTTTCGAAAACATAGAAAACCATCCACACGACGTGCGTTCCGCCATTCCAGGCGTCGTGGTCGCGAACCGAAAGCATCAAAAGCTGCGTAACAATTTCGTGGTCGTGTGGGCTTTGACGGAATTCAAGTTGGTCACGTGTGCGCGACGAATTTGATGCGTATCCGTCAAAATTTACCGTATCGTGTACTTTGCAAATTTCTTAATTACTTTGTGCACGCTCGTCAGATCGAGACAAAACTTATGCCAACAGGACCGTATCGTCTTTCTGGTCATGTATGCCAAGTTTGGTCCGATTCTGAGACCGTTGATAAAATCACCGTTTTACGGGCCCCATGGTCCTACTTAACGGGCAATTTTGTGCACGGCCTGCCGGAATCCAACTCTGGACATACGGTTGGGTTCGTATCGGAAAACCGGATCCGTAGACATATAGTTTGATGAATTTAGAGATCGTTGACTCTGGCACGCTTTTCGGTGCAAAGCGGGTCCAACGGCGGACATCGTTTTTGCCCAAAATTACCGTTTTACCCTTTTGTCCAGAATTGGACTTAAGGACAGGCAATCCTAGCTAATTTGATTATTCTAAGAATATTGGTACTATTTATTTCAGCATCTGGAGACTTCTGCATGTGTAAATTGATTGTGGCTCATTGTGTGGTATAGTATTGGTTTCTCCAGCTAAGGACCTCAGGCAAGTCCACTTTCTGATTGTTTTTCGATTCATAGTAGTCTTTTCATTTCATGTCTATACATATATCTTGCTGCTTGTTGACACGTTCGTCACACGGAGTAGTCGGGAGGGGAAATATCTTAGTATACATGTGGACTATCCAGAAATATCCCAATATGTCTAACTTTGTACGATAACAGCTGCACACGACACGTGCAGTGAGCCATATTTACCCCCTAGCCGTTCACATATTGAAACAGATATTTCACACCACCTAGATAGATGTCTTTTATTAGTTTTTTCTTGTTTACTTCTCTATCGTGCTATGTCATCGGTTTTCTTACTAGCTTTCATATTCCATATGCTATTTTCATGTCTTGTTAATTCTATTGTATTTTGCATTGCCGTAGGTCTGTGTACTTGTTCCAATCCTGACTGGATAACCAACATTTTTTAGGTTTAACCGCGATCACTCTTGCATTGGGAAGACTTGGGTATACTGAGGCCAACCTAGAAATAGAAAGCATTGTAGCAGATTCATTAATAGTAAAAGCTTGTATTTTCTTTAAGTATAAGTCTTGTAAATGTTGTAATAAATTTAGAATTGTGAATGAGCAACAAATGTTGTATTTTGAGCATCTATTTCTTGCGGGCTTGACAGCGTTCTACCGCCGACTCTGCGGCGTAGGCTGGCTTGGATACGTCTCGTATCCGAAAAGCGGGTGCGGGTCGTGACAGTATCACAAATAGCCTCCAGCTCACCTCCAACATATCCTAGTCAAGAGCGGAGCTAAGTATATCCAAGGAAATGAACATGAACATCATGGTATGAACAAGAAACAGGAAATATATATAAAGAACGAGAAATGAGACAAGACATGAAACTGAGCAGGAAATACTGAAAGTAAAACAGGGAACATGATATGAGTCCTGAACATGAAATACAACCTAAACATGAAGTACAACCTTAATCATGAAATACAACCTGAATCCTGAAATACAACTTGAATCCTGACATGTGCAATATTGAAATACTTCTAGATTGTGTGATCGGCTTGGGTAGATGCAATGAACATGAAATGGTACGGCTTTGGTCCCGCGTGCACGATACGGGACCTAAGCTATTCACATGAATAGTAATAGGGTTTGATCACAGAACTATAGTATTTTCCCTCCCAGACATAAGTAATCCATGAAACATGAAACCAGACAATACCATGATACATCGTGTCAACAAGGAGATACAGGAAAGAATATACAAGACATGAGAAATGAACAAGTCCGAGGAGTATACTTGCCTTGCTCAAGGTGATCGAGAAAGGGTAGTAGAGCTGGGAATCCTCCTGTTTATAATTTGCAGTTTGATAAGTCAACAATGTAAAGTTGATATTTAAGTCTAAGATCACTAAAACAATCCTAAGTTCTATCTTGATAAATACTAATTTACCCTATAGATATGATTATTTACATAATCTAGTTTTTAGACTAATACATTAGTTAATTACTTCTTCAAATCTATAATACTAGTCAACTTCTATTATAGTACTCTACAATATTCTAACCATGCATTGTCAAGAGAGTTTAAATTTCATTTCTTGTTAGTTGTACCAGCTGTATCCGAGTGTGTCAGTGGTTTTGAGTTCATTGAATTAATTGCATTGATTGAAGTATTTTAGATACAGAACTGTAGTGTCATTAGGATGTTGGGGGAAACAGTTGATCTCGTGGAATGGGATTATTAGAACTTTCGTTCAGTAGCTAGATATGTAGGTGTAAACAAGTTGGAAGTCTTGGTATGTTTAGATTCTATCTATTTCATGCTATTTTCTTTCAGATATTCAGCAGTACCATGGTTATGAGGGTCTCATCTACATTTTTGGTGGTCACCATCTGGCTGGAAGGTGGGGAGATCCTCTGGAGCTGCTCCGGTATCTGGCCATACAAAACCAGCTGGGTCAGATCCCAGAAGGAGCAAGTGCCACAAAGGAGGCTTCACTTAAGAACTAAAAACTAGCAATTAGCACAAAAACATAATCATAATAAAAGACTAGAAATATGAAAAATTATGATAACATACGATAAGATAACCATGGAACTATTCAGATAACCAAGTTACAACCCTTAAACCAAACAAGGACCGGGGTTGTAACCCTTCGTCTGAACGGAACTTGGTTTTCCATCATTTATTGATAAAGTAAGCACAAGCAATCAGGTCATATAACAATCTTGTACAGGCTCAGGACAAAAGTGGACTGGGTTAGACTCCATCCAATCAATCACGGCCAAGCAATGAGTACGGCTTGATACTTTAACTAACTAGGGTTATCACAGGCCTAGTTAGTAGCAAGATACAATGAGATGTTCCAACAGCCACAAGCCCTGCAGACCATCCAGGTTATCCAGACGCAATTAGGGGTTGAGTTCATGTGGGTACATCGTCCAGAAAACGTATGTACCCTTAAGTAGCTTGAAGGGAGCAACACATGACAGTGTGCTGGAAATGTGCCCTACTCGACGGCAGGCTACAAATCCTATGATGGGGCGCCCAGATAACGAAATTGCATATAGCTGGAAAATCTCTTCATGACTATTGGATTATTCTAGTTATTAGCCTTAGTCAGTTTCAGTAGGTACCCCTGACCGTGGTACTCAGGGGTCCCTGCCCTAGACATGATGTAAGACAATACTGGTTCATTTGTACAAACACAATCGCCCACGGTGTCCAGGCCATTCATTCTTGTCATATCATGCTAGCCGTCGCAACAACATATCGAGGTATATCATGTTAGGTTTACTTATCAAGAGTGCGCCACGACGGGCCACTATCATGTCATGTTACTTGTCAAGAGTGCACCACGACGGGTCACTATCGTGTTCTATCCCTACATTATCATGTCGTGTTCATGCAAAAGTCATGCCAATATTGAAATCATACCACGTCTAACACATAACCCTGCCATGAGGGTTGCCGCATAAGGCTAGCCGCATGGGATCGCCGCATAAGACTGGCCGCACGAGGGTGCCGCATAAGGCTGGCCGCATGAGGTTGCCGTATAAGGCTGGCCGCATGGGGGTTGTCGCATAAGGCTGGCCGTACGGGGTTGTCACATAAGGCTGGCCGCATGGGGTTGCCACATAAGGCTGGCCGCATGGGGTCGCCGCATAAGGCTGGCCGCATGGGGTCGCCGCATAAGGCTGGCCGCATGGGGTCGCCGCATAAGGCTGGCCGCATGGGGTTGCCGCATAAGGCTGGCCGCATGAGGTTGTCGTATAAGGCGGGTTGTCGCATAAGGCTGGCCGCATGGGGTTGCCGCATAAGGCTGGCCGCATGGGATTGCCGCATAAGGCTGGCCGTATGGGATTGCCGCATAAGGCTGTTCTTCTTCTCCAAAGATCTGAAAAGAAGAACCATGGAAGCCATGGCTTCCAAGCTCCATCAATCCTTCATTTAAAGTTAAAATTCGGACTTCCATAGGTCAAAATGGGATAGAACGAAATTTTTTACAACATGGAACAATCAAAACTTGAAAATAACAAGGTTTGATAGATCAAAACCCAAGAAATCCGAAAAATACAACCAACTTAGATCTACATGAAATGAACCATGGAAATTAAAAATGCTAAGTACTAAAGTGTCTTAGAATCTCGTGAGAAAGACAATGGAACAACAAAAACTGAGTTCCTCCATGAAGCAAGTTGCACTTGCCTAAGCTCTTGGTAGGTGGAGAGAGTTAATGGAGGAAGAAGAAGAAGTATATGAAGAAGTGAATGAGGAGAGAGAAAGGGGTTGGTGGCTTATAAAGAGGGGGGTTAGCATGTTGGGCCAAGTCCTAATACATCGAGCCCAACCAAATATACTAAGCCAAGCCAACCAGGATGAACCCAAAATAAACCAAGGCAAGATTAAACCAGGATCAAGCTAAGCAAGACAAGTCTAACTACGGGTCGGAATTCCGTACACGTATACTGGAAATACATATAACGAAAAACAGAGGTGACAGCATTGCCCAGCTAGTTATTGAGGAATTTCCTCCAAATGTAAGAGACCCAGATTTTTAAGCTTATAAAGTTCCAGATTTTCCTAAAAAAAAAAGTCTCTACTATTACAATGATGATTGGAAAGTGTTCACAAATGAGCTGTCTAAGTATATAATGTTATTTAACTATATGAACATATACGAAAATTTTAAATATATTCAATATTTAAATTATATTTAAACCAAGTACATTGTATTATCTAATTAAACACATATTTTAAAATTCTAAAAGTATATTTATAACAAATTATAATTAAAATATACTAGTCTACATGTACGTGCTTTACGTGTATTTTAATTAGAATATTATAAGGTCAGCTATCGTTTTTTCTGTATTTTTCAGGTGACTATTCATGTGTGTGTCCTTTCTTTTTACAATGCCAAGAGATTCGAAGTACGATTTTTGTTCTTTTTTTTTATTTTCTATTGAGAATAATAATCTTTGAAAATGGTAAGGATAATAAAATTTATTACCATTGGAATATGAAGAGTTGTATGAAAAAAAAAATTATAACATGCAAACTTTATTGCTTTAACTTTAAACATAAATGACATGGAAATCTTTATAAAATACTCGAGGGTATTTTAGAAATTCAAAAGTTTTACCACCAAGTTTTCATATTATATAGTAGAATGGAATTGACATGGAAGTCTTTATAAAATACTCGGGGGTATTTTAGAAATTCAAAAGTTTCACCACCAAGTTTTCATATTATATAGTAGAATATGTTTCAAAACATATTTCAAATATTTTAATTTATTTTTTTATCTAATTATTTAATGATGTTTTTTTGCAAGTGGAGGTGACTAGTATAAGTAATACTCGTATCCAATCCGTAGTGGGTCAAGCTTATTGGTGCCGAATCCGAGTGACCCTTATGGTCAGTGGATAGAGACATCAAAGCTCTGGCTGGATGGCGGAAGATCAGTGGATCGAACCACGAGAGCGTATTATTCCTTCCATTTATGGTGGAAGATGTGGGACGGTGGGCCCAAAAGATATACAATACAGTGTGCACAAAAAGTCTCCAGGGTTACGTCTGTATTGTCAAAAAAAAGAGAGGAAGAAATGCTTATTGGGTCGGGTCCGGGTCCAAAAAAGCAGACCCGTATGACTAACGGGTCCCGGCCCAGTTTCCAGCCCTACCTCTATTTAGGGTTTCTGACATAGTTATTGTAGGTTTAATTTTCCTCCTCAATGTCGGGCAAGGAGCCTCGCATATTCGTTGGGGGCTTATCGCGGGAGACGTCCGAGCGCCACCTCCATGATGCCTTCACCCGTTTTGGCAAGGTTGTTGACGCCCAGGTATATTACAAACAAATTTAAAAACAAAACAAAAATCTCTTCCTTCCACCACCTCACTTTTAGATCTACACACAATTTTTTTTTTTTTTTTGGTTATTTAGTTTTGGGGTTTCGTATAATAATAAAAATTTGCATTTAGGTTTCTATATTGTCCAAAAAATAGGGGTGCAACATGGGCGGGTTGGGTCCGGTTTGAGCTCAACCCGAGCCCAAGCCCAAGCCGACCTCGGGTTCAACATATGAAGTCCAATACCGAGTCCGGATGAATAGAAAAGTACCCCAGTTCCTCGGATTGGGTCGGGTCTATCGGCTTTATCGGACTCTAATAGATATTTGAAATAATTTTAAAGAACACTAATATTAAACACATAATTAAATAGTAATTATGCCTCAATTATTATAAAATATAAACTAATATGTGATTTAGGATAAGGAGTTGAAGAGTTTGTTGGAGAAATTTAGGATTTAAACTTTATATATATATATATATATATATATATATATATATATATATATATATATATATGGAAAAATGATAAATTTTATTCCAAAATCAACTCATACAACTTACAGTACATCCCATGGACCTCTCATCCTACTAGGGTGACATAACATTTATATCAAACTCAATATTGTGAAGTATGCTTATTGGGGGAGTGGAGAGCCCCTCGAAAATACGTCGATTTCGTTCCCTCTACACATGCCAGACAGAGGCAGCTAGTCGCAATCTGACGGTCTTGAACCATTATATATATATATATATATATATATATATATATATATATATATATATAGGGTTTCAGGTTCTTTGGGCAACTCGTCACATGAACCCAAGCTCAACCCGATTTTTGATCGGGTTCAAATATTTTAATCCGAGCCCGAGCCTAAGTATCTTCAACCTTAACCCAATCCATTAACGGTTTTACCCGATCGGGCTCGGGGTTAGCCCGTCCGAGTTGCACCCCTACCAAAAAAGGATTGGGTCTCATCATGACAGCTGATTTAGGCTGACCGTCCAGAATGTACGCGTAAATACAAATTTTGAATATCATACGAGACCCTAAAACTAAACATAAAATTTGAATATTGTGGACATCTCGACGAGATTTAACGATCTGTCCAAATCAACCGTAGAACGAGACCCAAACTGACCTAAACACAAATTTTGAATATTATACGAAATCCTAAAACTAAATAACCCTATTTTTTTACTCCCATTACCACAAGAATAATATGTTTTCCCGTATAATTGAACCTATGCAGGATGAGTTATGTCTCTATTTGCAAACCACTAGATCTAGGATTTGACCACATAAATTTTTTTTTTTCCCGATCCCTCCTAAGAAATTTTACCATAGGATAATCCTCGTCATTTGTATATATCTATTTTTAGTAGAGTTGTATCGTACTATCATATACATTAAAGAAAGAAAGAAAAAAGTTAAAAATATTACAACTAGAACTTGTATCCTCTGAATGGAAAAGGGGGGGAGGGTAGAAAAGAATTTTGAGGTTTGGGTATAATAATCCCTTTTTTGATGTATTAACGGTGAGAACTAAGGTCTCATTGAGAGGCCTTTGGAATAGGGAAGGGAGGAGAGGTCCCGCCATCGAGTACTGTTCCTTTCTATACTACTATATAATGAGAAAGAGAAAAGTTCAGCGTCAACGTGAACTTTTCTTTCCAAATATACCCTTGCATATGTTTACTAACTATACTACTATATGATGAGAAAAGTTAGTTTGTGAAACTTTTCTTTCCAAATATACCCTTGCATATATTTACTAGTTTATATCTATATTACTATATACTGAGAAAAGTTCAGCTTTACCGTAAAACTTTTCTTACCAAATATACCCTTGCATATATTTATTAATTAATTAATTAATTCATCTATCTATACTACTATATAATGAGAAAAATTCAGCTTCACCGTGATACTTTTCTTTCCAAATATGCCCTTGCATATATTTATTAATTTATTTATTCATTAACGTTAATAGGGGCAGCTAGGTAATTATGGGCGTTGTCTTTTGGTATTTCTAAGTAAACTTGCAGACATGTATAAAATAATATATATAATAATATGATAATACTAATATAATAATAAATTTATAATACTTGTGACAATTGTCTTTTAGTCCTCCTAAGTAGTTTTAATAAAGATTATAATAATTACAACATGCAACATAAATAAAAACTGAAATGCCGCACTACATGCAACGAGTAGTTTTGGTTGCATTGTATTTGCAGCTGCAAAAGGGGTAAAGGGTGAAGGGAAATTTTATATTGGATGATTGGTACATCATTTTGCTTTTACTTGCACTCTTGTTGCGTAAAATTGCAAGTTATGCAACTACAACCATCCAAACAACTAACATTTTAGTTTTGCTGCTAGCTCTGTTGTTTTCTTAGAATGGAAGGTATTAATTGTTTCTAGCCTTTGTTAGAAGGCCGTGGCCTCTCATAAAACATATGGAAGTCTTATGATGTTGTCTTGTTGGCCAAATTTTTATAAAATATGAAGTATGAACATCTAGTGTGACAGTCCAGGTCTCCGAGATGTGTTCAGCCCCCGCATTGCCTAATTAAATTTGCGACCATGAAAAGCTGATACGACTGCCCGTAGTTACTTTAGTTTCCTGCAGTAGGTTTATTCTATGTACGAATTTTATGTCATTTTCTATTTCCAGTGCCAACTCTCATCAAACTTATTTTCTTCATTTTGCCTTTTTAAGGATACTGGTTATGATATTTTGAGATGCCTTAGATTGATGTTTGAGGTGGTTTTGCATGTTAGATGACATCGCACTGCTATTTGTTCTCCTTGCACAGTTTTGTTTTGTTGGGTGTGATTGAGATCTGTTGGGTCTACAATTTAGCCGTGGTGAATGAGATTACAACTGTGTTTGAAATAATGTGAATGGTTGTCTGTTGCTTGGTGGTTCCTTGTGGTTACGTTTGTCGTCATGCTTGTGCTTTGCATCACCTGTTCAGCTACCAGGCTTGATCGTCACTGAAATATGAGTGGTGCATGCTCAGCAGGATGGATCATATTGAATCTAAGTTGTCTATTGGCATTTAAGTAATTCCAATCAATATTTTGAAATCATTCTCGTGGAGTTTGAAAGGGACAGTTTTCATGGCATGTAGTTAGCTATATGGTGTAAGATAACTTGAGTGATCACTATGCCATTGTCAGGTGATAGTTTTGAGCACTCTTTCATGGTATAAGAACATTCAAAATTTCATGTGCCAAGGATTCTTGATCCTTTTAGTGGCTTCTGTCAACTGGTCCGTTTTATCAAAGATGCACTAATGCCGTTGAAGGTTTGACTGTTATGCGCCATTTTGTGAAGCGTCTTCACTTGTTTGTTAGTTAAGCTGAAGAGAATGGAGAGAAGAGCAGTATGGCAAAATATGCTTATCCCTAGGATGCTCGAGTATCTTCTTCTAGGGTCGACATGGCCTATACAAGTCTTTCTGAACTCAAGATTCTGCAATGGAATGTCATACTATCTAGTCAAGTTGTCTGTTTTTTAAGCCAGCTTTTCAATGGAACCTCATTCATGATTAGTTTGTGTAGCTGCTTCTTCAGATAATCAGTTTTATCTGGTGAGCCAACTTAGCGTTAGTTGTAATTAGCCTTCATTCCTCATTTGAAATTTCTCTATCGTGTGATACTTGTGAATGTTTCAACTTGGAGAGCGTCGTGAAGTGAACTCCTGTAACAGAGGATTTGATGGAATTGCTGGCTGAAAATGTTTACTACAGAAAGTACTCATTATTGGATATTTAGTATGTTACTTCAAGAAATAATGTGGCACAAGTTCTGCTGTTAGTTGGAGGTCGAGCCCTATTTGTGGAAACTGTGTCATAAAAATTTCTTTTATTGCACCTAGAAAGTAAATTAGAATGACTGGACCTTTTTTTGTTGTATATTTTGTTTGTGGAGCAGAGCTTCATGCCTAAGGTGATAAATGCCAGATACGCTTGAAGTGTCTCAACTTGTGACCAAGTACAGACTCCTCTGTGGTGCGTTTATCTTTACCTAGATAATCTGTTATTCACTCAGTATATCGTCAAAAAGCTGTGTCAATTTATTGGTGGAAAGTGGAGTAGCAGTTGGTTTGCCTTCTAAGTGCGTGCTTCAAAAGCAGTTTGGACCGGGAAATGGGCTTGTTTCTGTGGCTTGCCTGCACCAATAATTGCAAACTATTGGTAGATCATCTTCTCTAGTTGAATAAAGTGCTGGCTTCTTAGCTCATCGACAGTTTTTGCTGCATTTGCTAGAATGTCAGAATTGTAGGTCGACTAGTTTGGGTAATGTATTAATGGAAGTATTTTCTGAAAGGTTTGTTCTTATTTGATCCTATACCTATTTGATGTGAAATTTTAGTTGATGGATTGAAATTTCTGAGTACCGTTCAAAATTGTTCCATTGACAGTAGAACATTCTTTTTGGCTGTTTCACTGAACATTCGGTGTTTGCTTTCTTAATTTGCATTAGGACTGAGATGATACAAGTTGGAAGAAGTATCCAGTGCTTTTGGCAACACATTCAGCATAACTACATTAACTCAGCTACATTCATATGCAGCTTTCACCTTATTGTGGACATCATGAAAGAAATAACTGAATTTTGGTGATAGCAGCCTGCCGACTTGATTTGATTAAGTAGGTTTATGAGTATTACTAGGAACCAGGTATCTTGGAATTGCTTGAAGTGGAGTCTGAAAAATGGGACATATTTTGTGCTGAATTAAAAAGGAATTGCATGTTGGATGGCAAGGAAGGCAGTTATCATAATTGGTCACTCTGTTGTATGGAAAAGGAGGTTAGAAATCTGTATTGCAGTCAGTTGGACAGTCTTATTAGTTACTTTACATGGATACTTTGCGGGTTGCCATAAACTTCACGAAATTCGGCTTATACTAAGAAGCTGGTGCCGTCATGGTTAGGGATCGTGGTTAGGGATCAGAGCTTCTAGAAATACATTGAATATATCTTGGAAGATGAGTTTGCTCAACTCCTTGGTGCAATCTTTCATGGTTGTAACTATTGTTATAATCTGATAATTGGATCTGTAGTCAGATGCATAGCAGACATGAACGCTGCAGGAACCGTTCTCGAGTAAGATATTTACCTCATAGTGATATGATGTTGTAAAATAGTTTGTTGTTGTGTTTAATGGCATAAAAAGATGCTTCTTAATGCTGTTATGGAATGCACTATCGAAATTTAGTCGAGTATAGTGATTGTGAAATAAGAGATTTAAATGGTAGTTGCCGCTGATGCTACACTATACTTTTTGCCATGGTGTATTACTGTATAGTTGTTTAAGTGAATTTAGTAAATTATGCAGTTGCCTTTAATTGTTTACTTACTGTTGCTGCTTGAAATAAAAAGCACCTTCAATATGGTATCTTATTTATTTTCTTGTTCCATTTATGAAAATAATTTTGCTGTATAAGCTGGTTGGTTGGCTATGGATAATATATGTTTGCTCTGTTGCTATTTTTACATGTTGCCTTGCTTAAGCATTTGAATTTCGACCTTTTCTTTTTTGAACGACCTGAGAGTCTGAGACATTGAGAAGTTTCTTGTATTGATGAAATGTTGATTTTCTATTTCAAAGCAATTCTTGATTGCATCCACTTAGAGTGCAAGGCTTTTGCTATTTAAAGAATCATAGAGAGAAGTATCTACTTTTGATCCACATTGCCATCCTAATTATCTTAGGGTGCGTTTGATTGCAAGGTGGAAAAGATATGGAAAAGAAATTAATTCCATGGAATTATTTTCCTAGGAAAAAAATTCCATGGAATTTTAAAAAGATTTTATGGAAAACTTAATTTGGGTGTTTGATTGTCATTATTTTCCATGGTAAATAGTTATTTTCCATGGAAAATGATATTTTCCTATGGGTTGGACAAGTTTCATTTTCCACCATTTTAGAAGAAAATATGGAAAATGATAGTTTTTTGGAAAATAATTCTATGGAAAATATAAGCTATCAAACACTACAATTGGTGGAAATTTTGTGAGGGAAATATTTTCCATGGAAAAAAAATCCAATCAAACACAGCCTTAGATTCTGTTCTGTGTTAATGCTTACCCCTCTTTTCTTTCTTGGTTTGTATTGATTATGTAAAATGCATTATTTTTATTATGCTTATTTCCATTAGATTACACCGCCATTAACTCATTCATCTTATTTATTTCATTATATCATAGTTTATTTCTTGTACATTCAAAATTGGGTTTTCCATACTAGACACAATTATCTTTCATAATCATACACTAAGAGAGTAGACTCTGTCGCGTGAGGGCTCTGTTGCTTGAGGGATGATAAAGGTTTGGCACTTGCATCCTAGAGGATGCAGGTTTGAGTCAGGTATAAGTTTTTCAATAAATATTTGTGGGTGAGTGGGGGTAAAGCTGAATCTTGTCCCATCCCAAACCTTACCATTAGAGCTAACCTTCTGAAACTAGATTGCACTTCTTGATTTTACACGTGAGTCTTGTTCTAATGTTGTATTCTAACTTGATATAGTATTGGAATGGTCTTCTAAACATTTCTATATAGTGTGCTTACACTGGAATGAGTTATATTGTTTCCTTACCTATGAAGGAGTTTTGTGTTTGCTGTATAAATAGATCCAAGGAAGTTGTTACATTAGACTGTTATTTTATTTTACTTTTTTTTGGGAGTGTGGTTTCAAGTCCTAGCTAAGACATATTTAGCAATGTTTTGTACCAATGTGGATGACAGATTTGAGTGATCAAGTAGTCATATATCATTGTAGAAGAATAATTTGTGAATGTTTGATGTTCTTCTTAGCTATTGTCTTGCTAGCTATTGGACTACTATCCAATAGCATCCACTTTCATTTGTCCTTTATATTGCCTTACCTCGAGCCTTAAGAAATGAATCCAATAATTGTCCAATGTAGTTAGTCAAATTCTTCTACATGGTTCAAATCATAGGTCATCTAGGACCTAGCTCTCTACCTTCCACCAAAACAAAATCCTATGTGAAAACCAATCCCTCAAAATATCCTATGTTCTCTAAACTTATCCTCTCCAAACCCATTGCTAGCTATTTGACCTAACATGTATGATTGTTGTTGCCCGTCCATATGGAAATCTTGGTTAAAATCTTTCAAAACTGGAATCAAGATGCTCATTTCATAATTGGAATAATTTTTCTCAGTAATCCTAAGAAATCTAAATAAAAGACTATTTTGGTTCCTATAATTCTTATGCAGCCGTATGTAAACTTTTATTTGTTTTTCTTTCGCAAACAATTTTCTTGTTTATGATAAACATCTTTTGGACATTTTCTTGAGCTCAAACACTGGGATTGTTTAGCATTGATTTGCTATTGAGGAGCAAAGGGGCCTGTTAAGAGTCTCATCAAGTCTGAAACATACTGAGCACCACTATGCAGTTACAATTTTAATGGTGGTTGGAGAATTGTTTCTCAAGTCTCAAGGAAGACTGCCATGGGATGCACACACATATTTTGGTCTTGATAGTTAGAATCGCGTCGTTTATTTAACTTTCTGATAATTATAAGTTGTCAAAATGCGTTGCTAAAGTTGCTTTGAAAATTGATATTAAGAAAGGAGACTTTCCATATTATTCGTTCCATGACTCCAAATGATTCAAAACTGAGAGGCTCGATAAGTTAATTCTGCTTGATATTTTTGACTCCCAGCTAATAATGTGCATTGCATCTTCCTGAACTTCTGCTATTGATTTGATTTTGTTTTATTTGATTTACTTTCTTCATATCTATGAGTTTACTTATGGTTGTATGACATGCAACCTGATAATGTAAGCTTCTTATTTAAACATAGTTCAACTTTGTAAAGCTTTGATTTTGCCCACTTCTTTTTGCAGCATTGCAGCATTGGTTTTGTGAAATCTGATAAAAAACCAACAATAACCTCACGCGTACTTATGGACTACTGTTGCATATACCACAACCTTATATCAGAACTTTTCCAAATTGTTGCTTGTAGATCATGCAAGAGAGAGAAACGGGACGACCTCGTGGGTTTGGATTCGTGACCTTCTCTGACCGGCGAGCCATGGAGGATGCCATTCGGGAGATGCACAACCAGGTGCTGGATGGCCGGACCATCTCTGTGAACAAGGCCGTGCCGAAGGTGGCTTCAGACGATCGTGGATATGGTGGCTACGATGGCGGTCGTGGGGGTGGGGGTGGCTACTCAGATAGTGGAAGAGGAGGTTATCGTGGCAGTAGCGGCGGGGATGGTCCAGGGGGCTCTGATTGCTTCAAGTGTGGACATCCTGGGCACTGGGCTCGAGATTGCCCTTCTGGAGGAGGAGGTGGTGGCGGTAAACTATCTTCACGCTCCAGGTTCGATGGTGATGGAGGGGTTGGCCGTGAGGACCGCTACAGCGACCGTTATGGGGACCGGGACCGTGTGGACAGCAGGGATAGATATGGCAGCAGTGGACGAGACCGATATGGTAGTGCTCGTTCAGGTGGAGGTAGTGATAGGTACGGTGGGGCTCCTGATCGTTATCCGCACAATGGATATGGGAAGGAACGAAGCTACGATAGGGATGGTGGCGGACCGAGAGGTGGTGGTGGTGGCAGTCGCAGTGACAGGTACGGCGGCGGTGGTCCGGCAAGGTACGAGGGTGGGGGGAGCTACAGGGAGAGACCTGGACCTTATGATCGACCCAGCAGGGGAGGGCGTCAGTCCTCTTTGGATGGTCACTACTGATGGTGGTGGTAGATTTTAGAGAGGTTATCAGTGTCTGGTGAAACCTTGGTTAATATTTCTTGTTTGTAATATGGAAGACTTTAGTTGACATCTTTTTATTATGTCCTTAGTGATGTGTTTGAACTGTAAGTTTAAATCTCTTTTGTTATGTAAGCTGAATTCCCTCTTTGAAGTTTGAACTTCTTTGCCAGGTTTCAGGTTTCACTACTGAGTCCATATTTAGGTCAACTGTGTATTATATAAAGGAAAATAATAATAATGATAATTATTATTATTGGATTAAATAAAACACAATTACAACAATTATTATTATTATAAATTATAACAATTATTATTATTATAATTATTTTTCAAAACTAAGTATTTGCATTAGAAAAATAATAATTATAATTGTGTTATTAATTTTGGTTCATAAATTTTATATTTTTCACTATTTATAATTTACACTTCCACTTTTCAGTTTTCACTTTTTATCCCAACCAAACACATTTGTTTAATTTTTCACTTCTCATTTCTCACTTCCTATCTTAACCAAACAGTTTTGTCCCCTACTAGGGGGACAAGAAAGTGCATGGATTCCTAATCCCTTTTCCTTCTTGAAAGTGTAAATCCAACACTTCCAACACTTAGGCCTCGTTTGGTTCACGGATTTAAGGAAGTAGGAAAGGAAAGTTGTTCCTTTCCTTTGTTTGGTAACCACAAACTTGGGAATCAATTTCCTCACAAGGAGAAAAATTGGAGGAAATATGGTTCCACTCATGACCCATGGGATTGATTTTCCCTCCTCCTTTCCTAACATTTATTACAAAAGTTATGACAAAAGTAACCATGTGTTATTGCTTATTTTACCATTAATGTTATTTTTCATAATGTTATTTTTATTTTATATGTAAGAATATTATTGGAACATTGCTATATTTTTGCTTTCCTTTCTTGCACCAACCAAACAACGGAAAGAAAATGTGACAGGAATCCTACTTTCCTATTCCCATGGAAAATACAAAGGAATGCATTTCCTTTCCGTGAACCAAACGAGGCCCGTTTGCTAACAACCCCTTAGCAAAGATGTAAAAACATAAGGTTGTAAAAGCATGTCAACTTAAAAACTCATATATCGAAAATAAATCATTCAAAAAGGGTGACTATTATTTTATTCAATTTGAGAACTACAATTTTTTTTTATACAAAAATACTTAAAATAATATCTAAATGTTTTAAAATAAATTCTAAATTTATTATTTTTTATACCAAAAAATTAGATACTTCGATATAAAGCCGTCGATTCCGATATCAACAGGAAGAGTCCAATTTTATAATTTGGTTTATGGTGGCTAGGAAAGTTTCTACCTCATGATTCTTGCTTCCTATCATGGCCATTGGTGGTCTTATGTTTTTTTCCTGGTGGCTAGGAAAGTTTCTACCACATGATTCTTGCTTCCTATCATGGTCATTGGTGGTCTTAAATGTTTTTTTTTTCTTTCTTCTTGTACTAAAATTTTGATGTTCTCAACCTTTCTTGTGCTTCTAGGGTTTACTCTTCATAGATGGATGCCTTGTCTTTCTGCATCCAAGCAATGTGATTTTCACACAAATAAAATTGGAATGATTCGTGTCATATTAGAGGCTCTCAAAGTCGGTGATAACTTTTGGCTACTATCCTACTATATACTTGTGATTAAAGCTTTATGTGCTCTACCTAATTGTCTCAAATTCCCTTTTTGATTACTTGCAAAAACAATAATATAGAGTGATATTATCGTATTTTATATGTTTGTATAGATATCATTCAAATGGTTAATTGTGTTATCTCATTGCAAATAACTGTCAACTTTTCATGTATATATTTTTTTTTTTTTTGCGATGTCCGACGTAACGCACAGGACTTTGTGCATACTGTATTGCATGTCATTTGGATCTACTGCCTCCAATCACACACATATGTCCACACATTTTCTGCAATTCGATCACGAGACCGTCCGCTTAACAAAGACGGTTATACCTCTCCTTGTTGACCACGAAAGCAAGCTGAGTTCGGTCCTGAATTACACTTTGTGCACTTCTTTTGTATATAATTTTGATACAAGAAGTTAAGTACTTGGGTGCCATTTCATTACACTTTTTCGTTTCGCAGGTCCGGTCCTAAAATTTTTTCGTACCCATGACAAAAATTAAAGTTGTGTCCTCGTTAAAAAAAAAAAGTAAAATAAAACTAAAAAAATCATAAATCGTAAAATAATAATAATAATAATAACAACATTAGGTATTGAATTCACGTTCTTTACATAAGTAGTGTAAATGAAAATCAATTTCGTTAAATAAGTCATTCTATCAAATTATGTGACACTAATATTTAAAATAATACCAAATGTTATATATAATTTTTTTTTCCTTTTTTGCCCCTCATTATTTTGGGCCTTTGATTGACGGATTGCTTTGTATCGGCCGTCCTTTTTTTTAGTAATGATTCAATCATACATGTATTTTTTCTTAACAAAGATTCAATTATACATGTATGCCTTTTAGGGCTTGTTTGGTATCCGGATTTCACTATTTGAATTTGGATTTGAAAATCCTCCATATCCAAATCATGGATTTCAAGATTCAAATCCAACTCCAACTAAACATAGGATTTAGATTTATGATTAATAATGAAATTATAGTCATAATCAATAATTAAGCTATTAATTAATTATAGTTATTATTATTTATAAAATTAATAATTAACGATTAGTAATTAGCAATTAGTAATTAATAATTGACGATTAGTTATTATTAATTATAAAATTAATAATTAATAATTAGTTAATTTTTAAATAAATAACGATTAATAATTAATAATTAATAATTAACGATTAATAATTAATAACTATAAATTATAATTAACGATTAATAATTAATAATTAACAATTGATAATTTTTTATTAACGATTAATAATTATAAATTATAATTATTGATTAATAATTAATAATTAACGATTAATTAACTATAAATTAAATATTTTAAAAATAGTAATTATAAATTAATATTATTATGATTAGTAAATTATTAATTAAATTATTATAAAATATGATTCTAATTGTGATTAAAATATTATTAATTAAGATTATAATAAAATAGTTATTAACAAATTATTAATTAATATTATAATAATACTAATAAATTATTAATATGATTATAACCAAATTAACTAATTAACTAATTTTTTAATTAATAATACTAAACATAGGATATAATTATTAATTAATATTATAATAATACTAATAAAAATATTAATTAATATTATAATAATAATATAATAATACTAGTAAATTATGATTATTAATAATTAACAAATTATTAATTAATATTATAATAATACTAATAAATTATTAATTACGATTATAACGAAATTAACTAATTAACTAATTTTTTTAATTAATAATACTTTTTTATCAATTAATAATACTAATAAAATAGTTAGCTTTTTTTTATTAATTAACTAATTTGTAACGAAATTATTAAAGATTAACTAATTTTTAATTTACTAATTTTTAACAAAATTATTAAATAATAAATATTTTAACGAAATTATTAAAGAATAATTATTTTTTTCCTCCAAAATCCAACCAAATCCAAGTTTTGAATTTTGTCATACTTTCCATATCCAAATCCATCTCCAACCAAACATAGAATTCCATGGATTTGTCTCCAAATCCATAAAAATCCAAATCCCACCTCCAAATACGATTTACCAAACACACCTTTAGCAAAAAATGAGTAAGATATGTATATAATGCGGGTTCTCTGGTAACAATTCTATATCAGAATATAATTCTTGAGTGACCCTTGTGGTTATTGAAAAGAGCCATAAAATCCTAACTGGATGACAGAAGATTAGTAGATCAAGTTACGGGAGCATATTATTCCTTCTATTAATAAATACTGAAAGCTGAAAAACAGTGGGCCCTAAAGACATGCAAAACAGTATGCGTAAAATCTCGAACATTATGTTGGATATCTCAAAATAATAATAATCTTGTATATAGTTAAACTGGTACAAAAAGCCCACATTACGCATAAACTTTCATGCATCTTTATGATATCCAACCCAATAAAATATCTTAGCTATATTTAATGTAAACTAGCAGTGCCCCCGTGCGATGCATAGAATCTATATCTAATACTATTTTATTAAAAGTGTTTATAATATGTATGTATGATAGTATATGAAATTGAAACAAAAGTTGGTAACTATTTTTTTGGAAAATAAATAACAAAACTATCTTTCAATTTTTACACAGAAGAAAAAAATAGCATAAAAAAGATTAGATTAAACTTCAACAACGTAATCATCCTCAGGATTAACTATGTAATTCACAAAATATAATTCTAATATGTATTGTTCTAAATGAACTAATGATAAAATATTGGTTATGTGAAAATATCGTACCCAGTTACCTCATAGAGACGCACAAGCCGAACCTTCAAATTCCAGAAGGGTTTTGAAGGACTCACATCACGAATAAGAGAGAAAAATTGAGCCATAGGAATTTTGTGGACAAGTTAAAAATTTGTACATTCAAATACATGCTTTCATCTATTTATAGACAAAAAAGAGAAGCTTAATAAGAGCCTTAATTGGGAACCCAACCGCAGCCTTATTGGGAACCCAATGGAAAATCCAGCAAATGCACATTCTTTGGTACTAAAATTAATAGTTAATGAATGGAATGAATCTGCAAATGAATGGAAGTAGAATAGTTTGAGGCACTATTTTAATTGGGAACCCAAAAGAGTGCTATATTTTCCACTTTGGGCAGAAAAACATTAATTAACATGATGCATCAACTATTGTTAAGTAAACAATTTTAATTACCAATAAGTATGCATTAACTATTCTACTGCCACATTTTAGGCCATAATGTATGTATCCCAATTAACTGTTACATTTATTTTCCACTTTGGGATACATTAATTGTGGATGCATTAATTGTGGACACATTTTAGGCCACTATTTGCAGCCTATTAACTATTCTACTGCCACATTTTAGGCGGAAAAGCCACTATTTTGCTATTATATATATAGAGATTAGAAGTGGTGCATATTTACACGACAAGTCTATTTTAAAATAGTACTAAATATATCAAAATGATATTTATTTTTGAGTTAATGAACATTTATTGCAGTTAAAAATGTATAATTATTGGTGGTGAATAATTATACGGTTATTTATAAGAGCACATCAATTTTTGATCGGAGCTAGTCCGGATTGGGGCTAGTCCAGATTTTGGGGGAATTTACTCAGGACAATCCATTTTTTTTACTCCTAAGGCTGTCCCAAACTCAATCCCCCCCTCCCCAAATCCATAGTTTTAGTTTCATTTCTAAATTTTCTTCTCTCTTCCAAAACCCTAATTCCTCTCTTCTTCTTCTTCTTCTTCTTCTTCTTCCTCTTCTCCTCCACCATTCCTCCATTCCTAAGCAAGAACTTATAATCTTCTTCTCCAACATCTTCCTCTTCTCCTCCACCATCCTTCTCTTCTCAACAAGACCGATGGCACCCAAACCATCCTCACAAACAAGGTACAAATTCTTTCTAAAACTTTCTCTATTTGTTTCCAAAACCCTAGAAATTTATTTCGAAAATTCAAGCATCCATTACATTATTTATTTCAATTGTTTGTATCCCATTTGAATTAAACAACATTTGAAGTGGGGAATTAACCATTTGAATTAAACCCAAGTATGCACGAATGAGGAAAACCCGCGTCAACCAGGACTGCCCAATTTTCTGGCAGTCCTACGAACTGATAGGACTGCTAGAAAACTGGGCAGTCCTAAGTCACAACATGTGAAACAAAGGACTGTCATGTTTTCTAGCAGTCCTGAATGTATGTAGGACTGCTAGAAAACTGGACAGTCCTTTATTTCACTTGCTGTGACTTAGGACTGCCTAGTTTTCTGGCAGTCCTATCAGTTTGTAGGACTGTCAGAAAATTGGGCAGTCCTGGTTTGTACTTGTTGAACATCAATTTTTGTAGGACAGCCATAATTTCAATATTCTCTAATTAAGATTCAATATTTGTAGTCACGAACCGAATCCGAAGGATGTAGCACCCAGTTTCCCAAATGAGGGTAATTTTAAAATTTTGTGTTTATAATTATTTTAATAATGATATTTAATTCATGATATGATTTTTGGTGATTTTAAATTATTTTAAAATTATTTAAATCAATGACTTGTGGTTTTGACATTTTGCTAGTGAAATCCTAGAGACTGTTTGACCTAGAGCCTAACCATGTGATTATGATATTTTAATGTCATTTTTGGCCTAAGGATATTTTTGCATTTGACCTCTTTGAATTATTTTGATATTTATTTTATTATTTATAATATTGTTTTGGGGTTATTTGAGTCGGATTCAAATTTTAACTCATTTCGACTTGTATCGGGGACCCGGGGTAGTTTTGACTCTAGTGGGACCCACACTAGTTAGGCATGGCCCACATGATATTAATTTTAGTCCACATGATAGAAATATTTTAGTTAGAGGTTAGACTAATTATTATGGATAAGGTTAGTGTGATTAGAGACTTTATAATGACTAATTTAGCCCCAACCAATTAGCCCTTTCCTTATACTCATAGAATAGGTTAGTAGGGGCTTTTGGACTTTTCCTAATAGGACAAAATCACCTTTATGGCCAGCCACAATAAGGATAGGGTTGAGCCTCCCATTTGTCATTATCCATCTATTTTTCTCTCTCTTGTTCTTTCCCAAATTCCTAGAGAGCAATTCCTAGCAATTTCTCCACCAAATTATTCCATTTCACCACCAAATCTTCTTCTTTCCTTCTCCATTCTAGTCAAGGAGGAAGCTACCCAAGTTTGGGAGGATTCGGAGCTCGTTCGTGTCCTTTTGGAATCTCTACGTGTCGGTGTCGGTGTCGCTCTGGAAAGGTTTTTCTTCGATTCGATCTACCGGGAGGTATAAATTCCTTCTCCTTTTCATTTTCTCATGCATATAGGTCTATTTTGAACCCATAGGAATGACCCCCACGGTTGTATCTCCATTTGTGTCCATTTTGTGTCCATTTGGAGGTCATAGGAGTGTCCTTTGTGTTGTGGATGTGTTCATGTTACATATATAGATTTATATATATATATATATATATATATATATATATATATATATATATATATATATATATATATATTATAATGAGAGTGTATCTATATTTATATATGTAATAAATGGTTCATGATGATTATATAATCAAGTTTGTGAGTGTGGTTCCTCATATTATTATTGCTATTATTATTGTGGATAATTAGGATATATATTGTGTATTCTTTTGGCTCAAACTATTTAAATCCGTCATGATTTTTATCCACGTTTTTAATTTCAGCCCTAACTTAGAAATATCATAACTTCTAGCTCAAAGCTCGGTTTAATCTCTCATTTTTTTTAAAAGAAGCGTATTGAAGTTAGCTTTCCAAAAACATATATTAATAGGCCTAATTATTTCTGTAACTTTCTGGAGAATTATTTGAGTGTCAGCTGTACGAAAGACAAACGCGTTCTCGGTGTTTTCGCGATTTCGGGAGTTTCCGGAAACGAAAACGCGATCCGTTTGAAGTTTCAGAAAGCTAACACATAGATATATAATATACTTTAATCCTAGATTTTAGTTCATGCTAAGATGGTACAGTATTGATTATTAGTAGGAGTTACTATTCGGCATATGCATTTTGTGCACCCTTGTGTGTAATATAATGTTCTATTTGATTTTAACCCATGTTAATGTATATACATTATGTAATTAAATAGAGAATGCAAGCATGAGTAAATAGTTAAATAAATGATGTATGAGGTGTAAGTATCCTATCTAATGTAAGCATGTATAAGTATGGCTTGTAATGAATATGTAGGTTCTATAGTATGTAATGTATGGTGCATATAGTGGTGCAAGAGAATAATGAATGATGAATGAATGCAAGCATGAATGTAATATAATAATAGATATAATGTATGCAATATACAAGTTAATGAGATGTAATGTTCTATGTTAACACAAATCGTATATTACCTCATGTACCCCTTACACTATGTCGACACTATCACATTTGACACTTTGTTCACTTACACTTTGACACTCTTTGATATGTATACACTATGTATGCCCATTTAACCCTCATTTGCCCATTTGCCATGTTCACATACACACACATAGCCTCTTAAATAAGTATTTATGAATATAGTTAACTTAGCTATGTATGTATATTATATATATATATATATATATATATATATATATATATATATATATATATATATATATATATATATATATATATATATATATATATATGTTAGCATATTGTGTTGCAATATATAAGTTTATATAACCATTTGAAATGCCATGATTATAGACCTAATGTTGAATACCAATATATGCATGTGTATATATCTGTAGACATATATAGCTTAAAGTAATAGATTACCTAGTGTATATCCAATGTGAATTCTTGCCTATTTGAGTATTGAATAATTGCATGCTATATAGAGTTAGGTGTATGTTGGCTTGTATAGCCTTGTATTGATGTGTGCTTGCTAGGATAGTCTTGGTTAGGCCTAGTAAGACTTACTGGGTTAGGACATGACCTAGTTTGACCTAGTTTGACTAGTACAGTTGACCAGAGTTGACCAAGGGTTGACTTTGGCCTAGTTTGACCTAGATTCATGTAGAATGCATTGTAGTGCTTTATATTACCCTTCTGGACATGTTGTGACTTGTGCTGTTCTAATTAGGAGCCAGACACCTCTCCTCGGACAGCATCTTTACCTTGGACATTCAGATATCAGGCGAGTACATTCTCTGATCGTTTCATACTTGTCACGACTTATATTCTCGCTCTAGATTACTTTTACTTGATGCTGTCACATTATCATCACGGATTGGTACTATATGGATCTCTTCTTGGGATGTTATCCCCCTTAGCGGGCGCATCGGATACTTTATGACATGTGTTTCATGTACATCATGTATTCTTTGCTTCTGCGTTATTCATGTACACTCATGTTCTCTCATGTTCTTACATGTACGTTCATGTACTCTCATGTTCTTTCATGTACGCTCATGTTTCCTCATGTGTTTCTTGTATAACCAAAATATCATGTCCGTAACGTAACTTGAATAGATCCTTGTGTATTGATTGTGGGTAGGGGTGAGTATAAATGGTCATGTGATTTACCCATCATGTTCACTCTGTTACTTTTCATGTTTTATCATGTACAACACAGCCTTATTGGCTGATGTCCTACATGTTCACTCATGTACATCATGTTCAACCTAAGCCAATTACATGCCATCTCGTACTCTAAATCACTAGTCACTTACAGTTCTTACTTATCATGTATATATTTCCAGTTATCAAATATCTCTCATGTTTTCATGTATATCTTTTTACAGTATTTCATGTATCTTATTCTATTGTCTGCTTTATATTTTCTGACATGATATGAACTGCATGAGATGTATTGTGCTCGCTCCTGTCCTGACTGGACCTGTTGATAAATTTTACAGATGGCCTAGGATTGCCTGCTAGCCTAGAGGAGACACAGTAGAGGTTGTTTAGATAGTTATTTTATTTTGTCGGGAGTTGTATTTACTTTGTGGATTACTATATTTGAGTTTTGAGATGTATTTCTGGGTTTATGTATCTTAGACACTTAGACTTCTATCTCCTGTATCTCTTTTGGATTTCATGTTTTATCTATCTTTATCATGCTCTACCTTAGATGTGATTGAGACTGTATCTGTTATGTCACCCCCATTCGGGGAGTATAAACTGTTTATCCTTATACTGCTAGATGCATGAGACCTAGGACAGCGTTCTACCGCCGACACTGCGGCGTAGGTTGGGCGTTGTTACGTTCTCGTGCCCTAACTCTAGGGTGCGGGTCGTGACACGTTTTTAGTGGTGGCCCATGCAGGTCGAGTTTATGTAGTGGTATTCGAACTTGAGTACCACTACAGCCTGCAGTAGGATTAGGATATATTTTGAAGGTACTCAATCACAGTTAGGAACCCTTGAGAGATTCCTGGGACGACCCTGGAGAATCTTATTTAACTTCGATTTGAAAATTCTCTTTTTCCCTTGATTTGATTCATTTTCACTTTTTGTTGTTAAATTTGATTTTAATGGATTATTGTTGAATTTGAGTTTGTATTTGTCAATTTTGATGGATGATTGTCGAATTTTGAATTTTGATGATAGCTGTTGCATTCAAGTTTGTATTTTGATGGATTTTGTTTATTTTTGAATTTTGATGTTCGTTAATAAATTTGATTTAATTTTTGAGTATTCATTATTGATTAATTTAATTTTTGGCAAGATGAAATTATATGGGCTAGATCATCTATGTTATGGAATCTAGTCTTCTATAGTCACATTAGCCAGCATGGTGAGGACATATAGTCTGACTCTGGATATATTTCTCGGGTGTGGGAATTTAAGGTTTTCGCAGCCAAGCTAGCGGTACCGCAAAAATGTTAAATACCATGATTCTAGAGATATGTGCATAAGTCAAGGGCTCTGTGATTATCGTAGCCTTGCTTACTAGTATGACGAGGATTTAGAGTACATGATTTTGGATAGACGCATATGATGATCAGATTGCACCTTAAATATTTTTGAACATGTTTTCTCTACTTTTGTTCAGTCACTCAAAAAAAAAAGAATTATTATTTGTTGTTTTGTCTAGTTTCCTATTATTTAACTCGGGAGTAAGTTTAGTTGGTTTTATAAACCTTGTAAAATTTCTTGCTATGAGTTTTTCATAATACAATGAATCGATGATTTTGTTAGACTTCATCTTGAATTTGATATTTTAGCTCTGGATTTCAAAATCGTGCCTTCTTTAAACAGATAAGCAGAACAGATTTTAGCGTTATTTCTTTCTTGCTATTATCCTTGTATTAAATAATAATGATAATAAAGCTGCCTTGATTACGTCAATCACCTGCTTGCAATCTTGGTAGAGATCTAAATGTTGGTCTTAACGTAGAATTAATTTTTTTTGGGACATGAGAATATATGAGTATATTTACATAGTGGACACTTGCCTGATACGTATGCATGCTACACTTGATTTTCCACCTATCTAAATACATATTAATATGTTGTTAATGTTAAAATTTTTAAAACCCTAATATTTCTGGTTTTCTGCTTTTCCAGTTTAAATTCATAATTTAAATATAAATTTCATGTTATTAGTTTTGTCTACATAACTGCACATGTATGATATCTGCAGAGTTTCAATTTTTAGAGAAATTGGTTAAGTTATGTTAAATTTGTAAAATCTGAGACTGCAATATGTTAATATTACACTGGTTTAAATATTAGCTTATTTTCAGATTTTGTATGTAAATGCTGAACTAAAACTGGGTTTAACCTTTCAATACTAAGCTATAACCCTGTACAAGGACACACACACACCCTAACTTAGTATACGCTGTCATGTAACCTAACCTTTCCTCTCTATGTTAGGATCACATACTTGTATAGATATATATAGAGCTTAGGCATACATGTTATAATATATGTATATACTTAACTAAATCTCTACCTCTTATAGATGTTTATGGTTAGCCATGCATGTTATGATTAAATAGGTTGTGTATTGTAGGTTGTTAACCCATATGCCATGAGTAGTGTAACAGGATAGCTCATATACAATTTCATGTATATTTCACATACACCCATACACACACAAACCACATAACATTACATAATGCTAGTTTTTCCTCTCTAACGCTCTCTCTGTATATATATATTGTGATTTGGATTTCAATGCAAGTGATTTTCAATTCCTTAATTTTTGAATTTGATTTTCTGTACCCTTTTTCAGATAATTGGTAGTTGCCTTTATTTTGTTTTGATAAGTACCAGTTTCATATAGGATGGTAGACCGCCTTACAGTTTTGATGGTTTGTTGTTTCTGTAACTTCTCTAGTTTAGCACCCTAGATTGCTTGTATATTTTGATACCCTATGACCGTTTCGGTTAGCATGACTAGTATACCTAGATGAGACTTTCACTACCACCGTATGCCATGACCCTGTATGTCGTTCTTTTGATCACATGATTTGTTTTAATCTGGGACTTTAATTGTGGGGGTTTGACCTAGAGAGAGTATGGACATTTTAATTTCGAGAACGAAATTTTTCTAAGGTGGGTAGAGTTGTAGCACCCAGTTTCCCAAATGAGGGTAATTTTGAAATTTTGTGTTTATTATTATTTTAATAATGATATTTAATTCATGATATAATTTTGGTGATTTTAAATCATTTTAAAATTATTTAAATCAATGACTTGTGGTTTTGACGTTTTGCTAGTGAAATCCTAGAGACTGTTTGACCTAGAGCCTAACCATGAGATTATGATATTTTAATGTCATTTTTGGCCTAAGGATATTTTTGCATTTGACCTCTTTGAATTATTTTGATATTTATTTTATTATTTATGATATTGTTTTGGGGTTATTTGAGTCGGGTTCAAATTTTAACTCATTCCGACTTGTATCGGGGACCCGGGGTAGTTTTGACTCTAGTGGGACCCACACTAGTTAGGCATGGCCCACATGATATTAATTTTAGTCCACGTGATAGAAATATTTTAGTTAGAGGTTAGACTAATTATTATGGATAAGGTTAGTGTGATTAGAGACTTTAGAATGACTAATTTAGCCCCAACCAATTAGCCCTTTCCTAATACTCATAGAATAGGTTAGTAGGGGCTTTTGGACTTTTCCTAATAGGACAAAATCATCTTTATGGCCAGCCATAATAAGGATAGGGTTGAGCCTCCCATTTGTCATTATCCATCTATTTTTCTCTCTCTTGTTCTTCCCCAAATTCCTAGAGAGCAATCCCTAGCAATTTCTCCACCAAATCATTCCATTTCACCACCAAATCTTCTTCTTTCCTTCTCCATTCTAGTCAAGGAGGAAGCTACCCAAGTTTGGGAGGATTCGGAGCTCGTTCGTGTCCTTTTGGAATCTCTACGTGTCGGTGTCGCTCCGGGAAGGTTTTTCTTCGATTCGATCTACCGGGAGGTATAAATCCCTTCTCCTTTTCATTTTCTCATGCATATAGGTCTATTTTGAACCCATAGGAATGACCCCCACGGTTGTATCTCCATTTGTGTCCATTTTGTGTCCATTTGGAGGTCATAGGAGTGTCCTTTGTGTTGTGGATGTGTTCATGTTACATATATAGATTTATATATATATATATTATAATGAGAGTGTATCTATATTTATATATGTAATAAATGGTTCATGATGATTATATAATCAAGTTTGTGAGTGTGGTTCCTCATATTATTATTGCTATTATTATTGTGGATAATTAGGATATATATTGTGTATTCTTTTGGCTCAAACTATTTAAATCCGTCATGATTTTTATCCACGTTTTTAATTTCAGCCCTAACTTAGAAATATCATAACTTCTAGCTCAAAGCTCGGTTTAATCTCCCATTTTTTTTAAAAGAAGCGTATTGAAGTTAGCTTTCCAAAAACATGTATTAATAGGCCTAATTATTTCTGTAACTTTCTGGAGAATTATTTGAGTGTCAGCTGTACGAAAGACAAACGCATTCTCGGTGTTTTCGCGATTCTGGGAGTTTCCGAAAACGAAAACGCGATCCGTTTGAAGTTTCGGAAAGCTAACACATAGATATATAATATACTTTAATCCTAGATTTTAGTTCATGCTAAGATGGTACAGTATTGATTATTAGTAGGAGTTACTATTCGGTATATGCATTTTGTGCACCCTTGTGTGTAATATAATGTTCTATTTGATTTTAATCCATGTTAATGTATATACATTATGTAATTAAATAGAGAATGCAAGCATGAGTAAATGGTTAAATAAATGATATATGAGGTGTAAGTATCCTATCTAATGTAAGCATGTATAAGTATGGCTTGTAATGAATATGTAGGTTCCATAGTATGTAATGTATGGTGCATATAGTGGTGCAAGAGAAAAATTAATGATGAATGAATGCAAGCATGAATGTAATGTAATAATAGATATAATATATGCAATATACAAGTTAATGAGATGTAATGTTCTATGTTAACACAAATCCTATATTACCTCATGTACCCCTTACACTATGTCGACACTATCACACTTGACACTTTGTTCACTTACACTTTGACACTCTTTGATATGTATACACTATGTATGCCCATTTAACCCTCACTTGCCCCTTTGCCATGTTCACATACACACACATAGCCTCTTAAATAAGTATTTATGAATATAGTTAACTTAGCTATGTATGTATATTATATATATATGTTAGCATATTGTGTTGTAATATATAAGTTTATATAACCATTTGAAATGCCATGATTATAGACCTAATGTTGAATACCAATATATGCATGTGTATATATGTGTAGACATATATAGCTTAAAGTAATAGATTACCTAGTGTATATCCAATGTGAATTCTTGCCTATTTGAGTATTGAATAATTGCATGCTATATAGAGTTAGGTGTATGTTGGCTTGTATAGCCTTGTATTGATGTGTGCTTGCTAGGATAGTCTTGGTTAGGCCTAGTAAGACTTACTGGGTTAGGACATGACCTAGTTTGACCTAGTTTGACTAGTACAGTTGACCAGAGTTGACCAAGGGTTGACTTTGGCCTAGTTTGACCTAGATTCAGGTAGAATGCATTGTAGTGCTTTATATTACCCTTCTGGACATGTTGTGACTTGTGCTATTCTAATTAGGAGCCAAACACCTCTCCTCGGACAGTATCTTTACCTTGGACATTCAGATATCAGGCGAGTACATTCTCTGATCGTTTCATACTTGTCACGACTTATATTCTCGCTCTAGATTACTTTTACTTGATGCTGTCATGTTATCATCACGGATTGGTACTATATGGATCTCTTCTTAGGATGTTATCTCCCTTAGCGGGCGCATCGGATACTTTATGACATGTGTTTCATGTACATCATGTATTCCTTGCTTTTGCGTTATTCATGTACACTCATGTTCTCTCATGTTCTTACATGTATGTTTATGTACTCTCATGTTCTTTCATGTACGCTCATGTTTCCTCATGTGTTTCTTGTATAACCAAAACATCATCCTCTTCTTCTTCTTCACAACCCTCTCCTCCTTCCTCCTTCACTCCATTATCAACACCACCACTCTTCATCAAACAACCACCATCACCATCTCCACACACTACCACCTCCACCACACCAACCGCCGACACACCGTGCCCTGGCGACCGCCGCCGTGCCGTGCGCCACCACGTGGCCGACGCGCCCCGGCAGCAGCAGCAGCGAGGCAGCCGCAGCAGCGCGCGCACAGCCGCGCGCGAGAACCGGCTAACCGCGCGGTGCGGTGCCGCCGCCGCCGGCCGTGGCCGACCAACCATGGCCGGGCAACCTCGGGCGAGGCCCCCCTTGCCGCCTCCGTCGTCCCCGACGCGGGAAATGGGCTATCCGTGCGTTTTGCACGAGATCCCGCCGTGACGCGCGCGGGAACGGAACACAAAATTCGTGCCCAGGACAGTAACTTCGTGCTGATTTTTTGGACAATCCGACCGTTGAATCAGTAATTTTCTTAGCTCCGTCGCAATCTCGGTATATACTCCTTCATCCCTCTCAAATTTCATCCGTTAATTTTGTCGTTTGATAGATCAAAACCAGCCACCAAGTTGACACTTTAAATTGTGTTATTTTTGGACAGTTTTGTGGAGCCGACTTCGTCAGCTCGTAACTCCACCGTCGCAGCTCCGATTGGCGCGCTACCAGTTCCTGTGCGTAGCTGGTATAACCCTCTTCCTACCCCTCCAGTTTCATTTCATTGTGAGCACGTTTGATTGGTTGAATTCGACGCCAAAGTTGGCCGTCCGAATTCGTAATTTTCAACTTATAAAATTCCATTTTGAACTCGGGACTCCGGATTCAATTTCTGATACCACCAGTAGAATCGTGGCGTCGTTCTGGCATGTTTTCATATAAAGTTTGTTAGATTTGGAGGACGTGGGCCCTGGCACGCATTTCGGTGCAAAGCGGGCCCCATAGTCCGGGTCAACGGGACTTTTTGACGCCGGCTCATCGGAATCCAATTTCGGATATACCGTTGAGTTCGTATCATCATTCTGGACTCGTTGACATATAGTTTGCTGAGTTTCGAGGACATTGGCTCCGACACGCTTTTCCGTGCAAATCGGTTTCCAATATCCGGGTCAACGAACCAAATCTGAGATCGGGTCATCGGAATCCAATTTCGGATATACTGTTGAGTTCGTATCGTCATTCTGGATTCGTGAACATATAATTTGTTAGGTTTTGTGCACTTTTATTCTGGCATATTTTTCGGTGCAAATTGGGTCCGGCACGGACACTATTTTGGCCCGAAATTACCTTTTTGCCCCTGTGTCCAAATTGGACTTATGGATAGGCTATCCTAGCTAATTTGACCATTCTGGACACGTTGATAATGGTTGTTTCACCATCCGACAACATCTGTAGGTTTTTACCCTATTATTATAATACTTCTCTTTTATTCGTATGTTAGATCCTTGTAACGGAATTAAGATCCATCAATTTCACTGATTTCACCATCACTGAAATTGAATGTGTTGACCCCGTAGATGTTTATAGAGACTAGACTTGACCCTGTTTGACCATGGTTGACTGCTTTGACTGAACGTTGAAGTAGAGTCAACATTTGACCTAGTTTAACCTAGAGTTGACCATAGTTGACCAGTTGACCAAAAGTCACCTGTAAGTCAACCATTGACCCAATTTGACCTAGTTTGACTTGGTTTGACTTTCTGTGACCTAGTTTGACCTAGTGTGACTCAGTGTGACCTAGTTTGACTTAGTTGACTGAGTCTGACCTAGATTACGTAGCTTATACTATAGAATCAAGCCTAACACTGTTGAACCCTAATTAGCTTATATATATCTTATCTTTAGGTCTGTGGCATCACTCTGAGCATCGACCCCATTTGACAGCTCAGGACCGCAGACGAGTACATTCACTGATAGTTTTCATTGTTTTGATATCTGCTATATCCGATTCAGTCGTAGTGTCTTACTTGATTCTCAGTCACGATAGTTCACGGACTAGTATATACCGGATTCCTGTCATGAGATGTCATTCTTAGATTTTCTTGGGATACTGGTACTTGATCGATCTTGTTCTTGTACTTGTATTGACACCGATTCCTGAGAAGGTGTAGCTACCTTCTTAGGGAATCTCGTGCCATGACGTGCTATGTCCGGATCCGTATACTACTCGGGGATGGGGAATATTATAGATAGTATGATCAATGACCACCTTGAGTTACTACTTGTATCATAGCTATACCCTCACCTCACGATGGGTATAGCCTGACCTGTGCTACTACTTGCTTCATAGCTTACCATCCCGGCCGGGCCGAGTCCACGTACTTGTAGCCGGTCGGCTGGAAGCCTGATCTTGACCCATATCGATCACATTATGCTATAATATTCGAGGCACATTTTATATTTACTTTATCTTAGCATATATCCTGTTCTGTTCTACATACAGTACTTTTCACCATGCTATGATATACAGTTACTCACATGTTCTACATGCCTCTATGATGTACCTTGGTTGGAGACCAAGTTCTGCTCGGGAGAAGGGTTACAACCCCGGTCCTTGTTTGGTTTAAGGGTTGTAGCTCAGCTTCCGAACGGTTTCCAAGTCTTCATATATCTTTGTCTTGTATTTCATTATACTGTCTCTTATAGAATTTGTCAATTCATATGGAACTGCTGTTAGTGTTTGTACTTGCTCATTTTCCTGACAGGATACCGTTGATAATATTTTAGGAGTAGTTGTGCCATTATTGGACATCATGATGTTGCTAGCTGAGGTGGATCTCACTATCATTCTATGTGAGTTGCCTGGCAGTTATCCTTAGTTTGTCTTGTTTTCCTTCTTTATTTCCTGTCTTATGATTCCTTCTAGCAGTTTCTAGTTGTTCTTGTGCTTTAGTTATCTTCCTTGTCTTATCATCCCTAGCTGTTGTGATGTGACTAGAGTATATTTATAGTTATAGGCCTTCTAGACGTAGTGTATATTTATTGAGTACTAGACAGCGTTCTACCGCCGATACTGCGGCGTAGGCTGGGCGTCGTCTACGTATTCATACCCGTATATCCGGGTGCGGGTCGTGACACGTTTTTAGTGGTGGCCCACGCAGGTCAGTCTTTGTAATTAATGCGAAGTCGTGGTAGTACTTGAGCTTTTCTGTACTACTGCGAGCCTGCCCTAGGATTAAGGTTGAGTCATGGAATATTTTAGAAATTTGGTACTCAGTCACATATTAGGAACTCTTGGTAGATTCCAGGGATGACCCCTGGAAATCTTATTTCGAACTTTTCGAAACTTTTCCCATTTGTTCTTGTCCGTCCTGATTTCTGAAACATCTGTCCGTTATCAACTGTATTCTTTCTTTGGTTTGAGTTTATGGACCCCAGAGGGAAGGTATAAGTTGGACTTATACATCTTCTAGGTTGAGACGTGAATATGATTTGCCAGTCTCATATCAGGTTGAGATTGTTTTAGATTATATTCCAATAATTTCCTTTTATCTTGACCTAGATAGTACCTTTGGATATCTCCTGAGAATTTTCTTCTAAACTCTACTTCGGAATCTGTTTTCGCTAGTTTTCATTTACTTATCTTTGATTCGTTGTTGAATTTTAAATCTTGATTTTCGTTGTTGACTTCGATTTTGATTTTGTTGAAGATAAGTTTCTCTGGATTGAGTTAAGATATTCTGATAAACATATTTGATGAGGACGATGAGAACGATAAATGTCTACTTTACTTATGGAGTTTGGAATTTATCGCAGTCGTATTAGCTAGCCTGACAGGGACATGGAGCCTGATTTTGGATATGCTATCCTAGTTATGGTATTTAGATTCTCTTGCAGCCATACCGGTTGACGTGGTAAGGAATCTAGATGACATGATTATAGGGTGTATACCTTAGTTATGGACTTTATCGTTTATTGCAGCTATGCTTACTGGCGTGGCGTAAATTCTGGCAACATAATTTTGGATAGACGTGTATGGTTATCAGGTCATATCTTAAGTTGATTAACTTTTTTTGACCTATTGATCAAGGACAATCCCTACCATTATTTCTTGTTCCGTCATTTGTCTTCTCATCATATGATGATTTCCTCATCTTGTTATTACTTCATCCATCCTGATTAATGATGTCTTAATTACACCAATCACCTGTCTTTTATCCATTCCTGTCAACTGCACTGTGAAGTTATTTAAAATTTTGTTTCTTTTCACCTTGGAAGGGTTAAGGAAGTATCGTAAATTATCTCGTTCGGAAGGCGGATTTATTATCAAGTGGTATCTTGGTAGGAATATGGGATGTTGGATCTAGTGTAGAAATTTGAGATAGAAGTATGATTGAGGTTGAAACTGAAACCAAGGGATCGATATAATCAGTTTAGAAATGAGTTACTAGGATATTTCGAGAATGAATTACTTGGAAAGCAAGTTCAAGGATTTCAAATAAGAAGGACAATAGGATGTTGTCACGACCCGCACCCGGTTTTCGGATACGAGACGTGTCCAAGCCAGCCTACGCCGCAGAGTCGGCGGTAGAACGCTGTCAAGCCTGCAAGAAATAGATGCTCAAAATAAAACATTTGCTGCTCATTCACATTTCTAATTTATTACAACATTTACAACATTTATATTTAAAGGAAAAATAAAGTTTTACAATTAAGGAAATTGATACAAATGCTTGCTATTTCTAGGTTGTCTTCAGCATACCCAAGTCCTCCCAAGTGCTAATAGTGATCGCGGCTAAACCTGTAAAATGTTGGTTATCCAGTCAGGATTGGAACAAGCACACAAACCGACGGCAGTGCAAAACACAATAGAATTATCAAGACATGAAAATAGCATATGAGAAATGAAAACTGTAAGATAAAGTGATGTCATAGCACGATAGAGAGATAAACAAGGAAAAGCTAATAAAAGACATCTATCTAAGTGGTGTGAAATATCCTTTCGCCATGTAGACGGCTAGGGGGTAAAATCCGGCATACTGCACGTGTCGTGTGCAGCAGCTATCGTTCAAGAATAGACTCATGGGATATTTCTGGGTAGTCCACATGTATACTAAGATATTTCCCCTCCCGACAACTCCGTGTGACGAGCGTGTCAACAAGCAGCAAGATATATGTAAAGACATGAAATGAAAAGACTACTATGAATCGGAAAGCAATCAGAAAGTGCACTTGCCTGAGGTCCTTAGCTGGAGAAACCAATACTGTACCACACAATGAGCCACAAACAATCAACACATGTAGAAGTCTCCGGATGCTGAAATAAATAGTACCAACGTTCTCAGAATAGTCAAATTAGCTAGGATTGTCTGTCCTTAAGTCCAATTCTGAACACAGGGGCAAAACGGTAATTTCGAGCAAAAACGATATCCGCCGTTGGACCCGCTTTGCACCGAAAAGCGTGCCAGAGTCAACGGTCTCTAAAGTCATCAAACTACATGTCTACGAATCCAGTTTTCCGATACGAACCCAACCGTATGTCCAGAGTTGGATTTCGGCGGGTCGTGCACAAAATCGCCCGTTGAGCGGGACCGTGGGGCCCGCAAAACGACGTCGATTTCAACTGTCTCAGAATCGGACCAAACTTGGCATACAGGACCAGAAAAATGATACGGTCCTGTTGGCACAAGTTTCGTCTCGATCTGACGAGCATGCACAAAGTTATGACTGAATTTGCATTGGACGGATACGGGGCGATTTTGACGGATACGCGTCGAATTCGTCGCGCACACGCGACCAATTTGAATTCCGTAAAATCCTACACGACCACGAAGCTGTTACCCAGCTTTCGATCCTTCGGTGCACGACCACGTCGTCCCGATTGGCGTGACGCACGTCGTGTGGAACAAATTCAATATTTTGAAAACAGATTTTTGGGAAACTTTGGAATTCGATTTCTCGACGCTCAGTCGATGATTTCAAATTCCGCAAGAAGGGTGATGAAGACTTATATGTTGTCTAAAAGTCTCTTTAAAAAGTTTTTCTAGTATTAGACTGGGTTGATCGGGAACTATCTCGAAACATGAGGGTTTCGACTAGAAAACTGTTCTGATTTTTTAATAGTTTTTCGTCAACTTTGATTCGACATATCTTTTGATATGATGAACGAAATCGTGATCTACAAAGGGCAGGCTGTTCGTGTTCATGTTGTCTTCGCAACGAATCAATCGGATCGCGAAACGATGAAACGAGGAGAGAGGAAAGTACCTGCGAAGTGGGGGATTCGCAAACACTGCTGCTGCTGTCCTTCTCGCGCACGCGCGTATCCGCGCGCCCTCTGGCCTGGCCGTGGCTCCGGCGTCCTGTGCGGCGGCCAAGGGTGGCGCGCACGCGTGTGGGAGAAGTTAGGTTTTAGGGTTTGATGGGTTTTCGTTTCTCGCTCTCCCGTTCTCCCTATATATGACTAACAATCTACTGTACGCGGGGGGGTTCCTATTCGCTCGGGCTGGCCTGTGGGGGAGTAAGAATGGCCCGCACTGTTGCTACTATTGCTTCTAATGTTCATAAGCCAAGTGGTTGGGCTTTAGGGGGATTACGATTGGCTCGGGATTGCTTATTTGCTGCTGTTGTTGGGAATAACCTCTATTGCTCGGTTCTGAACCCGAATGGGGGTTCTCGGGTCTGTTGGGCTCGGGAAAGTGGGCCCATGGCTGGGTTTCCCTTCTTTCTATTTCTATCTCTTTTTATTACTCTATTAGCAATAGCTAAATTATGTATATATATATTTATACATACAAACTATACACCATACATATATTTATATATATTCACATATACATCTATTTATACAATATATTCTCATATACGCGTGTATATACACGTATACATTATATACATTTACAATATATACATATACATATTCACCTATACGCATATATATACAATATACATTTATATATATAAATAACTATACATTTAATATACTTTTATATACATAAATACTTATACACTTATTATACGTATATTTATATTTACACAATCATACACCTATGATAATAATACTATTTATTAATCACCACAAAATAATAACTAATTAATTATTTCTAAAATATAGATTTCACCATTTAAATCAATTAAATAATAAATAAAATATTTCACAAATTTCGGGAAGGGGAGCTACAAATCTACCCACCTTAAAAATAATTTCATCCTCGAAATTCTAACTCGTAACATCCCCAAAATCCAAAATAAATAAATAAATCCACTATTATCACAATCTTCTCGAATTTAATTTCTCACAATATTTTATAACCCTTTCTAGCCATTTTATAACTCTGAACACTTGAGGACTGCTACCCACCTTTGGTCACACTATTCCATCGGATCTCATGTCGCTAAAATTTTATAATCTTCAACTAATTGCGAAAATTTCTACCAATACATATCTACCGCATATGGCACCTATAACCTCTCCTATCTATCAGACAGTCCAAAATTTTAACAAGCAAGTTTACACAAGTAGCTATGAATATTGACAAACTCTAGTAAGCATGACTATTCGTCACTCTGAAATTGGATGGTCATGCAAATAAATAATCAAGAATAATTATAAGATTTCAAGAGCGGTAGAAAGTATCCAATGATACCGATATAAAGGGTATTTATGAACCTATAGTCTTATTCACTATATTGGGCTACTCTAGTCTAGTCATTGACTAATTTTAAGAATCATTCGTTCTTTAGGAGAGCTTGCAATCTGGAATACAAAAGTTTCAATCTTGAAATTCTAAACAGGGTTCCAAAAATGGAATGGAGTTTGAGAAAACTAGATTGTGATCCTACGGGGTTCTCTATTTAGATATCAGTCGTTGGTTGGATGAACTTGCATTTCAATCTATATTGACGGGACAAGATTCCAATGATAAAACTATTCCTACTAGATTAGGGTAACCTAGAATAGGACTCCACCCGAGGGGTTGAGCTAGTTGGCAATCGGGTTGGTTGGCTAGGTCTTCTCAAGCTCAAAAGGCGCCTTCCGTGACTTTTGTGTTTAAGTAGCACATGGGGCCTCAATTGGGTGGCACACTAGTGGCATGCGCGTAGTGGGCTTCGAGTAGATCATAACCATATTTTGGGTCACAGGAATTGAGTCGAAGTTGAGGCTTTGGTGGAAGTTGGAAAGTGTATCGGTACTATGGTAAAGTTATAACTAGTCCTTTTAACCTGAAAATCGTATCCAAAAAATAGAGTACAAGGGGACGGATTTGAGTGGGACATGATATACCTGGATGAAGGTGGACTCGTCTAGGTCTTACATGTGAAATTGGTTGGGAGATAACAGCTGGTCTCATGCTCCGAATATTAATGGCATGGCCGGGGACACAAAATGATCTAAGTGAAAAGTGGGAGTCCAAGGGCACTAATTATCATTCTAATGAAAAACTATTCTAATCAATCAGTAGTCTTCGTATATCACAAAATTTTAGAAGTCTTACAGTCTACCCACCTTAGAGGCTAGGATAGGGTGGCAAGGTTCCTGTCACAGGGCTGGCCGATGGTAGCTACACGGGTGTATACCACTTTGTATCTATCTATCTATCTATCAATTGCGAGCTTTCGTCTTTCCAATTCAGTGAAAGACAAAACAAATAAGGAGTTCAAGAGAGGGGTCACCGAGTATGATTACGTGATTCAAAGGCGAAGGTATTATTTCAAGAGGGATTGTCAAAGTAGTCGCGGGTGAGATCCTAGATACATCTATACCTCATTCCACGTAGAGTAATTAAATAAAAGCGAACCAAATGCATCATGGTTGATCAGACCGTAATACAATGATTCTGATTAGACAATATGTTAGCTAGACATATGTCTTGGATCAAGCTCGATAAAACAGTAAGCTTGCAAAACTAGGCTGTAATAGCAGCGTTGGTCAAGATAGTCAAAATATAAGTAGGCAAGATTTTTGGAAAGGGGACAAAAGTTTGAATTTGAGAGAATCAAAACCTTACCCGGTGTTATTGCCTATACAGTCAACCTATTATCTTCTATCCATAAGGCCTTGGTCGACTAATGGGTTATGGAATTCTAATTCCTATAGTCTGGATGAACCTGTTATTGTCAGTCAATTACCTTGTTAATAAAACACAAGGACCACGGGTTGGGAGACATGCTACTCGACTTACAGAACTTACACTAGTATTGGTTTCGGATCTTAGGGTCATACAGGGCAGTCTCTATTCTCTATAATATCCTAAACTTGTAATCACATCTGAAATCGTTTCACCGAGAATTATGCCTTGCCCGTATACTCTGGCTACGGCAAACCCTTGGTTCCGTGATTCAGGGATGATAAGCTATCATGTACTCTACTTTATATTTGTCACAAGGGTATCTAAGATCTAAAGAAGTCAACGAGAACCTAGTTTCTGGAATGTTCCATAGACTATGATTCTTCGAAACGATTTCAATTCTATGGGTTGTGTCTCGCCAGTGCGCTGCTGGCTGGCCATTGCAGTCGTAAAGTTTATTCTAACTATTTTCCTGAGACTTCAAGGATACCTAAGGGTCCAATCTATTTGACTAGGATAGATAGTGTAACATCTGCTTATAATTCTCATTCCTTAAGGTAAAAGGCTGGTCGAAAAGAAAGGTCTGAAGACAAATAAAATAATAACATCCTAATCTTGATTTCATAAATATTTCAAATGGTTGAGGGGAAAATCTCAAATAAATCTACTTCGAGATTCGTATATGATTAGCAGGATTAGAAATTATAAACCAGTTCCTTACGACAAAATAGAATTTAAATAGGCAGTTCTAACTTATGCTATAAAATTTACATCTAATAAAGCAAAAAAAAGTTAAACATTTCATCAAGATCAAAGCCTTAATTCTAGATAAGCCTAACTAATCAAGTGAATGACAGACTATCATTGAAGCATATCATCGTATCAAAAGCAATTATGTATCTAGCAAGCTATCCAAAATCAATAATTCCTTATCTAAATTGCATGGCCTGCCTGGCAACCTTAACTACCCAACGGTCAATTTGAACAAGGGACTCCTAGTCCTAGTTATTCTCCTAAATTATTTTAATCCTATTTGTGAATGAGCATTTCTTGAGGGCAGGCTCGCAATAGTACGACTAACGTACCATCACGAGTTCGCATGGTTTGCGAAAACTGACCTGCATGGGCCACCACAAAAACTTGTCACGACCCGCACCCGGTTTTCGGATACGAGACGTGTCCAAGCCAGCCTACGCCGCAGAGTCGGCGGTAGAACGCTGTCAAGCCCGCAAGAAATAGATGCTCAAAATAAAACATTTGCTGCTCATTCACATTTCTAATTTATTACAACATTTACAACATTTATATTTAAAGGAAAAATAAAGTTTTACAATTAAGGAAATTGATACAAATGCTTGCTATTTCTAGGTTGTCTTCAGCATACCCAAGTCCTCCCAAGTGCTAATAGTGATCGCGGCTAAACCTGTAAAATATTGGTTATCCAGTCAGGATTGGAACAAGCACACAAACCGACGGCAGTGCAAAACACAATAGAATTATCAAGACATGAAAATAGCATATGAGAAATGAAAACTGTAAGATAAAGTGATGTCATAGCACGATAGAGAGATAAACAAGGAAAAGCTAATAAAAGACATCTATCTAAGTGGTGTAAAATATCCTTTCGCCATGTGGACGGCTAGGGGGTAAAATCCGACATACTGCACGTGTCGTGTGCAGCAGCTATCGTTCAAGAATAGACTCATGGGATATTTCTGGGTAGTCCACATGTATACTAAGATATTTCCCCTCCCGACAACTCCGTGTGACGAGCGTGTCAACAAGCAGCAAGATATATGTAAAGACATGAAATGAAAAGACTACTATGAATCGGAAAGCAATCAGAAAATGCACTTGCCTGAGGTCCTTAGCTGGAGAAACCAATACTGTACCACACAATGAGCCACAAACAATCAACACATGTAGAAGTCTCCGGATGCTGAAATAAATAGTACCAACATTCTCAGAATAGTCAAATTAGCTAGGATTGTCTGTCCTTAAGTCCAATTCTGGATACAGGGGCAAAACGGTAATTTCGAGCAAAAACGATGTCCGCCGTTGGACCCGCTTTGCACCGAAAAGCGTGCCAGAGTCAACGGTCTCTAAAGTCATCAAACTACATGTCTACCGATCCAGTTTTCCGATACGAACCCAACCGTATGTCCAGAGTTGGATTCCGGCGGGTCGTGCACAAAATCGCCCGTTGAGCGGGACCGTGGGGCCCGCAAAACGACGTCGATTTTAACTGTCTCAGAATCGGACCAAACTTGGCATACATGACCAAAAAAATGATACGGTCCTGTTGGCACAAGTTTCGTCTCGATCTGACGAGCGTGCACAAAGTTATGACTGAATTTGCATTGGACGGATACGGGGCGATTTCGACGGATACGCGTCGAATTCGTCGCGCACACGCGACCAATTTGAATTCCGTAAAATCCTACACGACCACGAAGCTGTTACCCAGCTTTCGATCCTTCGGTGCACGACCACGTCGTCCCGATTGGCGTGACGCACGTCGTGTGGAACAAATTCAATATTTTGAAAACAGATTTTTGGGAAACTTTGGAATTCGATTTCTCGACGCTCAGTCGATGATTTCGAATTCCGCAAGAAGGGTGATGAAGACTTATATGTTGTCTAAAAGTCTCTTTAAAAAGTTTTTCTAGTATTAGACTGGGTTGATCGGGAACTATCTCGAAACATGAGGGTTTCGACTAGAAAACTGTTCTGATTTTTTAATGGTTTTTCGTCAACTTTGATTCGACATATCTTTTGATATGATGAACGAAATCGTGATCTACAAAGGGCAGGCTGTTCGTGTTCATGTTGTCTTCGCAACGAATCAATCGGATCGCGAAACGATGAAACGAGGAGAGAGGAAAGTACCTGCGAAGTGGGGGATTCGCAAACACTGCTGCTGTTGTCTTTCTCGCGCACGCGCGTATCCGCGCGCCCTCTGGCCTGGCCGTGGCTCCGGCGTCCTGTGCGGCGGCCAAGGGTGGCGCGCACGCGTGTGGGAGAAGTTAGGTTTTAGGGTTTGATGGGTTTTCGTTTCTCGCTCTCCCGTTCTCCCTATATATGACTAACAATCTACTGTACGCGGGGGGGTTCCTATTCGCTCGGGCTGGCCTGTGGGGGAGTAAGAATGGCCCGCACTGTTGCTACTATTGCTTCTAATGTTCATAAGCCAAGTGGTTGGGCTTTAGGGGGATTACGATTGGCTCGGGATTGCTTATTTGCTGCTGTTGTTGGGAATAACCTCTATTGCTCGGTTCTGAACCCGAATGGGGGTTCTCGGGTCTGTTGGGCTCGGGAAAGTGGGCCCATGGCTGGGTTTCCCTTCTTTCTATTTCTATCTCTTTTTATTACTCTATTAGCAATAGCTAAATTATGTATATATATATTTATACATACAAACTATACACCATACATATATTTATATATATTCACATATACATCTATTTATACAATATATTCTCATATACGCGTGTATATACACGTATACATTATATACATTTACAATATATACATATACATATTCACCTATACGCATATATATACAATATACATTTATATATATAAATAACTATACATTTAATATACTTTTATATACATAAATACTTATACACTTATTATACGTATATTTATATTTACACAATCATACACCTATGATAATAATACTATTTATTAATCACCACAAAATAATAACTAATTAATCATTTCTAAAATATAGATTTCACCATTTAAATCAATTAAATAATAAATAAAATATTTCACAAATTTCGGGAAGGGGAGCTACAGATGTACATTAATGGTATGAAAATTTATATTTTGTGGATATAGTTTAGAAACTGGACAAGGCATTGGTAAGAGGATAGAGAACACAACGATTTTGAGTCAAAAAAAAAAGAAGAAGAGATTTTGTGGATATAATTTATTGATTGAGATGGTTGATAATTAGAAGTGTATGATGAAGAAAATATGAAGGTTGATTAGTAATGGAAGAATAAGTTTTATAAGACCTAGTGGTATTAGATTGAATAACACCATGAGAGTGATTTGAACAAGTTTAAGGATATTATAAACTTGATTTAGAGGTTCAGATCAATATAGGACAAGGTGGAAGAATTCGGATTTAAGGATGATTAAGTAGATAGTGTGGAGTTCTAGTGAAGGGTGTACTTCTTGATTAGGGTTTTGGAATTTGGAATCTGGCCTATGGTATCATGACAAAGTTCAATCTTCATGACGGATGGGTAATTCTGGAAGTAGTTGTATAAGATTGATTTTATATTTGGACTTGTGAGATTAAAGGTACGATTGACCAATGATGACCAGATAAACTTGATAGTATCAGATAAAGATGATTAACTTGGCTTCCCTATGAAACCTTGTCTTTGATTTCTACTAAAGAGAAATTTGACTTATTCCATATCTCTGAATCATCCCTTGAGTTTTCAATATCGTTAAATCATAATTTTCTTGATCGCGATCGAACGACTTTGGTCATCTCTTCTATCGTACCCGTATCCTGGGTCGTACTCAATTGAGTTAAATTTAATTCTGACTTGGATTTCCATCCTTGGATGCTCGTTCCCAGACTTCGATGATCTTATACTCCATCTTGTCCAAATTCTGATTTACTCGAAAGTTGATCAACTTAGATCGTGTTGAGACAAATTTCTTTATCGTGGTTGGATTTCAATGCTATTAACCCTCGTGCATTGACTTCCAATTTTGATCACGTTTGGATTTTGGACACTTGTGTCTAAACCCTTTTCGACCTTGATTTCATTTCCTGATTACATCCAAATTCCTTGTGATTAGTCGTGCCTAGATGATTGGGCATGACTAAGACAACTTGGGATTTCCTTGACCGTGATTTTAACGATCATAACTATATATTTTATCTTGCCTCAAACTCGTGCCTAAATTTTTTGACTTTCAATCACGACTAACTAGTGTGACTACGAAATTAGTCGTGTTAGAATTGAACATGTTTGACTTCTACCGTGCCAAATTGACTTGGGTTCCTTCCTAAATTGTGCTTATAAGACCTTGATTTTGAATTCATGATTTATCGTCTTTCACAACTGAACTTGGATCTTGATCGTGCTTATGTGACTTATAATCTAATTTTTATCAAATCTATCTCTCGATCGTGCTATACTCAAAATTTTTTCTCTCCATTTGCTTCTCTTAGCCCTGTTTTAGATCATGACTATCCGACTTTGATTTTCATGATCTTGATAATCTTAACCCTCAAATCGTGCTAAAAATCTTGAACCCTAATCAACTGTGTCGAAATAGATCTCCTTCGTACTTGAATTTTGATTCTCTAGTCACTCGTGCTCAGGTTTCATTCCTGATCATGACTAGGTTTGCGATTTTCGTCGCTCTACTCTACTTCGTGCCTAAGTGGTTAATCATTCCAAAATTCTTGAACGCGTCTGAGTCTTGATTTCACTCATGACCAGGTGGTTAAATTCTCGATCACTGTTTGTGCAAGTATTGTTATTCCTAACAATACCTAACCACATCATTTTTATCTTGATCAGGGCCTGTGCGACTTTCGGGTTGATTTCCATCAACCTAAGTCCTATGGATTACCCCGTACTTGAACTTCATGTATATCGTCGATTCTCCAAATCGTCTCTAAAATCGTGCCCCAATGACTTGTCTTATTTTGAAATCATGCACATATGATTTTGTTCATATCATGATTCTATCATGCCAAAATCTCTCATCGTGCCTGAACAATTTTGAATTGATTATCTTGATCGTGCAAAACTTGTCAATCTTGGATCGTGCCTAAAATATTGCCTAAATCTTCTATCATGCTTTAACCACCATCTTCATTTTCATCACCATTAACCCCACTACCAATCTTTAATTTCGAGGACGAAATTTTTATAAGGTGGGTAGGATGTAAGCCCCCTGAATTTTTGGGACTGATTTTTGAATTTTCTAAAATTATTTTCGATAATTTATTTTATATATATATATATATATATATATATATATATATATATATATATATATATATAAATATATATATGTATATATATAATTCTCTATATATATATATGTATATATATAATTCTCTATTTCTCACTCTCTCACTTCTATATATAAATATATATATATATATATATATATATATATATATATATATATATATATATATATATATATATACACCAACACACACACTCATACAAACCTCACCCCCTACCCGTACAGTACAGCCCCCCCTCCCCTCTCTCTAAATCTCTCTCTCTCTCTCTAAATATCCTACTCTCTTTATATTTTCCCACACACACAAACAAAACTCAATCTCTTTCCCTCTCTTACTTTAATTCCCTCTCCCTCTCTCGTTTCAACAGCAGACCCATGCTTGGCCGAGCCCCTCTCCTTGCCGACATCACCACCTCGCCATCATCCTCTTCTTCTTCTTCACAACCCTCTCCTCCTTCCTCCTTCACTCCATTATCAACACCACCACTCTTCATCAAACAACCACCATCACCATCTCCACACACTACCACCTCCACCACACCAACCGTCGCCACACCGTGCCCCGGCGATCGCCGCCGTGCCGTGCGCCACCACGTGGTCGGCGACCCCCGGCAGCAGCAGCAGCGAGGCAGCCGCAGCAGCGCGCACACAGCCGCGCGCGAGAACCGGCTAACCGCGCGGTGTGGTGCCGCCGCCGCCGGCTGTGGCCGGCCACCCATGGCCGGGCGACCTCGAGCGAGGCCCCCCTTACCGCCTCCGTCGTCCCCGACGCGGGAAACGGGCTATCCGTGCGTTTTGCACGAGATCCCGCCGTGACACGCGCGGGAACGGAACACAAAATTCGCGCCCAGGACAGCAACTTCGTACTGATTTTCTGGACAATCCGACCGTTGGATCGGCGATTTCTTTGCTCTGTCTCAATCTCGGTATATACCCCTTCATCCCTCTCAAATTTCATCCGTTAATTTTGTCGTTTGATAGATCAAAACCGGCCACCAAGTTGACACTTTAAATTGTGTTATTTTTGGACAGTTTTGTGGAGCCGACTTCGTCAGCTCGTAACTCCACCGTCGCAGCTCCGGTTGGCGCGCTACCAGTTCCTGTGCGCATCTGGTATAACCCTCTTTCTATCCCTCCAGTTTCGTTTCATTGTGAGCACGTTTGATTGGTTGAATTCGACGCCAAAGTTGCCGTCCGAATTCGTAATTTCCAACTTGTAAAATTCCATTTTTGAACTCGGGACTCCGGATTCAATTTCTGACACCACCAGTAGACTCGTGGCATCGTTCTGGCATATTTTCATATAAAGTTTGTTAGATTTGGAGGACGTGGGCCCTGACACGCATTTCGGTGCAAAGCGGGCCCCACAGTCCGGGTCAACGGGACTTTTTGACGCCGGCTCATTGGAATCCAATTTCGGATATACCGTTGAGTTCGTATCGTCATTCTGGACTCGTTGACATATAGTTTGCTGAGTTTCGAGGACATTGGCTCCGACACGCTTTTCCGTGCAAATCAGTTTCCAATATCCGGGTCAACGGACCAAATCTGAGATCGGGTCATCGGAATCCAATTTCGGATATACTGTTGAGTTCGTATCGTCATTCTGGATTCGTGGACATATAATTTGTTAGGTTTTGTGCATTTTTATTTTGGCACATTTTTCGGTGCAAAGTGGGTCCGACACGGACACCATTTTGGCCCGAAATTACCTTTTTGCCCCTGTATCCAAATTGGACTTATGGATAGGCTATCCTAGCTAATTTGACCATTCTGGACACGTTGATAATGGTTGTTTCACCATCCGACAACATCTGTAGGTTTTCACCCTATTATTATAATACTTCTCTTTTATTCGTATTTTAGATCCTTGTATCGGAATTAAGATCCATCAATTCCACTGATTTTACCATCACTGAAATTGAATGTGTTGATCCCGTAGATGTTTATAGAGACTAGCCTTGACCCTGTTTGACCATGGTTGACTGCTTTGACTGAACGTCGAAGTAGAGTCAACATTTGACCTAGTTTAACCTAGAGTTGACCATAGTTGACCAGTTGACCAAAAGTCACCTGTAAGTCAACCATTGACCCAATTTGACCTAGTTTGACTTGGTTTGACTTTCTGTGACCTAGTTTGACCTAGTGTGACTCAGTGTGACCTAGTTTGACTTAGTTGACTGAGTCTGACCTAGATTACGTAGCTTATACTATAGAATCAAGCCTAACACTGTTGAACCCTAATTAGCTTATATATATCTTATCTTTAGGTCTGTGGCATCACTCTGAGCATCGACCCCATTTGACAGCTCAGGACCGCAGGCGAGTATATTCACTGATAGTTTTTATTGTCTTGATATCTGCTATATCCGATTCAGTCGTAGTGTCTTACTTGATTCTCAGTCACGATAGTTCACGGACTAGTATATACCGGATTCCTATCATGAGATGTCATTCTTGGATTTTCTTGGGATACTGGTACTTGCTCGATCTTGTTCTTGTACTTGTATTGACACCGATTCCTGAGAAGGAGTAGCTACCTTCTTAGGGAATCTCGTGCCATAGCGTGCTATGTCCAGATCCGTATACTACTCGGGGATGGGGAATATTATAGATAGTGTGATCAATGCCCACCTTGAGTTACTACTTGTATCATAGCTATACCCTCACCTCACGATGGGTATAGCCTGACCTGTGCTACTACTTGCTCCATAGCTTACCATCCCGGCCGGGCCGAGTCCACATACTTGTAGCCGGTCGGCTGGAAGCCTGATCTTGACCCATACCGATCACATTATGCTATAATATTCGAGGCACATTTTATATTTACTTTATCTTATCATATATCCTGCTCTGTTCTACATACAGTACTTTTTACCATGCTATGATATACAGTTACTCACATGTTCTATATGCCTCTATGATGTACCTTGGTTGGAGACCAAGTTCTGCTCGGGAGAAGGGTTACAACCCCGGTCCTTGTTTGGTTTAAGGGTTGTAGCTCAGCTTCCGAACGGTTCCCAAGTCTTCATATATCTTTGTCTTGTATTTTATTACACTGTCTCTTATAGAATTTGTCAATTCATATGGAACTGCTATTAGTGTTTGTACTTGCTCATTTTCCTGACAGGATACCGTTGATAATATTTTAGGAGTAGTTGTGCCATTATTGGACATCATGATGTTGCTAGCTGAGGTGGATCTCACTATCATTCTATGTGAGTTGCCTGGCAGTTATCCTTAGTTTGTCTTGTTTTCCTTCTTTATTTCCTGTCTTATGATTCTTTCTAGCAGTTTTTAGTTGTTCTTGTGCTTTAGTTATCTTCCTTGTCTTATCATCCCTAGCTGTTGTGATGTGACTAGAGTATATTTATAGTTATAGGCCTTCTAGACGTAGTGTATATTTATTGGGTACTAGACAGCGTTCTACCGTCGATACTGCGGCATAGGCTGGGCGTCGTCTACGTATTCATACCCGTATATCCGGGTGCGGGTCGTGACAGTAGAGTTCTTGAGAAACCGATAACAATCAGAGAACCAGAGGCACCCTCACAGATAAGAACACGTGGAACCAAACAAGTTGCAAGTTGTTCAAAGCAACCGATGACTCGTCTTAATGATTCCTCCGATGATGATGATATGTATCCATTGCTCGAAGGAGAGGTGACGTTGGATCCGGGCCTTCTCATGTAGCCGAGGAAGATGTGAGCTCAATCGGTTGCTCTCTATTGAAGTCAATCGAGAACCACATTTTTTATGAAATATGGAAGGATCTGGTAAGTTGATTACCTTAAATATAAATTAACTATTCAAAATAATAGTTATATTTAATATTTAAACTTTCTTTATCTTGTTTTATTTGCAGAAAAGCTAGCACCTTTTGAGGGTAATAAGCCATGCGAAGATGTGCAATACGTAGGAACTTGATGAGTTGAAAAAGAGTGTGAAGGCCAAAATCACCTCCACCGGATTGGAAAATTTGGCAAAATACTCGTATAAGATATTAGACCGAGCAATAATTTCTACGTTTGTGGAGCAATGGCATCCAGAAACCAATAGTTTCCATCTCACAAACGGAGAGTTGACGATCACCCTTGATCTCATGTGCACAAGAGAGGCCGAGAGAATGTCGATGTGTACAACCACATACTTCGGTATCGAAATCGACTGAATTCGCCCGACAATCTCATCAAATAGTAATAACAATGCGTGGTGGGATACTACATGGATTAAATCAGACAAGAGATGTTCTTTCTTATGTTGGTGCTTTACAATATTGAGGCTCATCTCAAATGAAACTTTTATCTCGTCCACCGTCGAATTAGTCATTAGATTGATTGCTTGCTAAACTAACACAAAACCACCGACCGATGAACGTAGATATTCTTTTAGCCTTGAGTGTGATCCTTCGGCACGGTTGGTAGTGGTCGTGCCATAATGCTTTACCATATTCGTCCATGCCAAGACGAAATTTTCTTTATGTTGATCAAGCCATGTGTCTTTGATATAAGATATACATGCCGGATTGCTCTTTTCCTACTTATTTTTGAACGTGTCACGACCCGCACCCACTGTGAGGGTACGAGAACGTAACGACGCCCAGCCTACGCCGCAGTGTCGGCGGTAGAACACTGTCCTAGGTCAATCATCTAACAATATAAAGGTACCTGTACAGTATAAACACTCCGAATGGAGGTGACATAACAATATACAGTCTCAATCACATCTAAGGCAGAATGATGAAAATAAAAGATAGATAGATACTAGAATAAAGATCCACAGGATACAATCAGAGAGAAAGAGTCTAAGTGTCTACTGACATAACAAATCAGAACATCCAGCTCAATACAAGACTCTAGTACTGAAAAGAAAGAATATATACAATCTAGATCTCAAATGACAGAAAATAGAAAACCTAGACTAGGGAGCCTCAGTCTCTAAACTAGTAGATCAGGCTGGAGATCTGGGTCACACATAGCATCCACTGCTGCCCCATAGTAGGTATCTATGCAGGTCTCCTCCTCATCCTCTGTAAAATTTTCAACAGGTCCAGTCAGGACGGGAGCGAGCACAAAACATCTCAAGCAGTTCATAACGAGTTAGAAAATATAAAGCATGCAATAGAGTAAAGTACATGAAACGCTGAAAGAAGAAGATATATGAAAAACAGTAGAGATTTGATAACAGAAAATATCTAAATATGATAAGTAAGAACTGTAAGGAACATGTGATTTTAGAGTACAATCTGGTTATATAAACGGGCTAGGAAAATGCAATGGTAACCCCATTGTACGTGGGTGTACAATAGACATATACAATAGTTATACAATATTGTACAATAGGATTTGAGTACATAACCAATTCTACTCCCCCTCCCCAATCAATACACAAGGATCCACTCCCGTTACGTTATCTTATACAATAGTGTACAATGTTATACAATGGATGTACAATGTTATACAATAGTGTACAATGGTCTATCCCTGGGGCTCATGTGATAATGAGAGTACAATATGCACAATGAGTATACAAGGATATGGGTATTCAATAAATACAATATGGAAGTGAAACGCACGTCACAATATGTATTTAGTGAATACAAGGAGATAACATCTCAAAAGGAGATCCATATAGTACCAATCCGTGATAACGGTCGTGTCAGCATCAAGTACAGTAATCTAGAGCAAGAATGTAAATCCATACAAGTATGAAACGGTCAGAGAATGTACTCGCCTGATATCCTGAGTGTCTGAAGAGAATATACTGTCCGAGGAGTGGTGTCTGTCTCCTATAGAACAGCACAAGTCACAACAAGTCTAAAAATGGTAAACTGAAGTTCTACTATGCATTCTACATGAATCTAGGTCAATCTAGGCCAAAGTCAACTCTTGGTCAACTCTGGTCAACCCTAGAAGTCAAACTAGGTCAAACTAGGTCTAACCATGTCTAAACTAGTCTACTCTAGCAAGTATACACCATACAAGTCTATATGACCACTCATGTGCATATTTACCATATGCCAAGACCACACAAGGATGCCATAGGCTGAAAGACTAGGCCATAGGCCAAGGCAATACCATGCCTAAATAATCCTACAAAACATCCATACATATGACACACATATATATATATATATATATATATATATATATATATATATATATATATATATATATATATATATATATATATATATCACACAATCTAATAGAGAATACATATATATCTATTTGTATAAGCTAATAGGAATCACACATTGATATGGATATTCAAAATAACTTAGAATATATACCTATAGGCTAACATATGAATACATACAACACTATATGATATCACACATATATACATATCTACCTATGATATCCATACATAAATAGATATTCATATATATATAAACCCTCATACACACATGTTGTATAGACTCACATGTACCCACCTGTACAATAGCTCACACCACAACTCATAACACCCACACACAGGCATATACATATAGGACAGATTGGAGGCTGCAAAGGCTTGGTTTTTGGGCTGCCAATGAGACTGAAAGGGACAGGGATTTGGGGAGTACTTGGGGCTGAATTTAGGGGGTTAAACATGGGCTGTGATGGGTATTATAGGACTGAGTTTTAGGAGCAAGAGGGACTGATGACACTGCAATGTGGTGGCTGTCATTTAGGACAGCAAATAGGTTGTGTAGACTGGTTTGGAGGGGACAGCCAACAGTGTTGAAGAGGCTTGAAATGGGACTGAACAAGGGGTGAAATAGGGTGGTTAGATGACTGAAATGTGGCTGTTATTTAGGCTTGTGTGTGTGTGTAAAGAGTGTGCATATGAGGGGTGTACCTGTGACAGTGTGTGTGAAGCAAATGCAGGAATGAAGTGAACAAGTGAGCAGTGTCACATGTATGCAGTAATGTTAATAACAGGGAAAGGAGACTGTGTGTGGACAGCCAGTGTTCACATGGATTCAAAGTGTGTGTATGCATACATTGTGGGTGCAGGCAGGAAATAACAGGAAGGGGAAACAACAGTGTGCATGTATTGGGATACATGTCAATGAAGAATTTAAACAAACCCATTTGAATCTCAGGTTTTTGAAGAAACCCCAAACATTGGAGGAACACACAGGAAAGGGAATCAGCACTATGTTTAAAGAGCAGTGAAGGGAATCAGTTTCCAGTTTTGGGATTATGTGACAGTGTCAAGTGAAATGAGTGTGTGATACAAGTAGGGATGAATGTGTATGTGATAGAATTTTTCAGGAACAACATAATGTAAAAGGGGCATCTACCTGTTCTCAGGATTTCCTATTTCAGTTTTCAGTTTTCAGGTTGCTCTTTATCATGAATCAAAATAGCACAAGAAAACAACTAATCATTCAAATCAACATGGTAGTAATCTAGTACATGTGTGCAGGGATTAAACATGGTATATTGACATTAAATCAGTAAAAAGAACAGGAATTAAACTCAGGAATTAATTTATGTTCACCAAACTCAGAATCAAACTTGATCTCTATTAATTCACAGGTTTACCAATCTCAGATTTTTGTATCAAACATTACCAAATCAGTCCAAAATCAACACACTACTAGGTAATACATAGGAGTACAAGTTAGGGGGTTATACTATACTAATTAACAGTGTTAAAAGGATTTAATTGATTGGCTAAAAACCAAATTGCAAACTGGAAAAATCAGGAAAAATTAGACTGATACACATGGTTCAGAAATTGGAGAAACTGAGATTTAACAATCAAAATTAATTTAAAATGATAAAACAGTGGTTGGTAAATAAAATATACACGTGTATGAGTCCTACAGGGTGTTTGTGTCCAAACAAAATGGACACAAACGTGTCCAATCGAGTAAAACCCAAACAGTGCAAAACTGGCACTGTTCAGTGCACAGAGTCGTGCATGTGTGCACGCGTGTCGTGCTCACGACACAGTCCGACCTAGGACTCGTGCACACCAACCTAGGTAGACCACCTATAGGGCTACCCCATAGGCTAGCTAACCCGTGTCCAAGACGTGTCAGTGTTAGATACAAGTGCCGTATCAGTGAGAAAAATCCCAGTGCACAGTGCCAGTGCAATCCCCGTGCACGTCGAATAACTCCCAAACCCGACCACGAATTGACACAAAATTTGGGGAGAGGGATGACAGAACATGCCCCAACAATGTCCCAAAATTTCGTGTCGAGAAGATCCGTGTCGTGTCCAGAAAGAACCCCGAGGTGCAGGGCATCCCTGTAGCAGTGCGCGCGCGTGCGTGTCAGCGTGTGCACGCGTGTCCAAACGACACGAAACGTGCACGAATCAATCCCAGTGCACGAGGAATGGATAAACAACACCAAGACACAAATTCCCAATCAAAAATATTGCATGAAACAAATCGAAATGCCCTCAGTGGCATTTCGACAAACACCTATACTACAATCATGATACGTGTCCAAATGGACACGAAACTTAGGATACCCGACACAAAACCTATACTGATGCTTAGGGGACTCCTAGGGCTCCCTAATGATGAAGACAAAACAAAATTTCATGGAGGGATGAGGAATTTACCTATTGTTGAACTTTCCAATAAAAACCCCTATTCAAAGCTCTTCTCCTTGATGTCCCAATCCACCAATATCACCACAAACTGAAATAAAACTCCAACAACAGCAAGTATACCAGTGTTAGAACCCATTGCAACTGATTTGGGGATTTTAGGACCTAAAATGAATTTATGGTGAATTAATGAAGACAAGAACTCACCTCCTTCTAAACTTGAGCTTTCCTAAAAGAGGCAACCCTAAACTAAGAGAGTATTTATAGGGTGGTGTTCCCAAGGATGATATGGTGGCTGGCCACTAAGGCTTAGGGTTAGGGTTTTGAAACTTGTCTTGGGCTTTGGGCCTAGTCATTTAACAAATGACTTAAAAGTCACAAGTCATGGCTTGTGGTTAAATCTCTCCATTCAAAACTCAATATTCTCAAATGTTTGCACTAACTAGAGTATGGTTGACCTAACTTAACCTAGGATCTCATATCTAGTCAAGTCCAACCTAACTAGGGTTAGGTCACAAGTCAAAGCTAGTCAAAGTCAACCTAGTCAACCTTCAATCAAACAATTCCAAAATAATTTCTAAAAATTCCTAAAAATTCCAATAAATTCTAAAATGACCAAAATATCCTCTAGGCTAAAATATACTAATCAAATATCCTAATCACAATGACTAGGCTCTAGGTCAACAGTCTAAGGCTACACTAGTCAATGTACCAAAATCACAAGTCATGATTTAAATGGTTTAAAAAAAATGATTAAAAATTACCAAAAATCATATTATTAAATGATATCATAATTAAATAAATTAAAATACAAAATTTCAAAATTAACCCTCATTTTAGAAAACTGGGTGTTACAAGTCTACCCACCTTAGAAGAATTTCGTCCTCGAAATTAAAATGGTAGTAGTCCTTCTAGGTCAAACACCCCACAATCAGAGTCTCAATCATACCGTCAGATAATCATATGCGTCTGTCCAAAATCGTGATACTCAGAATCTCTGTCATGCCAGTGAGCAAGGCTACGATAATCACAGAGTCCTCAACTATGGTACATACCTCTAGAATTGTGGTATTTAAAATTTTCGCATTGCCGCGCGCTTGGCAGCGAAAACCTTAAATTCCCACACCCGAGAAATACATCCATAGTCCGACTATATGTCCTCACTATGCCTGCTAGAATGACCCTAGAGGATTCTAAAATCTCACAATCAAGGCGACCTAGCCCATATGACTTATCTCAGAAGAAAATTAAATCATAAGAAACACCAGATCGAACTTATCAACAATGAAGTAGCAGATAGGAATAGATGAAACTGAATTTCAAGATAGGAATTTCAGAATTGAATCAAGGAACGGAACCTGCAACTAGATCTCCAATGGCCTGAGCATCCTCGGCTGTCATGGCGAAAGCTCGCCCTGGCTGGCCTCCCCTGGCCTGCTGCTGATGCTGGACGAACCTCTGCTGCTGAGTCTGCAATGGTGGTCCTCTCTGCTGCCCTGCCGGAGCTCTAGCTCCTGGTGCTACCTGAGCCAATGGTGTCGGGTTCTTGGGACACTCTCTACACTGATGCTCCACTGATCCGTAAAGTAAACACATATCCAGCCTCTTCCTGCAGTCGTTCCACCCATGTCCTTGCTTCTTGCAGAAGTTACACACAGTGTTCTGCTGCTGCCTGGGTGCCTGCTGATACTGCAACTGTCTCTGTCCCTGATACTGAACAGGCCTCTGCTGCTGCTGCTGGAAATGGGCCATCGGCTGCTGATACTGCTGCTGAAACTCATGCTGAACGTGCGGCCTCTTGGTCGGTCCTCCGCTGCTGCTGCCCCCAACTGGGTCTCGCCCCCTCTTGAGCCTAAGCTCAAGATCATCCTCCGCCAACAAGGCTCCCGTCAGAATCTCCTCGAATGTGGAATCCCTGTTGCCCTTAGTCAAGGACTTGACTTCCTTGACCAGACCCTTCCGGAACCTCTGGGCCTTCGCCGTCTCGCTCAACCCCTCAATAAACCTGCCAAGACAGCCAAACTCTCCCGCATACTCCTCTACTGAGAGGCTCCCCTGGACCAAGCTCTCAAACTGCGTCTCCAAGGCTCTGACTGCTGAATCTGGGAAGAACTTCTTCTTGAAGAAGCCCCTGAACTGCTCCCAAGTCTGCCCTGGTACTCCCACCCTGGGGTCCGACTGATACCAGGTGCGAGCAAGATCTCGCATCCGGCTAGCTGCCGCCTCGATCTGAAGGTCTGCTGGAATCCTGGCCAAGCGGAAGATCTCCTCCATATGCTCGATCCACTCATCGGCATACAGGATCCCCTCTGTCCCCATGAAGTCTCTGGGGCTCATCTTCTGAAACTGCTCGATCCCCGGTGTCTTCGGCTGCTGAACCACTGGTCGAGCTGCGGCTGTCGTGACGGCCAACTCCATGCCTCTGTCCTGCCGAGCCTGCTGTCGATCCATGAATTGCTGGAAATACGCAAACATCTGAGCCGCGTCCATATGCCCTGGAGGCGGTGGCGGCTGGAAAGGATCCTCTGGAATGACTGGGTCCTGCCTCCGAACTGGTGAAGGCATACCCTCAGCTGCTGCTGCTACTGCTGAAATCCCAATATGAGCAGAGGTGGCAGGAGCTGTACCCTCCCGACCCTGCTGAACTGGCTGAGAGGTAGCAGTCCCCTCTACAGTATCTCCATGAATGGCACGCTATAATCGCGTCTCCACCATCCTGAAGACAGATCAAACAAACATTTGCTGAGAATGAGTCGAAATAGCAAAGGAGGACAGTTATATTCAAGGAGAACAATATCAGCAAGAACTGAGATGACATGAATTTGATATGAGTTTTTTCTGGTGTGATTGAGTACCTTCAAAATATCCTAATCCTACTGCAGGCTGTAGTGATACTCTAATTCGAATACCACTACATAAACTCGACCTGCATGGGCCACCACTAAAAACGTGTCACGACCCGCACCCACTGTGAGGGTACGAGAACGTAACGACGCCCAGCCTACGCCGCAGTGTCGGCGGTAGAACGCTGTCCTAGGTCAATCATCTAACAATATAAAGGTACCTGTACAGTATAAACACTCCGAATGGAGGTGACATAACAATATACAGTCTCAATCACATCTAAGGCAGAATGATGAAAATAAAAGATAGATAGATACTGGAATAAAGATCCACAGGATACAATCAGAGAGAAAGAGTCTAAGTGTCTACTGACATAACAAATCAGAACATCCAGCTCAATACAAGACTCTAGTACTGAAAAGAAAGAATATATACAATCTAGATCTCAAATGACAGAAAATAGAAAACCTAGACTAGGGAGCCTCAGTCTCTAAACTAGTGGATCAGGCTGGAGATCTGGGTCACATATGGCATCCACTGCTGCCCCATAGTAGGTATCTATGCAGGCCTCCTCCTCATCCTCTGTAAAATTTTCAACAGGTCCAGTCAGGACGGGAGCGAGCACAAAACATCTCACGCAGTTCATAACGAGTTAGGAAATATAAAGATGCAATAGAGTAAAGTACATGAAACGCTGAAAGAAGAAGATATATGAAAAACAGTAGAGATTTGATAACAGAAAATATCTAAATATGATAAGTAAGAACTGTAAGGAACATGTGATTTTAGAGTACAATCTGGTTATGTAAACGGGCTAGGAAAATGCAATAGTAACTCCATTGTACGTGGGTGTACAATAGACATATACAATAGTTATACAATGTTGTACAATAGGATTTGAGTACATAACCAATTCTACTCCCCCTCTCCAATCAATACACAAGGATCCACTCCCGTTACGTTATCTTATACAATAGTGTACAATGTTATACAATAGATGTACAATGTTATACAATAGTGTACAATGGTCTATCCCTGGGGCTCATGTGATAATGAGAGTACAATATGCATAATGAGTATACAAGGATATGGGTATTCAATAAATACAATATGGAAGTGAAACGCACGTCACAATATGTATTTAGTGAATACAAGGAGATAACATCTCAAAAGGAGATCCATATAGTACCAATCCGTGATAACGGTCGTGTCAGCATCAAGTACAGTAATCTAGAGCAAGAATGTAAATCTATACAAGTATGAAACGGTCAGAGAATGTACTCGCCTGATATCCTGAGTGTCTGAAGAGAATATACTGTCCGAGGAGTGGTGTCTGTCTCCTATAGAACAGCACAAGTCACAACAAGTCTAAAAATGGTAAACTGAAGTTCTACTATGCATTCTACATGAATCTAGGTCAATCTAGGCCAAAGTCAACTCTTGGTCAACTCTGGTCAACCCTAGAAGTCAAACTAGGTCAAACTAGGTCTAACCATGTCTAAACTAGTCTACTCTAGCAAGTATACACCATACAAGTCTATATGACCACTCATGTGCATATTTACCATATGCCAAGACCACACAAGGATGCCATAGGCTGAAAGACTATGCCATAGGCCAAGGCAATACCATGCCTAAATAATCCTACAAAACATCCATACATATGACACACACACACATATATATATATATATATATATATATATATATATATATATCACACAATCTAATAGAGAATACATATATATCTATTTGTATAAGCTAATAGGAATCACACATTGATATGGATATTCAAAATAACTTAGAATATATACCTATAGGCTAACATATCAATACATACAACACTATATGATATCACACATATATACATATCTACCTATGATATCCATACATAAATAGATATTCATATATATATATATATATATAAACCCTCATACACACATGTTGTATAGACTCACATGTACCCACCTGTACAATAGCTCACACCACAACTCATAACACCCACACACAGGCATATACATATAGGACAGATTGGAGGCTGCAAAGGCTTGGTTTTTGGGCTGCCAATGAGGCTGAAAGGGACAGGGATTTGGGGAGTACTTGGGGCTGAATTTAGGGGGTTAAACATGGGTTGTGATGGGTATTATAGGACTGAGTTTTAGGAGCAAGAGGGACTGATGACACTGCAATGTGGTGGCTGTCATTTAGGACAGCAAATAGGTTGTGTAGACTGGTTTGGAGGGGACAGCCAATAGTGTTGAAGAGGCCTGAAATGGGACTGAACAAGGGGTGAAATAGGGTGGTTAGATGACTGAAATGTGGCTGTTATTTAGGCTTGTGTGTGTGTGTAAAGAGTGTGCATATGAGGGGTGTACCTGTGACAGTGTGTGTGAAGCAAATGCAGGAATGAAGTGAACAAGTGAGCAGTGTCACATGTATGCAGTAATGTTAATAACTGGGAAAGGAGACTGTGTGTGGACAGCCAGTGTTCACAGGGATTCAAAGTGTGTGTATGCATACATTGTGGGTGCATGCAGGAAATAACAGGAAGGGGAAACAACAGTGTGCATGTATTGGGATACATGTCAATGAAGAATTTAAACAAACCCATTTGAATCTCAGGTTTTTGAAGAAACCCCAAACATTGGAGGAACACACAGGAAAGGGAATCAGCACTATGTTTAAAGAGCAGTGAAGGGAATCAGTTTCCAGTTTTGGGATTATGTGACAGTGTCAAGTGAAATGAGTGTGTGATACAAGTAGCGATGAATGTGTATGTGATAGAATTTTTCAGGAACAACACAATGTAAAAGGGGCATCTACCTGTTCTCAGGATTTCCTATTTCAGTTTTCAGTTTTCAGGTTGCTCTTTATCATGAATCAAAATAGCACAAGAAAACAACTAATCATTCAAATCAACATGGTAGTAATCTAGTACATGTGTGCAGGGATTAAACATGGTATATTGACATTAAATCAGTAAAAAGAACAGGAATTAAACTCAGGAATTAATTTATGTTCACCAAACTCAGAATCAAACTTGATCTCTATTAATTCACAGGTTTACCAATCTCAGATTTTTGTATCAAACATTACCAAATCAGTCCAAAATCAACACACTACTAGGTAATACATAGGAGTACAAGTTAGGGGGTTATACTATACTAATTAACAGTGTTAAAAGGATTTAATTGATTGGCTAAAAACCAAATTGCAAACTGGAAAAATCAGGAAAAATTAGACTGATACACATGGTTCAGAAATTGGAGAAACTGAGATTTAACAATCAAAATTAATTTAAAATGATAAAACAGTGGTTGGTAAATAAAATATACACGTGTATGAGTCCTACAGGGTGTTTGTGTCCAAACAAAATGGACACAAACGTGTCCAATCGAGTAAAACCCAAACAGTGCAAAACTGGCACTGTTCAGTGCACAGAGTCGTGCATGTGTGCACGCGTGTCGTGCTCACGACACAGTCCGACCTAGGACTCGTGCACACCAACCTAGGTAGACCACCTATAGGGCTACCCCATAGGCTAGCTAACCCGTGTCCAAGACGTGTCAGTGTTAGATACAAGTGCCGTATCAGTGAGAAAAATCCCAGTGCACAGTGCCAGTGCAATCCCCGTGCACGTCGAATAACTCCCAAACCCGACCACGAATTGACACAAAATTTGGGGAGAGGGATGACAGAACATGCCCCAACAATGTCCCAAAATTTCGTGTCGAGAAGATCCGTGTCGTGTCCAGAAAGAACCCCGAGGTGCAGGGCATCCCTGTAGCAGTGCGCGCGCGTGCGTGTCAGCGTGTGCACGCGTGTCCAAACGACACGAAACGTGCACGAATCAATCCCAGTGCACGAGGAATGGATAAACAACACCAAGACACAAATTCCCAATCAAAAATATTGCATGAAACAAATCGAAATGCCCTCAGTGGCATTTCGACAAACACCTATACTACAATCATGATACGTGTCCAAATGGACACGAAACTTAGGATACCCGACACAAAACCTATACTGATGCTTAGGGGACTCCTAGGGCTCCCTAATGATGAAGACAAAACAAAATTTCATGGAGGGATGAGGAATTTACCTATTGTTGAACTTTCCAATAAAAACCCCTATTCAAAGCTCTTCTCCTTGATGTCCCAATCCACCAATATCACCACAAACTGAAATAAAACTCCAACAACAGCAAGTATACCAGTGTTAGAACCCATTGCAACTGATTTGGGGATTTTAGGACCTAAAATGAATTTATGGTGAATTAATGAAGACAAGAACTCACCTCCTTCTAAACTTGAGCTTTCCTAAAAGAGGCAACCCTAAACTAAGAGAGTATTTATAGGGTGGTGTTCCCAAGGATGATATGGTGGCTGGCCACTAAGGCTTAGGGTTAGGGTTTTGAAACTTGTCTTGGGCTTTGGGCCTAGTCATTTAACAAATGACTTAAAAGTCACAAGTCATGGCTTGTGGTTAAATCTCTCCATTCAAAACTCAATATTCTCAAATGTTTGCACTAACTAGAGTATGGTTGACCTAACTTAACCTAGGATCTCATATCTAGTCAAGTCCAACCTAACTAGGGTTAGGTCACAAGTCAAAGCTAGTCAAAGTCAACCTAGTCAACCTTCAATCAAACAATTCCAAAATAATTTCTAAAAATTCCTAAAAATTCCAATAAATTCTAAAATGACCAAAATATCCTCTAGGCTAAAATATACTAATCAAATATCCTAATCACAATGACTAGGCTCTAGGTCAACAGTCTAAGGCTACACTAGTCAATGCACCAAAATCACAAGTCATGATTTAAATGGTTTAAAAAAAATGATTAAAAATTACCAAAAATCATATTATTAAATGATATCATAATTAAATAAATTAAAATACAAAATTTCAAAATTAACCCTCATTTTAGAAAACTGGGTGTTACAGAACATGTACCCTGCTGCGTCAAAGGTTTCCTTAGTACTTGCTCGTCATACATGGGTCTAATCGCTGTAGAATTCTTCGAAACGGTCCATGTCAACTTTGCCGTATATTTCTTGAACTCCATCTTGCATTGTGCTTGAATATTTCGATTTATATGCCAAGTGCATAATAGTCTACGAGCATGAGGAAATATGATATCATTAGCATTTGTCAAAGCATATTCTCGGTCGGTGACAAAAATAGACGGCTCTCTGTGTCCAGTGTAAAATGACTTCAATTTGCTCAAAGACCATGTATAGTCCTCTACTGCTTCATTCTTCAAGAAAGAAAAGGTAACTAAAAATGTTTTACCCGTAGAAGTGAATCCAATAATGTGAAAAAGAGGCATCTTGAATTTATTAGTCTTGTACGTGCAATCAACAATCAACACATCGATGAAAGACCGTGCCAAATGTGTGCAATCCGGATGGGCTCAAAACATATAAATGACTTCATTGCTCTGCGGATGTCTTCTATGGTATTCCACATAGTGATTTTCGGCAAGTAACTTCAACACTTGCTACATCGTCATTCTTCCTTTTAGAGTATTTGTTCTCGACCTCGATAGTGCATTTTAGATTGTTCTCATAGTAGACTTGTTCTTATCATTCTTCTGAAGCACCACGGAATAAATTTGGTTAGGACCAACTCCGGAAGTTGACAATTTTGTAACTAACTTTTTCTCATTGTCGTTCAATCTTTCGGCGTACGGATGACCAGTAAGTGTCTCCGCCAGAGTATGATTGTACATCCCATTCCTCACCACAACTATCCACTTTCCATCATTTTTGCACACCAGCACTACCTTGAATGGACAACCACATTTTTTTGTCCCTGCCGCCTTCTCTGGGGATTTTCTTGGAGGAGTTCAACTTTTTTACGATGAACCCTAAACGTCACACCTCTTTCACATCCATGATCTACAGTTTTACGAATCGGTCGGGATCGTAGTGACCTTGAAATGACAAGGATTGTGTTCGATTGTCTTCCAACTTCTCTGCACCATTCTAATGCTTTGTCGTAAGATTCAAAGGCAATATCCGTCGAGAATAAATTTCTCAAATCAATGCAAATAGGAGATGGTGTGCCCTACAATAAATTTCCAAATTTTTTTAAAACAAAATCAACGACAAAACCAAAGACAATATCCAATTCAGGACTCACACTGCTGTTAAACTAAACTGCCACAACTTCTGGCAGTCCTAAGTACTTGATGGACTGCCAGAAAATGTGGCAGTCCAGTTAAACATGAGATTAACTTAAGGACTGCCACAATTTCTAGCAGTCCTAGGTATTTGCTGGACTGCCAAAAATTGTGGCAGTCCAGTTAAGCACGAGATCATCTTCTGGACTGCTATACTTTCTGGCAGCCCTAAGTACTTGCTGAACTGCCAGAAAATATGGCAATCCAGTTGAACAGAAGATCAACTTCATGACTGCCACACTTTCTGGCAGTCCTTCAAGTACATAGGACTGCCTGAATGTGTTGCATTCCTAGTGTCGACTACGCAATATTGTAGGTAGGTTGGGGACCTACCGAGAGTTCTTCGGAGGGAATGTTGTGTTCTTCGGAAGGACCGGACTGATCGATTGATAAATTTGATGTCCCAAATTCTTTCATATTTCCTACATTGTGACAAAACATTCAATAATTTGGAAAGAACCGATTATTTAACAAACTTTGCCATCTAGTAGTCGAAAACATACCGAGTACTACGAATATTCGTTGAGGATTATTCTAGGGTTAGGAGACAAGAAGAATTTGTTAGGTGTTGAGTTGGGGACCACAAATGGGGACAAGAGGAATCATTCTAGGGTTTGGAGAAAGGTGGAGAGAGAGCTTTGGAGAGGAAGAAGACAAAAAAAAAGAAAAAGTGACTTTTATACCTAGAAATGGAATAGTCCTGATCAATTTTTTCAATGGCAAACTTGTAAATAAATCAAACTTTGAAATGAGATAGTCCTGATAAAAAATTGATGTGCCCTTATAAATAACCTAATTATACAAATAGAAAGATGTGTAATTTATATATTTTACTCGTAGTTAATTTCATACTTTGATTTATATATAAGGTTGAAAAATAGCATGAAAATTCTACCATAAAACATAGAACTTTTGGTATAAGATAAAATTAAGCTTATGCAAAATGTACTAATATGGAGGAAAATATCAAATTCACGTGCATATTATTGTGTGATAGATGCACCAAAAGTTATTTGCCTCTATAGTATCTATTAGGATTGTGTTAATATTTGTACCATGGGCACACGATAACACATTCATAAATGTATATTTTATATTAATACTCCAAACAACATACTAAATAAAATAATATTTTATTTTATTTTAAATATATATTATTAAAAAAAAATATATATTTTATAATATGCTGATGGAAATATTTATATAAAATTTACATTTAACGATGCGTTATCTTGTGCCTCAAGAACACATGCTAACATACCTGCATTTATTATTAACCCCCATCTCTTGCATTTCTCTCTATCCCATGCTTGTATTACCAAATATATTTAAAAATATAAATCAATAATTGCATTATGGTCAATGGAATAACCAGGTTGGGAGGCTTCTTCTCTGATCCTTTGACACAGATTAGATTAGAATTTAATATGGATTATATATGAACTTGAGCAAAAGCTGCAAAATTACATATAAATTTTATATACTAGTATTAGTTGTGGCAACCTCATTACTTCTAGCTGTTGTCTATTTAATTCTTAAGTTTATTTGAATAATATTATGCTTTTACGTCGACATTAAGAAAAGGGTTTTAAAATATAAGGACAAGATTTCAAATATTTCAGTCTCATTCACATGCATATAAGAATCATTTATCATTAGCTTAATTTGCTTAAACTTTTAGTAAAATATATGATGAAATCTGCCAAACAAAGGCTGATTTGCACTTAAATATCCGAAGTAGCACATTTTTTTTTCCTTCGAGATAAATAATTCTTACAATTTTAACATACACTTAAGTCGTAGCAAAACACAAGTTCTATTTTTTGTCCGTAAAACATATCAGCGAGCAAGTTGGTTGACTGGGCGGCTGACCGTCCATCAGGACTGGTCCTAAAGTTTTGGAGGTCAGGCGCGGAAAAAAAAAATCTCCATAAGTATTCAAAATAAAATTACAAATCAATTCCATCCTAACATAAATTTTATAAGTAAATTTAAAATATTGATACAATGTAGTGTTCAATATGATGCAGAAATACTTCAAATAGAATTACAAATAAAATTAAAAGAGATGGATGATAAGTTGAAAAATAAATTGCAAGTGTATTATGGACCAATATATATTGACCTTAGAAAGAAAAAAAAAAAAAAATCAAATAATCACATTTTTTTTCTAGGTGCCATTTTCTCCGACCAACAAGCAACGTCCGGGGGAAGGGAGGGGGGGATTCGAATCTCGTCCATCTCCATGGAACCCACCGATATACCAAACGGATTATACACCCTCACGGACAAATAATCACATGTTGCTCTCCCTAGAAATGACCATAAGTATACTTCAAATTTTTATTTCAATTTTGCAACAAAAAGAATTCAAATAAAGTTTTGCCAATTTCAAATTATATATGAAAAAAATCAATATATATATGGGCCAATATATATTGAACTTTAAAATTTTGGGAGGGCCTTATGTCTGGAGGGCCCTGTGCGTCCGCACATGCTGCTTTCCCTCATGACCGACCCTGCTAGCCATGGTGTTTGTGATGACATAATGTACAGTATATGCTCTCTTTTGTAATTTTCTAGGGACTTATGCTAGAGATTTCATATGGAATAAATTCTCCCTCAAAAACCATTAGGAGTAGACTAGGTTAAACTCTAAAAGAAATTGATAATTTTACAACCAAATGAGTTACAACCACCAATGTGGCAGTTGACATTGACTCCCCTCTCCTCCTTACCTCACATAGGGAGAGGAGATCCAATTGACAACTGTCAAGTAGGCAATTGTAAATTAGTTGTAACTCATTCGCTTATAATTCTAGCATTGCTTTAAACTCTAATTGGTTCTACACGGAGATGCAGATTATTTCTTCCATTAATAAATGACGGGAGTAAAAAAAAAACTCTAATTGGTTCATGTTCCAGTAAAAACCAAATTATCTTGACCTAATAAATAATTATTTGATTCTGAATCTAACAAAAAAAGATGAACCAATATATAATTAGTCCAATTAAACTAAATTCATGGCCTTTGGATGATCTGACCCCATTGTAATTTGTGTCATTGTGTGTTACCTATTACTCTCAACACCAAGATGACAAAAAAAAAAGAAGAAGGACAAATTACGTTAACTATCCCTATGTTTTACACTTATTACAGAAACTACCCCTACTTTGAAACTAATTACGCGGACCACCCCTATAATTTCTATTTTCTATAAAAATATAACACTAACTACCCCTATGTTTTATAAAATTTCTAAAGGAGAGGGGTGGTGAGTGTAATTAGTTTCAAATAGGGATAGTCTCTGTAATACTCATGAAACATAAAGGAGGGGGAGGGGGGGGGGGGGGGGGGGGGGGGGGGGGGGGGGTTTGGTGTATTTATTTAAAAAAAAAAAAAAATCAGAGGTAATATATTGATCCGTTGACCGAATCCAAAACACCTTTTCTTTATTATCTTGTATATTAAGATTGACAACTACTTATATGTTGTGTCCACCATGGTGGGAGGATCAAAACTACATCCACTAAAAATGTTTCCATGTATAGTTACCATTGAATGGGACAGCTGTCCATTATTTTCTGTTCCTATTCTATTCCTCTAAGGCCTCGTTTGGTTACCAGAATTTGAGCTTGGGAAAGGAAAGTGATTACTTTTCTATGTTTGGAAGCCAAAGAAAAGTTGTTGGAAAAGAAAAATGATTTCCAAGAGGTAGAAAAATAGGGAAAAAAGTGGTTCCTCCCATTTATCTAAGGAATCACTTTCCCTCCAACTTTTCCGCATTTATTACAAAAAGTTTTGACCAAAATATCCATGTTCATAATATTATTTACCATTTTTATCCATAATATCTTTTAGACAAAAATATTTCTAAGTAATAATTATTTTTATTAGCACGAGGGTATTTTTGAAAAATTGACTTGATTTTGTTTCATTTTCTTACAAACACAAAACACAATAATGAAAATTAAAGATATATTCCGGCTATAATTCCCATCTTTCCAAACACCGAAAAGAAAAGTTTATAGGAATTATAATTTCCTAAAGGAAAGGAAATACCAAGGAATCAGTTTTCTTTCCTTTCCATTCTGAGAACCAAACGAGGCCTAAGTTTTTCTTTTCTTTTCATTTTTTAAATAATCGGTGAGATCCACATACAATAGAGAAGAAGACAGAATATGAGACATAATATAATAGACAGCTGATCTCATCCTCCATTCAATATAATCTTTCTGTCAACCCAATGTCCAGACTAAACTAGGAATAGATGCATTGTCAAACCCTAAAAAAATATAGTATTATGTTATCTCGATCAATCATTGACAACTTAACAACGAACAGTGGATTTTATTTTATTTTTTTTTGTTCGTCTCATCTTTTCTAAGAACTTCTTTGAGCCAACGATATAAGACACATGAGATATTATTTCCTTATCATGTGTTTAGGAGTGCGCACGTCAGATTGCGCTAATGTGACGGTCCCCTATTACCGTCAGTACCTGTATAGCTTAACTTTTTCTCGCTTAACTCTCTTAGCTCTCAATCCAAGCAAACCTAAAGTGGGTTTCCAGAGCTTGCCTGTACAAACATATACCCATTTGATTGAATGAAGGTTAGTATTGAGATTTGAGTTTGCTCGTGTGCAAGACTTCAACCTAAATCCTCAATTTATTGTCACTTCTCCGTGACTCTCCACTGCTTGATCAATGGACAGGCTCTTTGCTATCAATTTGTGTTAGATTATATTTATTTGTAATTAATGTTAATATGGCCCATAAGTCCAAGCCCAATTGTGTAGACACTATATATATTGTAAACAACTCCCATCAAATGAGAACAAGACATTATTATTCCCGACATGATATCAGAGCCTCCAAAAAAATCCTAGCCGTCATCTTCACCATCCTCGTTGCGGCCGAATCCTCGACCACCGTACGCGCCGACCCCCCCGCGCCCGTACGCTCGACCTTCGTTCGTCAGCGGCTGATTCGGCGCACCGACCGCGCTCGACCAATCCGCGCCTGACCGATCCGAGCCGACCGCGCCCGCGCTCGCCGATCCGCGCCTGATCGAGCGGCCGATTCGTCGACCGCGCCGACCCTGATCCGCGTCTGACCGATTCGTCGACCGCGCCGATCCGCGCCTGATCCGGCGGCCTGATCGCGTCGCCCGCGCCTGACCGCGCCCGACCGCGCCCGACAGTGACCCCTACGCGCCAGATCCGACGCTCCTGTTCGCGGCCGATTCGCCGCCGACCCCGTCCATCAGCGGCTGATTCGTCGGAGTTGTACAAAATTTTGTACACCCGACATGGCTGTCACAATACACCGACATAGCAGACTCCTGGTGAACGTCCAAACACACCAATAACTCCTTCAACCATTTCAACTCACAAACAAGTGCAACAAGAGATCGGTATTCAGCTTCATCGGAAGATCGGGAAACAGTTGGTTGCTTCTTGGTCTTCCAAGAAATAGGAGACCCCCCCCCCCCCCAGAAACACCAACCAGCCTGTAACAGAGCGGTGAGCCTACTTCATATCGCCATGCCTCGCGAGATTCAGGCTGGCACGCGGCTATGCAAACTGAAATACAGGCTCTGGAAGATAATAGGACTTGGAGTATTGTCAATTTGTCTCCTGGGAAGAAAGCATTGGAAAGTAGATGGGTGTACAAGATAAAGTACAACTCCGACGGCAGTGTTGAGCGCTTAAAGGCACGGCTGGTTGTGTTCGGTAATCATCAGGTTGAGGGGATCGACTATTCAGAGACATTTGCCCCGGTAGCTAAGATGCCTACAGTTCAGATGTTTTTGGCTGTTGCAGCTGTGAGAGGCTGGACTTTACACCAAATGGATGTGCACAATGCTTTTCTTCATGGCGATCTGACAGAAGAAGTGTATATGAAGTTGCCGCCAGGTTTTTCGTATAGTGAACCCAACAAAGTGTGTCGCCTGCGTAAGTCTCTATATGGATTGAAAAAGGCACCACGTTGTTGGTTTGTTAAGCTTGCTGCTTCTCTGATATCCTATGGATTTATTCAATCTCATTCCGATTATTCTCTTTTCTCCTTTTTAAAGGGAATGTAGAGTTGCATGTTTTGATCTATGTAGATGATATGATTGTGTCTGGTAATGAGTCAGGTGCTTTAGATGCTTTCAAAAAGTACCTTAGTTCTTGCTTTCACATGAATGACCTTAGTGTGTTGAAATACTTTCTTGGCATAGAGGTGGCTCAGAGTGTAGAAGGAATTTCCTTGTGTCAAAGGAAGTATGCTTTGGACATCATTTCAGAATACGGCTTGATGGTGTTGACACAAAGTCACAGTCAACCAAATATTGACAATATTGACTAAATAATATCTGTAATAATTCAATACGACACACGACGTCTGCATTAAACTCAAGACAGAAGACAGCTCAGCTTCTGTGTCTCAGTTGATTCGAGTCTGTATTTTACACTTTCTTTGAGTCTAGACTAATGTAATCTGAGTCATGCTGAGCTCTTGAAACTTAGACTATAGCCTACCCCAAAATCCTAAGCTCCACCAAACCAGAAAATCCCAAATGGTCCCCTTTGAACCACTCTGTGCTCTGGAGACAGAGTTCTGGCCGAACTCTGCCTCCAGACAGAGTTCGGGCCGAACTCTGTCCCCTAGAAATCAGGAACCCTAATTTTAGGGTTAGCTGGTTGCTAGTGTCCAACGGCCAAATATTTAAATTTTCCTACCCGAATTCTGGCCGAATTCTGCCTATAAAAATACTATAAATAGGGCATGAATTCTCTCATTCAAATCCATCCAATCTTCTCTTCTCTCTTATAAGCTCAAATAAGCCATATCCTTCCCATCTACTAGCCACAAGCCTCCTAAGTCTCGAGTGCTCAGCATCTCTCAGTTAGGATTCTTGTGCAAGAGTCGAAGAAGTCGCTTGGACAATTCCAAGCAAATCGCCACTGCGATCCTCTGTTAGAAGTTGACGTGCTCTTCTGAAATAAAGGCACGGGTTGTAAACTACTATTTCACAAATAATGGATTTAATCCTGAGCTAGAGTTCTCAGGCCTGGACTAGTCCTCCACGAGAAAAACCAGGTTAAAATCGCTGTGTTTGCGTATGCTCTTTTGCTCTCTATTTATTTTCCGTACTTTACTCTGATTATTTATTATTGGTGAAAGAGTTATTTTTAATTGGCTATTTTTCTATATAAACTCTATTCACCCCCCCTCTAGAGTTGCTAAACTGTTCTTCAATTGGTATCAGAGCTCTGTTCTCTTTACAAGGACTAACATCCTAAGAGCTGATCCATGGCAACCACACAATCCTTGATTTTCAATCATGGTGAAGGTCAGTCCACTCATAGGCCTCCCCTATTTGATGGGACTAACTACACATATTGGAAAACAAGGATGAACTTCTATCTTAAGTCTCTAGACTTTGACCTGTGGACTGTCGTCACTGACGGTTACAAAAAGCCCGCCAGGATAGTTGTCGATGGTGACCTCATTGAGAAACCACATGACAAATATTCTGTCGAGGAGAAGAAACAGGCAAGTCTAGATGCTAGGGCTATTAATGCTTTATTCTGTGCTATAGACAGGAATGAGTTCAACAGGGTCTTTACATGCACCACTGCTCATGAAGTATGGAGACTTCTAGAAGTGACGCATGAAGGAACCACACAGGTCAAGGAATCCAAAATAAGTCGTCTCACTCAAGAATACGAAGCCTTCAAGATGAAGCCAAATGAGACGATCACTCAAATGTTCACAAGATTTCTCGACATCATTAATCCTCTATCCTCGCTTGGAAAGCAGTACTCAAACCACGAGAAGATTCGTAAGTTGCTCAGAGGGTTACCAAAGATTTGGAACCCTAAGGTGACTGCCATCATAGAAGGAAACGATCTCACAACAATGTCAATGGAGACCTTGATGGGTAAGCTCATGACTCACGAGCTTGACCTCAAGGACTTCGAAGAGCCTGCTCCGAAGACCAGGAAGATCGCACTCAAAGCTCATCAGCGAAGGGCTAATCACGATGAGACCGAAGAAGATAACTCGGATGATGAAGACCAAGCTCTCATGGTTCGCAACTTCAGAAAATTCCTTCGCTTCAATCGAAGAAAGAATGAATCACAAGAAGACGATGAAGAAGAACCAACTTGTTACGGTTGCAAGAAGACTGGACATGTCCGAAAAGACAGCCCATTCCTGAAGAAGAGCAACCGCTATGAGAAGCCATACAAAAAGAACTCATCAAAGAAATATGCCAACACAGGCATTTGGCATAAAAGTGAAGCGAGTGACTCCGAGGAAGAAAAGGACTCTCCTCAAGATACAGCAAATGTGTGCCTAATGGCAACTTCCAATAAGGTATCTAACGAAACTCTAGATGACTTCTCTTTTGATGAACTTGGCGATGCTTTCACTGATTTACTCGATGATCACAAAAGGTCATCGGTAAATACAAACATGCCAAGGACAAAATCAAAAGTCTTGAAGATGAGATACAAAGAATTTCTTTACTTCTTGATAATGTTAGAAACACGACACCCACTAATGATACTGATGAAGTATCCAAGCTTAAATTAGGCTTACATGATGCTGAAGCACGTATTGAGCAACAAACTCAAGAAATCACTACACTCAACACGTTGCTTGCTGAAGAAAAGAGTAGACACAAGATTTCCATGACTAAGATATATGGCTTAAATATTAAGGTTGATGAACTGCAAGCTGTTTCTAAAAGATTAGAAACCAAATTGGGTAAACAGGTTGTTCAACCTCAAACCCAATCACATGGGCACAACACCACTCATGCTAGTCAACCACGTCATTCTCATGCAGCACATAACCATGCATTTATATACACAAACTTTCACAAACCACGTGCACGTAAGAATAATTCTCACTCAGTACACAATCATCATGCACAAAGACACAATCAACATCACTCCACACATAGGAATCATCATGCCATGCCATATAGACAAGATCATCATGCAATGCCATATAGACAAGATCATCATATGCCATATAGACAAAATTATCATGCCATGCCATATAGACAATATCAGCATGTCACACATCATAGACAATACCATCATGATATGCCTCATAGACACCATCACCATGCCACTCATTCTATGCATAATTATCATCACCATGCTAACTCTTCACATCATGTCCATCCTCATCCTGTTGCTTATAGATATTATTCTCATGCTCCTAGTATAAATAAGAATGCTATCTGTACTTACTGTGGATCACATGGACACATCTCACTACAGTACAAAGTTAGAAGACTTGTAGATAAAAAGATATATGCTTGGTTTCCAAAGACTAACTTTTCAGGACCCTCAAGAACTCGGGTACCAAAGGTCACATCTACTCTTGATGTAGGTGGACCTTCCCTCTTCAACTGAAAGTAAGTAGATTCTCGATAGTGGATGCTCGCGACATATGACGGAAGACGCAAATCTTTTTGCATCACTATCGATGAAGAGAGAAGGATATGTATCCTTCGGTAACAATCTCAAAGGGCACATAATAGGTAATGGTATCATTGGTCATCCTCCTTCTCCTATAATAAAGGATGTCTGTCTAGTGACCGAGTTAAAGCATAACCTGCTCAGCATTAGTCATCTTGCTGATCATGGATATGATATTAACTTTGGACAAAACAGTTGCTACATCTATGATAGGTCAACAGGAGACATTGCTTTTGAAGGGAAAAGAGAGGACAACATATATATTTTCTATCTTTCTATAAATACTAACAATACAGGTAGATGTCTATATGCCCACAAAGACGAACGACTACTTTGGCACCAGCGTCTTGGTCATGCCAACATGGATGCTATATCCAGGCTGTCTACCAAGAAGCTAGTGAGAGAATTGCCTGACATCACATTCAAAAAGGACACGGTATGTGCCGAATGTGAACTAAACAAGGCAACTAAATTCTCATTTCATTCCATCAACTCTGTAAGTACTACTAGACCCTTGCAACTACTTCATATGGATTTATTTGGTCCTAGTAGAATAGCTAGCCTTGGTGGAAAACTTTATGTATTTGTTATTGTTGATGATTTTTCGAGATTTACTTGGGTTTTCTTTCTCGCTAATAAGAGCGATGCTATTTCTGTTTTCAAAGTTTTTGTAAAGAAAGTTCAAAACGAAAAAGGCTACATGATTACTCGAATCCGAAGTGATCATGGAGGCGAATTCGTAAATTATGATTTTGAAATTTTTTGTAATGCAAATGGTTTTGATCATGAATTTTCTTGTCCTAGAACTCCTCAACAAAATGGTATTGTGGAGCGGAAGAATAGAACTCTCGGCGATATGGCCAGAGTCATGTTGAATAAATTTTCACTTCCGAAATACTTTTGGACAGAAGCTGTCAGTACAGCATGCCACATTTTGAATAGGGTGCTGATTCATCCCATTACGAAGAAAACATCCTATGAGCTTTGGTTTGGGAGAACCCCCAATGTTTCTTATTTTAAAGTTTTTGATTGTAGATGTTTTATCCTTAACACCAAAGACAACTTGGGCAAATTTGATGCCAAAGCTGACGATGGTATCTTTCTTGGTTATGCCGCCAAGAGTAAGGGATATAGAGTTTTTAATAAACGCTCACTTATTGTGAAAGAGTCAACAAATGTGACTTTTGATGAAGATAACAGTGCAGTAAGTACTCTTGATGATGACATTGAGCCATCAACTTCTACTCCAATGAATACTTCAACCGAAACTGATTCTCTGGAGGGTTTGCCTAAGAAATTCTCTTTCAAACCTTCTCATCCAGAAAATTTAGTTATAGGAGAAGTTTCACGTGGAGTAACTACTAGATCATCACTAAGAGACTCCGTTGCTAGCACTGCCTTCATTTCACAAGTAGAGCCTAAAAACATTTCTGAAGCTTTTAATGATAAATTTTGGATTTCTGCTATGCAAGAAGAACTCAACCAATTCGAGAGAAGCCAAGTATGGGAACTCGTTCTTAAACCGGTTAATCACTCGATAATTGGTACTAAATGGGTTTTTAGAAACAAAGTAAATGAAGATGGTTCAGTCACACGTAACAAAGCTCGTCTAGTAGCTCAAGGATACAACCAAGAGGAAGGTATCGACTACGATGAGACGTATGCTCCTGTTGCTAGACTAGAATCCATTCGGATGCTTTGTGCTTTTGCTAATTTTCAAAACTTTAAATTATTTCAAATGGATGTGAAAAGTGCTTTCTTGAATGGTTTTATTAAGGAGGAAGTTTATGTGAAACAACCTCCTGGCTTTGAAAATCATAAATTTTTCGACCATGTGTTCAAGCTAAAGAAAGTGCTTTATGGCCTCAAACAAGCCCCCAGAGCTTGGTATGAAAGGCTAAGTAGCTTCTTACTTGAGAAAGGTTTTTCAAAAGGGAAAATTGACACTACACTGTTTATAAAACCTTTTAAAGACACTATTCTGTTGATTCAATCTATGTTGATGATATCATTTTTGGCTCTACTGATGAAACCCTCTGTCAAGAATTTGCCAAGTGTATGCAGACGGAATTTGAGATGAGCATGATGGGAGAGCTCAACTACTTTCTTGGCCTGCAAGTGAAACAAATGGCTAATGGAACTTTCATCTGTCAATCGAAGTATACCAAGGACATGCTGAAGAAGTTCGATCTTGACAACGTCAAACCAATTAGCACTCCAATGGCTACTTCAACCAAACTCGAACCAGATGAGAGCGGCAAACCTGTTGATCAACGTAAGTATCGAGGTATGATAGGCAGCTTACTTTATTTAACTGCTAGTCGTCCCGATATCATGTTTAGTGTTTGCCTATGTGCTAGATATCAAGCTAATCCTAAGGAATCACACATGACCGCGGTTAAGCGTATCTTTCGATACCTTAAGGGTACGGTTACAGTGGGCCTATGGTATCCCAAGTCCACATCATTTGACCTTATTGGTTACTCTGATACTGACTTCGCTGGATGCAAGGTCGACCGTAAAAGTACGAGCGGCACGTGTCATTTATTAGGAAAGGTTTTAGTCTCCTGGTTTAGCAAGAAGCAGAACTCTGTCGCACTATCCACAACAGAAGCTGAATACATAGCAGCTGGACGTTGTTGTGCACAAATTCTGTGGATGAAGCAAACCCTTGAAGACTATAAGTTATCTTTCATGCATATTCCTATATTCTGTGACAACACTAGTGCCATTAATTTGACTAAGAACCCTGTCTGCCACTCACGTACTAAACACATTGAGATTAGACACCACTTTTTGCGTGATCATCAGCAAAACGGCACGATTAACTTAGAATTATTGACACTGATCATCAGCTAGCAGACTTCTTTACTAAGCCTTTATCCGAAGAGCGCTTCAATTTCCTTTGTCGTGAACTTGGAATTTTAGATGAAGCGGTCATAAATTGAAACTCACCTGCGTAAATATCGAGTATAGTATGATTCTTTACGATGAATTTGGTATGGGTACAAGCCGAAAGGGTCCTTCTGACAACAAGGCGTAAAAGCCTAAGCGACACGGTGCACTAGTCCTCAGGACTACCGCTAGCTGGGATCCGGCCCCTGCAGCTAACCCATGGCAAATTCAAACTATTGAATTATATTATATTTTCTTGTTTATTATATGGTTTGTTTGATTTATTATTGCCTATTTACTAATTTCTAAGTTCATTCTGATATTAGTCTACCTCTCTATCTATCTGATTGATTTCATCAAGCTTTTATCCTCATTTCTAACTCTTTTTCACCACTTAACCATTCTCTCTAATTTTTGGCCTGACTTATGTTCTGGGACATGAACCCAGAACTCGGGCCGAACTCTGCCCCTACAAGAGTTCGGGCCGAGTTCGGTCCCATTGTTCCAGCGTCGGGGGACAACCTCCGCCGTTTGATCATTTTAGATTGTACGGTTCAGATTCCCTCCGACCAAAGAAAACCCTCTCTTTATTTTCGGGTTTTCATCTCTCTCCTTCATTCTTTCCTTCTTCTCCACCTCTTCAAACTTTCTCCTACAAACCCTAACCCTAGTTTTCTATCTAGTGTGCTCCATTCCTTCTCAAAATCAAGGGAAAGGGGTTTATCATCATTCTCTTCCACTGTTTGTTGTTGATTTCAGGTATATCCCCTTCTTTCTCTCCATTTCAAGTTCTCTATTTCTTGCAAATGGCTCCTCGCTGCCCAATCGTGGGAAAAGGACTCGAACTGAGGGAGCTTCCTCTTCGAATCCTCCTCCTCCAATTGAGCAAGTAGTTGAACAACAACCCATTCATCCGTTGTTCAACCCGTCTTGTCCCCATGATCCGAATACATATGACGAACGATTATTTGTGTCGCTAGACGCGTCTAATGCGTGGTTTAGCGACTTTCGGACTCGTCCGGTGTTCGGGGGACATCCGATAAATTTTACAATCTTTTCTCAATATGAATCATTGTTTCGTGATCTATGTTTGGATGAGTTAGTTGCCTCAAACTTTGTCATTTACCGTAGCGCCATCCAAATGTTTTATTGCAATTTAACTTTCGATGCAACCCACATCTATTCCCGGGTTGCCGGTATTGACATTGCTTTCAATGATTCTGAGTTGGGGGATTTTCTTGATCTTCTTAATCTCGATGCTTGGGATAAACTTGTGGAAGCTCGTCAATTTCAATTTGTTGGCGATACTTCTCTTGAAGGTTTCAAGGAGGAATTATGTGCTCCTAACATAAGTCCTCGCAAACTTATGGCCAAGCACCTCAACCCATATTTCTATGAACTTCATCGAATCATTTTTAACACTATCTTGCCAAAAGCTGGCTCCACTGATGAAGTTACCTACTTTGAGATATCTGCTTTGTATCACCTTCATTATCGTATCCCCTTCAATCTTTCTAGGACAATGATGGACTGGATGGTAAATTGTAGGAAGAACCAAGAGCATTGGTTTATCCTTTATATCTTCCTATGGTTTTTCGTGCGTTCATTATTCCTATTCATGACTGTCAGTTCTTGCCTGCTCCTGCTTTCCTGTCCAAGGCACGATGTACTCAGGCAGTCGTCGCCTCTCCTGAGGCTTCTGAGCATTCTGATGATGAGGAGCCTGACTCCCCTCCACTCGGTCAGGATGCACCTCCTCCACCTGCCACTCTTGAGTCTATTCAGACTATGCTCCAGGATCGTTTTGCTCTTGAGGACGATCGCTGGACACAGCTGGACTATCGTACTACTCTGTAGATGAGTGCCCTCGGCAACTCTCTGCATGATATACGGTATTCCCTGTCTCGTCATCTGCACATTTCCATGGAGCGGGATCCAGCGCGCGCGGGCCATCGCATTAATGATCCATGGGTCATGCGTTACATGGATCCAGATGATGCTTTTGTGGACCCCAGTCGCTCCTTCCCTGGTCACTCAGACACTCCTGGACCCATCTCGTGCTCCGTGATGGAGATTGGCTACTATCTGCCGCTGCTGCTGATGATGATGCATTTTGATTTCAGTTATTTAGTTTTTATGTACTTGGATGTTCTAAAACTCTGGTTGTGTGTTTGACATTTGGTTATGCACTTTATGCTTATCGTAGTTTTTAGTGACTCATTTTGTTTATTTATATACTGTTTCTTCTTGCTTGGTGTGGTTGCATTCCTATTATTGTCTATGCGTTTCCATGTTCCTCTGCAGTCTATATTGCTAAATGCCAAAAGGGGGAGAACTATGTATATTCTGGCTGGATATATTTGGTATCATCTTTCGCTTTCGTATATCTGTGCTTGTTTGTGCTTTTTGGAGATATTATACAGGTTCAATGCATTATTTAGGGGGAGCTATTTCTTCTAGCTCAGCACCGTTCACTGATCACGGGGGAGCTCTTATTTCTAGCTCGGCATCGATTATGGGGGAGCTATATTGCTATAATCAACTGTGTCCAGGTATGAATTGAATATACAAATATTATTTGTCAATTATCAATATGGGGGAGATGTTGACACAAAGTCACAGTCAACCAAATATTGATATTGACTAAATAATATCTGTAATAATTCAATACGACACACGACGTCTGCATTAAGCTCAAGACAGAAGACAGCTCAGCTTCCGTGTCTCAGTTGATTCGAGTCTGTATTTTACACTTTCTTTGAGTCTAGACTAATGTAATCTGAGTCATGCTGAGCTCTTGAAACTTAGACTATAGCCTACCCAAAAATCCCAAGCTCCACTAAACCAGAAATTCCCAAATGGTCCCCTTTGAACCACTCTGTGCTCTGGAGACAGAGTTCTGGCCGAACTCTGCCACACAGAGTTCGGGCCGAACTCTGTCCCCTAGAAATCAGGAACCCTAATTTTAGGGTTAGCTGGTGCTAGTTGTCCAACGGCCAAATATTGAATTTTCCTACCCGAATTCTGGCCGAATTCTGTCTATAAAAAACATATAAATAGGGCATGAATTCTCTCATCCAATCCATCCATCTTCTCTTTCTTCTCTTATAAGCTCAAATAAGCCATATCCTTCCCTTCTACTAGCCATAAGCCTCCTAAGTCTCGAGTGCTCAGCATCTCTAGTTAGGATTCTTGTACAAGAGTCGAAGAAGCGGCTTGGACAATTCCAAGCAAATCGCCACTGCGATCCTTGTTAGAAGTTGACGTGCTCTTCTGAAGTAAAGGCAGGGTTGTAAATACTATTTCACAAATAGTGGACTTAATCCTGAGCTAGAGTTCTCAGGCTGGACTAGTCCTCCACGAGGGAACCAGGTTAAAATGGTGGCGTATGCTCTTTTGCTCTCTATTTATTTTTCGCACTTTATTCTGATTTATTATTGGTGAAAGAGTTATTTTAATTGGGCTATTTTTCTATATAAACTCTATTCACCCCTCCTCTAGAGTTGCCAAATGTTCTTCAGAGGGGTCTCGACCTGCTGGCTTTCCTATGGAGCCCAATCACAAGCTGGCAGAATCGACTAGTCCAAAGCTGGCGGATGTAGAGTCTTATCGGAGGCTGGTTGGGAGGTTGATTTATCTATCATTTACGCCCTGACTTAGCTATGCTGTGCATTCTTGCTCAGTTCTTACAGGAGCCTCGACAAGATCACTGACATGCTGCTTTGAGAGTTGTCAGATATCAAACATGCACAGAACATGCGTATCTTTGAAAGCTGATTGTGATCTCCGTCTTTCTGGTTGGTGTGATTCCGACTGGGACCAGTTGTCCCTTGACTCGCGCTCTGTACAGGTGGTTGGTGTTTCTAGGGGGGTCTCTATTTCTTGGAAGACAGAAGAACCAACTATTTTCCGATCTTCGCTGAAGCTGAATACGATCTCTTGCTGCGCTTGTTTGTGAGTTGAAATGGTTGGAAGGAGTTATTGGTGTGTTTGGACGTTCGCCAGGCGTCTGCTATGTCGGTGTATTGTGACAGTCAATAACAGCCCTGCACCTGGCTCAGAACCAGTATTTCATGAGCGCAAGGTAAGCTATTGAGGTGGATTGCATTTGTTCGCGATGATATTAGAGATGGCACCGTAATACCCTCGCATGTTCCTACTTCTTCTCAACTGGCTGACATCTTCAACAAGCCCTTGGAAAGCATGTGTTTGATTCTTCATTTCCAAGTTGGACATTTGTGACTTGCATGCTCAACTTGAGGGGGGGTGTTAGATTATATTATTTGAATTAATGTTAAATATGGCCATAAGCCAAGCCAATTGTGTAGACATTATATATTGTAAACAGCCCCATCAAATGAG